>JAPQNM010000037.1:210535-223035 GCA_029783475.1 Metacarcinus magister | reverse complement strand
TTTTTTTCTTCTTTTTCTGATGTTTGTTTATTCTTTGTATCCTTGAATGTTTTTTTTTTTTCTCTCTGCATTTATAGCCATTTTTCTATTTATCAGTTTAATTCTTATTCTATTTTATGTATTTCTTTTTCACGTATTTATAGGGAATTAGGTTTTTTCCTTTTTATTATTTTCTTTTCCTTTTTTCGCTTCTAGATACTATTTATTTTCATTGATACGAATTCTTTTACATTCACTTTTTACCATTTTATATATTTTCTTCATATTTTTGTTTCCATTCTTTTATTCGCTTTTATTTTGTTATATGTCTGAGGCAATTATATATATACACTCTCTCTCTCTCTCTCTCTCTCTCTCTCTCTCTCTCTCTCTCTCTCTCTCTCTCTCTCTCTCTCTCTCTCTCTCTCTCTCTCTCTCTCTCTCTCTCTCTCTCTCTCTCTCTCTCTCAACCCTTTGCTCTTCTGACTTACACTCATAATTTCATCCACAAAAGTGCCTTGGGAACGACTATTAGGCTGCAGAATGGTCGTAATTTCCGTGTCGTGTCTTAGGCTTTTGTGAACCAAGTTGTGGAATAGGAGGGGAGGGGAGGGGGGGTGAGATTTTGGTGCACACTCCCCTTTTCACCTTAGCCTCTCCTTGTTTTGTCTTTCTCTTTCTTATTCATTCTTTTTTTTTTTCTTGCTCTTTTCTTCTCTCTTTCTTTTTCTTTTTCTTTATTTTTCTCTATTCTCTTTTTTCCTCTTTCTTTCATGGCATTGGCTTCTTCCTTTCTCTCTTTTTTGTCCCCAGTTCCTTCCTCTCTCCTTCATTCGTTCCCTTATTCATTCATTTATTCATTAATCTTTTCACTCCTTTTCCTTTGTGATTCCTCCTTTTTGGCTTCTTTCCTTCCTTCCTTTCTTCCTTCCTTCCTTGCTCTCATCGTCCTAGATCCTCTTTTTTTCTTTCTTTCAATCTTTATTAATTTCCTTTCCTTGTTCCCTCCTATCCCTCCTTTCCTACTTTCCTATTCTCCTTTCCTTCAGTTATTTCCCTTTTTTTCCTCGTACCTTTTTTTCCCCTTTGGTTCCCTCATCACTAACTCCCTTCATCACCCTCTTTTCTTTTTTTTTTCCTACGTTATTTTCCTTATTTATCATCAGTTGTATATCAATTATTTTTTTTGAAGTTTGGTTTGTGGAATATTTTTTTTGAAAATTTATGTGGCGCGTTGATGTGTTTGAAGGTGATGGATTTAGTGTGTGTTTGTTATTGAGAGAGAGAGAGAGAGAGAGGAGAGAGAGAGAGAGAGAGAGAGAGAGAGAGAGAGAGAGAGAGAGAGAGAGAGAGAGAGAGAGACAGACATACAAAAAGACAGAGACAGTGAGAAATAGATAGACAGACAGAAAGGCAAACATATACATATATACAAACAGACAGACAGAGAGACAGACAGACAGACAGACATACAGATAGACAGACAGACTATCAGACAGACAGACAGACAGACAGACAGACAGACAGACAGAGACAAGCACAGATACCACTCTACATTTTTTTCTTTTATATCTGGAAAGCCTAAAACGATTAATCCGAAGAAAAAAATTGTAGAGGAAAAAAGATAAAAGCAAAATCCTTACAAAGAACTGAAAAATCATTACAAAAAAATTTATGCGAAATTCCTTTAAAACGCGTCGCCATTTGTTCAAAAGAAAGAAATTGTATATCTCGATGGAAAGATTACAAGAATTCAATCCACTGTGATTTTTTTTTTATATAGAGAGATTTTCATGTTTTGTAATAGATAATAATGATAATGGTAATAATAATGATAATAATAAAGAGCTTTCTAGACCACGTGTATAATGAACAAACACACACACACACACACACACACACACACACACACACACACACACACACACACACACACACACACACACACACACACACACACACACACACCTATAAGAATTGAAAGTAATATGGATAATTATAATGACAGAAAGAGAGAGAGAGAGAGAGAGAGAGAGAGAGAGAGAGAGAGAGAGAGAGAGAGAGAGAGAGAGAGAGAGAGAGAGAGAGAGAGAGAGAGAATCAGACCAGCTTTGTTTCGGTCATAAGAAGAAGAAGAAGAAGATTAGTATTATGATTATTATTGAACTACAAATCAATATTATACAGAATGTAGATGAAAAGAAAGAGAAAAATTTTTTTAATGATAATACATATGTAACGCATGGATATATATTCCATATAATATAATTCTAAGTTTAGACTCCCAACCCAAGTCCAAGTCCAAATGACTACTATTATTTCTTGATTTCTTTGTTTATTAATGTTTTCTATGGTTTCTGAAATTATTATAATTGTTTTCTGACGAGATATACACAATGAAATAACTATTAATCTGTGTTGGATGTTGATTCAAATAATAATGTGTGTGTGTGTGTGTGTGTGTGTGTGTGTGTGTGTGTGTGTGTGTGTGTGTGTGTGTGTGTGTGTGTGTGTGTGTGTGTGTGTGTGTGTGTGTATGTATGTATGTGATGTGTGTGTGTGTGTGTGTGTGGTGTGTGTGTGTGTGTGTGTGTGTGTGTGTGTGTGTGTGTGTGTGTGTGTGTGTGTGTGTGTGTATGTCGCCAGTGGCTTGACATCACGCCAGGAAGTAGTGGTAGTGACAGTAGTGGTAATCTTGTCTTTACTGTAAAATTCCATGCAATTTTTTCCATATTGCATGGTTCGTCTTCCTTCCTGCCAGCCGTGGCAGGTGGGAGAAGCCTTCACCCTTATTATCCTGTATCCTTCACTCTAGATTAGATAGTGTAGTCTATCACAAACAGCCTCGTAAGGGCCACCAGGCATGTTTGTTTGTTCTTCCTATGTGTTCCTATGTGTTCCTCCTCTTTTTTCTTCCACCATCTTCTCTCCTCCTTTCCAATTCTTCCCAAAGGACATTAACTTCTACCTTTACGTCATGTGGGACTCTCTCTGCCTTGCCTTCATCTTGATGCATGTGTATGGAAAAGAGGCTGGAAGGAGAGGAAGAGGGAGAGGGAGAGGGAGAGGAGAGGAGAAGGAGAAGGAGAAGGAGAAGGAGAGGGAGAAGGAGAGGGAGAGGGAGAGGGATGGAGGCTGTGAGGTCCCTAAGGAGATGGAAATGGAAGCTGTGTTGAGAGAGTCTTTAATATTTATTTATCTGTGGAAAGTATATTTATTCTTATTCATTTTTTTTTTTTTTTATTATTATTTTTCTTATTTTGATTTGTGTGTTTATTGTTTTGTTTTATGGGAGATTGTTTTGTTGTTTTTTTCTGTGTTTTGTTCTATTTTATCTTTTGTTCTCCCTCCTCCTCCTCCTCCTCATTCTTCTTCTCTTCCTCCTTATAATTTTTTCCTCATTCATCTCATTCTTATCCTCATTTGCATCCTACTTTTATTTCTTCGTCTTTTTTTTCTTCTTACTCTTCTATTTCTTTATTAATTATCTCATCATCTATCTCTCATTGACATTTTCACACATTATATCTATTTTCTTTTCCTCCTCCGTTTATTTATCTTTTATTGTATTTCTCTCACACTCTCCATGGCTTTCTTTCTTTCTTTTTTTCTCTCTTCTATCCTCTCACTGAATTATTCAACTTTCTCTTCTTTCAACTTACGTCATATCCTTGCCACATATTTTCCTTTTTTTCCACATTATTGCTCTTGTCTCCACCTCTTCTTATTTTTCCACTTATCGCATTTTTTTCCCTTCACTAATTATTTACATCCCTTTTTTTCCCTTTATTTTGCATGCGTTGTATCATCCAGTTTCTTATTTTTTTCAACACTCCTCTTTTTCTACCTCCTCCTCCTACTACTACTACTACTACTACTCCTACTCCTCCTCCTCCTCCTCCTCCTCCTCCTCCTCCTCCTCCTCCTCCTCCTCCTCCTCCTCCTCCTCCTCCTCCTCCCCCTCCTCCTCCTCCTCCTCCTCCTCCTCCTCCTCCTCCTCCTCCTCCTCCTAGATCCTCAAGGGTATTTTCACATTTTGGAAACACTTAACATGATTGCTTTCCCTTGCCGCTGGCCGCTCACCTTGCCGCCCCCTTAGTGTTTCCTCGCCCCGGCGTGCTGGAGGGAAGATAGACTGCCTTATAGGGATTAAACACTAGGCTACGTGGGTTACATATTATAGGATAGGAATGTGTCTTTGTCTTGGTTGTATTGTGTTTATTTGTTTTATTTTTTGTTCAGTTGCTATGTTTTTTTTGTTGTGTGTTTTTTATTGTGTATGTGTCTTGTTTTTTTGTGATATATCTTGTTTTATTACGAGTTTTTATTTATATTGGAAGAAATGTGAGAGAATTTATATCTAATCTTGTTATCTATAAACATTTTTTTTTTCTTTTACTGTTTTTAGCTTCAAATGTTTCTTAATTAACCTTCACAAACATAAAAAAAAATACATATAATACAAAACATTAAGTAATACAAGTGTTATATAAATGTCTATGTAAATCCACTGAAACAAATTGGAACACAAGACTTACGTAAGGCGGAGGGAGGAAGGAGGGGAAGGGGAAGGAGGGGAAGGGAGGGGGAAGGAGGAGGGGGAGGGGGAGGGCTTACCTGTACAAAATGTGTCCCGCAGGTGAAGCGTCGCCACATCGTCTTGAAGGTGACACGTAGAGGCTCAAGGTCAAAGGTCAAAGGTTGGAAAGAGTCACACGGGACAACTTATACTGATAGCTTTTATTTTATATATATATACCTCGCATACTTAAATTTTCTCTTTCATATGTCTAATAAATGATGTGTGTGTGTGCGTGTGCGTGTGTGTGTGTGTGTGTGTGTGTGTGTGTGTGTGTGTGTGTGTGTGTGTGTGTGTGGGTGATTAGACATATAAAAAAGACATACTTCATTTCTTATTAACATTATAGGGACTTAAATTATCTTTAAACATAATATTTTCCTTGTTTCTATTTTCCCTGTTAATCTTTTTTGTAGTACTCGTGGAAATATGGTAGGAATGCGTGGAAGTGCGTTAGATGTATGTGTTGAAATGTGAACCCGTTGCTGACAGTACAATGGTGAAGGTATGTGTGTGTGTGTTGATGTAATCCCGTTGCTTCGCCGCTTTGTTGGGTGGGAGGCGCGCACCATAACACCAACGAGACGGAAATAGTTTGGAGAATAATGAGGTCAAATTTATTTTTGGGCGTGTAGTCAATTTATGTTTGTTAATTAATGGAATAAATTGGTCCAATGGCGTGATCGATGCTCTGCTGTGGAAATATAAAAGAAACAAACGAAAATTAAAAGCATAAATAACTGAATTTAAGTACCTCTTTCCTCTCTGACTTTATATATATTGTAGTTTTATACATTTAGTTTTATTTTTAGGGCAAGATAAAGATAATATACTTTCACTCATCAATTGAAAGATAATTAAGTGTCATTATTTAATGTTTGTGTCTCATTATCATCATATTTATGCGTCGTTTCCTTTAATAAGAGAAAAACCATTTAACTTTTTTTTTTTCCCCCATCAACTTTTTCCCTTTTTGTAGTATAGTATAAAGTTCCAATGAGATTATAATATAAACACATTACATTTTTTTTTATCTCGATCGCTAACTAATTGAGGAAGTATTATAATTTGTAGTCACGGTGCATTATTTTCGCTGTACATGGAATTAGGAAAGAATTTGGTGTGCAATATTTCCTGTAATGTACAAACTAATACGTATGTTAGGTCACTTTACTCCCATACATAACAAAGAGTGGTGAGGGTAGTGGTGAGGGAATTAAGTTGTTATTGGTGTGGTGGTGGTGGTGTTAGTGTTGTTGTCAGTTTTATTTTGTTGTGGTGTTGATGGTGGTGGTGGTAAGACGCATCCACTGAGGTCAACTAAGGTTACAGTGTCTTTTTTATGTGGTAATGAGCGTTGACCTGAGGCGAGAAGGTCATCACTTGCAGCTTCTTTGATCTCCCTCCGTCTCTCTTTCTCCATCCATCTTTTTCATCTTCTCTCTCTTCCTTCCTTTTTCTTTTGATACAGTAAAATAAATGTTCTTTCACTTTTATATGAAGCTAAGCGTAGTGCATAACACTCTCACACACACACACACACACACACACACACACACACACACACACACACACACACACACACACACACACACACACACACACATGCATTTCCCTATTTTTTAGTACCTTTAAAATTAAAACAAGGATAGAAACAAAAACCTCCACAAAAAAAAACCCAGCAAAACATAGCAATAAAGGAATGTAATATCAACTTTTTTCCATAATATATATTTTTTTAATGTAAACAGAATATTTGCCAAACTTTCATTATTTTTTTTACCTCTCTCTTTTTCTCTCTTTCTTTCTCTCTATCTCTGGCTTTCATGTGAGTGTTATTGCAAACCGTCCCATCCCTGTTTACCGCTTCTTCCGCTAGGGTGCGACGGGGCTCTGAACTTGACTTGAAAAGGTGTTTCTCTCAGCCAGCTTCCGACAGGCAGCTTCACAAGATTTTTATCCAGAATTGTGAGACCGTTTACCAAGGATTAACAGAAGGCGGAGAGGACTCGAGGATAAAGAAAGGAAGGAGAGAAGATAGGTACAGGAGGAAGAACGAAAGGAGAGGGTGGTTAGAGGAAATGAATAGAGGAGTAAAGGGAGAAAGAGGAGAAAAAGGGAAAGGGTATAGGAAGAGCGAAAAAGAGAGGAATGGAAGATAGTTAAAGAAATATAAATGAAAAGAAGAGAGAAAAGGATATGATGTTAAGACCAGAGGGAAGATAGAAAATATGGAAGAAGTAGTATATGGATAAAGGAGAGAGAGAGGGAAGAAGGAAAGGAGGAGATAAGAATGTAGGAAGGAAGGAAGGAGTATATGTAAGGAGTAAGGAGAGACGGAGGAAAGAAGGTAGGGAGAAGCGAAGAGGAAAGAGAAGAACTAGAATAAGCAGGAAGGAGAAACGGGGATACAGGAAGGAAAGGAAGGAGGAAGGAGAGGAAGTGCAGGAATGAGAGTGATAAAAAGCAGAAGGAAGAGAAACGGTGAGAGGAAACAAGGCAGCAAGGAAAGGTTAGTGATGGAGAAACGCAGGAAAAGGAGGAGGAAGAGAAGGAGGGAGAGAGGGAAGGAGGAGGAAGAGGAGGAGGGAAAGAAGGAAGGATGCAAGAAAACATACGATTACAAAACAGCAAAACACCAAACGCCAGCGGGAAAAAACAGCAATTAAACGGAAAATTTAGACGGAAAAGATACCTTGCTAAAGAAAATGACGAGAAAAAAAGATAAGAAAAAAAATGAATGTTACAGTTTTGTGCGAATCGTCGACATCAAACCTTCTTTCTTTTTGCAAATAAAACACACACACACACACACACACACACACACACACACACACACACACACACACACACACACTCAAAGACAGACAGACAGACAGGCAAACAGAAAGGGGTAACGAGGGGAGGCTAAAAAAGTCAAAGAGGTGAGTTTATCTTGGCAAGGGTTGAAATTAATTATGTTGCAGCCTCGGACGGGAAAATAATTGCAGTGTTCCTCTTAACCTTTGCAAAAATACAGTAAAGCAGGATCGAGTTGCTTGGATAAATGACTCTGGGTGACGTTCTGTATCGAGAGAGAGAGAGAGAGAGAGAGAGAGAGAGAGAGAGAGAGAGAGAGAGAGAGAGAGACAGGACACAAAACATAAACCAAGATAGACTATTTATATATATATATTTCCTATTTTCCTTCACACGTTTCCATTCCTTCCTCACTCTAATAAACAAGCTAGAATATTGCTCTTCCCAGCCACGCCAAGAAGCTCCCGTCCCTCAAACACATGCATTTTTCATGGACATGTCGCTTCTTTTACGTCCCTTTATGTGGGGCTGAAGTACCGCCTCCTACTACCTCGGCGTTGGACTGGCTCTACCTCTCCTCGCCGCTGTGCTCCCGCTGTCCCGAAGGAGGAATAAAACTCACCGCTAGATGTGTATTTTGGCGCCACTCTAATGCGACCCTGAAGCCTCGAGAGCTGATGGATTTGTTTGTCGATGTTTTAACTTTGTGTTGAGTTAAAAAAGATGTTAAGGGAGTATAGGTGATAAAGGGATGGTTTAAGATATTGATGGTTGGTATAGGTAGGTAAGTTAAGGGGAAGGCTATAGGTAAATAGATTGTATTATATTTTGATAACTATAAGTAGGTTTTAACGTATTAATTGTTAGTAAAAGTATGGTTACAGGTGCTAAACGTAACTAGAAAGAAAGTTATAAGTCATACAATAAGTTGAAGGGAATGCTACATGTATTGCACTTAATAAAAGGGAAAATATTACATGTTACATAGAGGCAAGAGTGAGATAGTACATAATAAAGATGAAAAGATAATGTAACAAGACAGAATAATGTAAGGTATTAGTAGGAATAACATTATAAGAAAGTGAGAGAGGGGAATAAAAGAGAGCAAATGTAACACAATTAACAAGGGAAGATAACTATCAGTATCAAGGAGAAAATAGAGATAACACAAAGGTAGTTATTATATCCAAAGAAATATAGTGAAATTATATACAACGAGGGAAGAAATTATAGGGACGGAGCAGCTTACGGAAAGAATTATAGGAAAAAGAGAGAGGGGGAAAAATGTTTGCAGGTAATATAAAGGAGGAAATGACAGGTAAGAGAAGGGAAAAATTACACGTTACACAGGTGAGAAAGTTAATTATTACAGGTGAGGACAAAAAAGAAGAAAGTCCCAGTTAGGTAAGAAGAAAAAAATAGTACATAGGATACATGGAAAGTACAGGTAATATAGAGGTAATGACAGGTAGGGATGAATGTATTGTAATATATCTAGACTCTCTCTCTCTCTCTCTCTCTCTCTCTCTCTCTCTCTCTCTCTCTCTCTCTCTCTCTCTCTCTCTCTCTCTCTCTCTCTCTCTCTCTCTCTCTCTCGCTCTCTCGCGGATTGAGTGGCGTTTTAGGGTCGTTTTTTCCCCATTGCAATTTTTTTCCCTCTTTTCACCTGCCTGCTGTGTGCAAATAAAGAAAAAAAAGATAGGCGAGTGTGTTCCAGAATGTTCCAGTGTGTTCCAGCGTGTTCCAGAGTGAGATTTACCGTTTTTCACTGACAGACGTTCGAGGACTGGATAATACATAAAGAAAAAATACACACGAGAAGTATGATATTCTGAACGCAGAGATAAAAAAAAAATGTTTGTGTGCTGATGTATATTTTTGGAAGAGAATGTTAAGCTTTGGGAATCATTGTTGTTGTTTTTTTCAAATTGACGTTTTTTATTTTGTATAGTTTCTGTTTTAGGTGATTATTATTATTATTGTGTTTTGTGATTTGAGTATTGGAAAAATAATGGGATATGTGATATTTTTTTTTCTTCTAATTGGGTTGAATATTATTTGTATATAGTAGTAGTAGTGGTAGTAGCAGTAGTAGTAGTAGTAGTAGTAATAGTAACAGTAATAGTAGTAGGTGTTTTGAATTTTTTATACCATGCAAAGAAAAAAACAAAATATAAAAAACGAGAAAAAAATATATAAATAAAGGTGTATTTGTTCGGTGTCTATATGACGAGAGAGAGAGAGAGAGAGAGAGAGAGAGAGAGAGAGAGAGAGAGAGAGAGAGAGAGAGAGAGAGAGAGAGAGAGAGAGAGAGAGAGAGAGAGAGAGAGACAGAGAAAAGAGAAAGAGAGATAGGTCCAGGTATTAAAGGGCACCAGAGCGTCATCATGCGAGACTTAACATAGATTCAGGTGAAGAGACGTTGTTTTGTAATAGAATTAACAAAAACAATTACTGGCGGACCGTTAATGGCGCCTGATAATGACACGCTAATCGAGGTAATGGCGTCGGCTATGGTGGCGTCATATATCAAGCAGTGTTCCATTTGATCCGCTGTTCTGATCCCCCGATAAATCCCCTTCCCTCCCTTTCCTTCCCTCTCTCCCTCCTTCCCTCCCTCCCTTTCTTTCTCTCTCCCTCCCTCTCTCCCTCCCTCCCTCCTTTCCCTCCCAACTTCCATGGTGGGGGAGGGAAGTGGAGGTAGGGAGGGAGGGAGGATAGGTAAGCTGTGAGCGCCATTAATATCAGTGGATTTACCTTCCACCTGCTCTGCTCCACAATATTGAGAAGTGACACTATATTGACTCTCCTCCTCGTGTTATTTATCGTCCTCAATCCCTTTCCTCCTCCTCCTCCTCCTCCTCCTCCTCCTCCTCCTCCTCCTCCTCCTCCTCCTCCTCCTCCTCCTCCTCCAGACGCTATCTCGAGGGGGATCTCAAAATATTTATCATCCGCCGTGTTGGGTTTTTTTTTTTTTCTTCGTTTATGTTGGGTGGAGCAGAGCGATGTCACTGCGGGCGTTCCTCATTATACGATGTCTTATCCCCGTTATACATTATTCTTTTGGGGGTGGAGTGGAGGGGAGTGGCGTGCCTTCCCTCCCACCACCACCACCACCACCACCACCTTCACGCCCACACCCACACCCACACCTTGATCCGGGCTTGGAAAACACTCCTCTGGTTCGTGTTTATAGACATTAACTTTATTGTATTATTATTATCATCATTATTACCATTATGTTTTTCTTTGTTTTCAGTGTGACAATGATAAATAGGATAACTTTATAACTAAATAACAACCTCAGTCCATTGAGTAACATGATAGACGTAACAAAGCCAGTTATTCCCCGTTCTAAGCACTATCAAAGTCTCGTTTTGCTGGACTTGATTGAATTCTGTTATATTGGGTGTATTGAGTGAGCGGAATATACGTATGTATCTGTCCTACACTTGTCCTACACCTGTTCCTGCACCTGTTCCTGCACCTGTTCCTGTCCTACACCTGTCCTACACCTGTCCTGTACCTGTATCCTATTGAGAACTCAGGTGACACATTCCCACGCTTCCTTCATCCTAACATCTACTCAGTATGTGAACACGAATAATTCAACATCAAATACCTCGTGTAAGTATGTCGTAAAGATGAAATTAATGTATTTATATATCACAGGAATTCAATTTACTTAGTATATTTTGTAGATATTACTTGATATTATACATTTTTGTTCATAATTATTGCAACGAAGTCTGTGTTTGATGATATTTACATTATTATCATTCATAGTGTTAATGTATAGTGCAAAGACCACACCTTACATACAGATCATCACCATTACCATCACCATACACAATCACCATACAGAATAGTGGTGTAAATTGAAGCAATCTGAATCTATAAAGAGAACTGTAGGAGGTGTGTATGGAGGAGGAGGTGGTGGTGGTGGCAGTGGTGGTGGTGGTGTGGTAACCTGACCCTCCTACCAGTGTTGATCAGGGATGTGTAAAGGAGGGGGAGGAAGGGGAGGTGAGGGGAGAGGGGCGTGAGGGAAGGGAAGGGGAGGTGAGGGGAATGTAACCTTCTTATACATCTCCCAGAAACGTGGAGGTGTTTGCATAACCTCATTTTTCTCATCTCTTACTCATTCCCTTCCCTTCTTACTACTACAGCAATATGTTTTGATTCTTACCTCCTCCTCCTCCTCCTCCTCCTCCTCCTCCTCCTCCTCCTCCTCCTCCTCCTCCTCCTCCTCCTCCTCCTCCAACTCCTCCTCCTCCTCCTCCTCCTCCAACTCCTCCTCCTCCTCCTCCTCCTCCTCCTCCTCCTCCTCCTCCTCCTCCTCTTCTATATATTCATCGTCGTAGTATTGATGATTTGCCTATTGCGTCTTTGCTGTACGAGGAGGAGGAGGAGGAGGAGGAGGAGGAGGAGGGATAGGAGGAGGTATTAGTGAAAAGTCTGTTCCTTTATGTTCCTCATTAAACTGGAAAGAGAATAAAAAGGTCAAGGAACACACACACACACACACACACACACACACACACACACACACACACACACACACACACACACACACACACACACACACACACACCCACACCCACCCACACACGCACCCACACCCACCCACACACGCACCCACACCCACCCACACCCACGCACACACACACACACACACACACACACACACGCACACACGCACACACTTGATACTTGAAAAGACAAAAAAATCGAGGAATAGGGAAAAAAAACATCAATTTTGCACATAAAAATAAGGATCAGAATTTTGGAGTTAGTAAATTGGTAATCCATATGTTATAGTGTATCTATTCTCTCTCTCTCTCTCTCTCTCTCTCTCTCTCTCTCTCTCTCTCTCTCTCTCTCTCTCTCTCTCTCTCTCTCTCTCTCTCTCTCTCTCTCTCTCTCTCGCTCTCTCTCTCGCTCTCTTTTTCATACGATTCAAAAAAGAACATGACATTTTGAACCCTAATTACTGGAGGTTTCAAGGTCATTATTCTTAGACACAAATATACGGGATGATAGTTGGGGAGACTGCGTTCACTTTCCTCAAAATAGATACGTATAAGCAGCTTACCTTAATGGAAGAATTTAGTTTGATTTCTTTGGAAGGGAAGCGAAGGGA
>JAPQNM010000037.1:195535-205535 GCA_029783475.1 Metacarcinus magister | reverse complement strand
GGTTTGAGGGGAGAGGGCCAAGGAAGAGGAAGGGAAGGAGAGGGGAAGGAACAGGTTGGGAGATGGAAATAGAGAGGAGATGGGATAATAAGATAAAGGTAGGAAGAGGAGCAAATGTGAGAGGAGGATTAAGAGGGGAGAGATGTAGAAGGGAAGGTGAGGGGAGGTGATGGAATGTGAGGGAAGGATGGTGAGTGAGGGGAGAGGGGAAAGAGGGGACGGGAAGTGAGATATTCATAGAGAGAGAGAGAGAGAGAGAGAGAGAGAGAGAGAGAGAGAGAGAGAGAGAGAGAGAGAGAGAGCAAGGTCAGAAAACTTTTGTGAAAATAGTTAATAATGTTTTTTGATAATCAGAATTTATGTAATGTATGCATCAAGTTTTCCTCACACACACACACACACACACACACACACACACACACACACACACACACACACACACACACACACACACACACACACACACACACACAGAAACACACATCTCGATCTATTATATTTACTCTCTCTCTCTCTCTCTCTCTCTCTCTCTCTCTCTCTCTCTCTCTCTCTCTCTCTCTCTCTCTCTCTCTCTCTCTCTCTCTCTCTCTCTCTCTCTCTCTCTCTCTCTCTCTCTCTCGAAAAATGTCTACACTCCATCAGTTTACACTCCCCTCTCTCTATCTCCCTTATCCTTACTTTTCTCACTCTCTCCCATGACTCTCTTTATCTCTCTCTCACTCTCTCTCTCTCTCACTCTCTCTCTCTCTCACTCTCTCTCACACTCACTCTCTCTCTCACTCTCTCTCTCTAACCACCCACGCCTCCCTCCCTCAGATCGGGACTTGGACAGACTCTGGAGGCTTCAACACGGTGCCAATCAAGTTCTCTCGTCCAGTCTCACACCGGATCCTCACCAACAAGACTTATATTGTCACCTCTATATTGGTTAGTACACGGGGAGATTTTATTATTTTATTTTTATTTTTTATTTTATTTTATTTTATTTATTTATTTATTTTTTTTTATTGTGGTAAGTTTTAGTGTGTTTTGAGTGTGGTATTTTTTCTTTTTTTTGTGTGTGTGTTTTGATTGTAATTTATATTTTTTTGTGTGTGTATTTTGATTGTGGTATTTATTATTTTTTGTGTGTTTTGATACTGATTTTTAATATTTTTGTGTGTGGTTTGATTGTGATTTTGTATTGTTTTGTTTCTTTTGTGTGTGTGCTTTGATGGTTTTGATTTATTACTTTTTATTTGATTTAACCTTTTTATTTTATAGTATCATGCAGTGTAATACATTTGAAGAATAGAGAACTTTATAAAAATGTTCCTAACTGTAAACACTTTATATGAATACGAAAAACAACAACAACAACAACAACAACAACAACAACAGTAATAAGTCGGAGTAAAAGCAAGCGGGAGTCGACAAAGATTCTATTACCGATAACTTCCGTCTACCGATAGCTTGTACTCCATGTTGTTGTTGTTGTTGTTGTTGTTGTTGTTATTGTTTTTCCCTTCGGGGTGTGTTGGCACATTGCTATTCTTGACGTGTGTGCCATAAGAGTGAGATAGGAAGGCCGTTTGCCTCCTCCTCCTCCTCCTCCTCCTCCTCCTCCTCCTCCTCCTCCTCCTCCTCCTCCTCCTCCTCTTCTTCCTCTTCCTCCTCGTCCTCCTCCTCCTGCCTCGGGGTCACGAAGCAAGACTTTTTCCTCCTCGCATCACAATCTCCTTCATTTTTCTTCTACACATTTGCATTATTCATGAACAGGGATAACACAAACCCCTTGGCTCCTCCTCCTCCTCCTCCTCCTCCTCCTCCTCCTCCTCCTCCTCCTCCTCCTCCTCCTCTGTTCCTTCCTTGGCTATGGATTCAGACTTTCTTCACCTCACACGAAGTCATCCAACAGAAGAAAAATGACAACGATAATAAAAGATGAAGAAAAAATGAATAAAAAAGAGAGGAGGAGGAAGGAGGAAGGAAAAGACTAAACGACAAGAAGGAAGAGGAGGAGGAGGAGGAGGAGAAGAAGGAGGAGGTGTGATAGGAAAATGAAGAATAAGTGAGAGAGAAAGAGGAAGAAGAGGAAGAGGAAAAGGAGATGGTGGTAGAGAAAATGTAAAAAATAGCTAAGTTCCTGAAGAATAATTGGGAAGATCCATTTTCTACGCTTGCAAGGAGGAGGAGGAGGAGGAGGAGGAGAGGAGAGGAGAGGAAGAGGGAGAGGAGGAAGTAAGGATTCGTTTTCTTTGCCGCAGGAGAAGCCTTTCCTGATGCTAAAGAAGGACTCCAATGCCACAGGGAACAACCGCTTCGAAGGATACGCGAAGGACCTCGCTGACCTCGTGGCATCCTACCTCAACATCAATTGTGAGTGTTACCTGTGTGTGTGTGTGTGTGTGTGTGTGTGTGTGTGTGAGTGTGAGTGAGTGTGAGAGAGAGAGAGAGAGAGAGAGAGAGAGAGAGAGAGAGAGAGAGAGAGAGAGAGAGAGAGAGAGAGAGAGAGAGAGAGAGAGAGATCCAGCCTGTGTTCCATAGTGGTCAGATTGCAAATGCGTGTATGGAAGGGAAAGGGTGAATATTTTTTTATTTTTTGTTATTTTAGTTTTTTTTTTCTTCTTCATTTCTATGGTAAAACTTGATTACTGGGTTATCAAAAGTTCGTTTCACGTGCTATGTATGTGTGTGTGTGTGTGTGTGTGTGTGTGTGTGTGTGTGTGTGTGTGTGTGTGTGTGTGTGTGTGTGTGTGTGTGTGTGAGGTCAATAACTCCTCTCTCTCTCTCTCTCTCTCTCTCTCTCTCTCTCTCTCTCTCTCTCTCTCTCTCTCTCTCTCTCTCTCTCTCTCTCTCTCTCTCTCTCTCTCTCTCTCTCTCTCTCTCTCTCTCTCTCTCTCTAAACTTAATTACCTCGTTATTAACACCTTCCTGCATTTCCAATTTTTTTTTATTTCGTTTAGTTGTTTTTCTTTTCAAATAGACACTTGGTTTTACATTTATTTTTTCAGTTATTTATGTTTATATAATAATCAGTTCTTTTATACTACCATTGTTATTATTATTATTATTATTATTATTATTATTATTATTATTATTATCATTATCATCATCATCATCATTAACGTAGGATTAGTAAAAAAAAGAATGGATCTATACATATTTTCTAAAGTCTACCCTCATTCATTTCATAACATTAATTCCATCAAAGAAAATGGAGATGATGTTTTCGTCCTACAATATTTTTCCTCTCCTATGTTGGGAAAAAAAATGTACCTATAGTTATTAGTTCTGCTTTAGTGTTCAGGAATTATGTAGTGAGGGGAAGGCGGAGGGGGAGGGAGGAAAAAATATATTGGTGAGAATATTTTGTAGTTTTAGAATGAATAAAAAAAAGGAAAATTTTATACATGTACACCCATTAACTTTATAAAAAATAGTGTGGAAAAGTTGTGACTATTGATGAATGTGTTGTTAAAAGTGACTTGAAATGCAAATAACATGAAAAAAAGAATGAAAATACGATAGGAAAGTAATGATAATGGAAATTGGAAAATGATGAAAAGATTGAGAAAAAAATACTTAGACATAGAGGAGGAGAAGGAAGAGGAAGTGAAGCCGCCTCTTCCTCCTCGTCCTCCTCCTCCTCCTCCTCCTCCTCCTCCTCCTCCTCCTCCTCCTCCTCCTCCTCCTCCTCCTCCTCCTCCTCCTCCTCCTCCTATACGTCAGTGTCCGCTCAAAGTTTAGACAAATTGAGGACAGATTTGGGTCACGATGATTGTAATTTTTTTCTCCTTTTCTCTTTTTTTTCTTCTTTTTTGCCCTTTTTTTCCTCTTTTTTTCCTCTTATTTTTCTTCTTGTATATGAGTGAGGAGGATATTGAGGGATAGTGTTACAGATGTGTGTTGACGTGTATGTGTGTGTTTTTGTGTATGTATGTATGTATGTATGTATGTGTATGTATGTATGTATGTATAGATGGATGAATGGAAGGAAGAAATCATCCATCACTGCGGCATGAAGGGAAAAAAATCATGTCGGTGATAAGACTTTTTTTCCCCCTGTGTGTGTTTTCCCTCACGACCTGTTTTTATTTATTTACTTTTTTTTTTCGCTCCGTTGCACTGAAAGATTAGGTGACACACGACAAAACACACACACACACACACACACACACACACACACACACACACACACACACACACACACACACACACACACACACACACACACACACACACACACACACACACACACACACACACACACACACACACACACACATAGACAAACAGACACGATAAGAAAGAAACCAAAACAATGAGAGAGAGAGAGAGAGAGAGAGAGAGAGAGAGAGAGAGAGAGAGAGAGAGAAAACAAAAAAACACAAGATCAACGAACGTGACAGTAGGGAAGGTTTTCTCAATTTTTTCAACAATTTTTTTCTTCCTTGACGAGGGAGAGAAGGAGCACAAGAAGAGGAGGAGGAGGAAGAGGAGGAGGAGGAGGAGGAGGAGGAGGAGGAGGAGGAGGAGGAGGAGGAGGAGGAGGAGGAGAAGACAATGTGGCCTTAGGGGAGGTAACGATTATCTCTGCAGTGGTAGATTAGAATAGCGGAGAGGAGAGAGAGGTGTGAAGGGACATATCTATTACCAAAGAAGGAGAAGGAGGAGGAGGAGGAAGAGGAAGAGGAAGAGGAGGAGGAGGAGGAAGAGGAGGAGGAGGAGGAGGAGGAGGAGGAGGAGGAGGAGGAGGAGGAGGAGGAGGAGGAGGGAAAGATAGAAAAACTGAAAATGAGCAGTGAAAGAGGGAAATGAGGACAAGAAAAATGAGGATGAAAAAATACAAAATAAAAAGAGTTGTTAGGAGAAGGAGGACGAGGAAAAGAAAAAGAAGGAGAAGGAAGAAGAGGAGGAGGAGGAGGAGGAGGAGGAGGAGGAGGAGGAGGAGGAGGAGGAGAAGGAGGAGGAAGTAATAAGAGGAATAGAGGAATAGGAAGAACAAGAAAACATGCACTTGCAACACACTTTTCTTGCAGAGTATCGACTGAAGATTAATTCATGTCCAAACACACACACACACACACACACACACACACACACACACACACACACACACACACACACACACACACACAGGATATAACAGGTGTAACTAGTGCAATGAATGGCTCCTCCGACAGGTATTGATTGTCTTGCAGGTGAGAAGAACAGGTGAGGTCCAGCTACTGCACCGCCTTCCACTAGTCATTCCCTCTACTATTACTATTACTCCACACTACTCTTCCACATTCCACTTCATCATTACTTCCTTCCTTCACCTACCACCTTCCACCTTTTCTTCCACTATTCATTCTCTCTACTATTACTAATTCTCCACACAACTCTTCCACTTCATCTTTACTTCCTTCCTTCACCTACCACCTTCTCGTCCACTATCCATTCCCTCTCTACTATTATCACTCTTCCACATGCCACTTCATGCCTCCACCTCCTCTTCCACACACGAACATTCCTATTTCCTCTCTTCCCTTTCCATCTTTCCTCCCTTTATTTTCAAGCATACTTCCACTTCTATCTCTCTTTTTCCACGTTAACACATGCCTCCACCTTTTCACACTCCACCTGGTAACTGATCCACAAGGTCGAATGTAAAAGAGAATTACGTAAGTGGAGAAAATGTGGAAGCCTTTGCATTATATATTAAACTTTGGTGTGTGTGTGTGTGTGTGTGTGTGTGTGTGTGTGTGTGTGTGTGTGTGCGTGTGTGTGCGTGTGTGTGTGCCACCCTCTTTGCGTGCAGAATTCATTGATGCGTGCACGATAAATCTTCTAAATGTGTTTCGTTGTATAATTCGTTAATGAGAACGTTAATAATTCTTGGTCACGGTGGCAAAGATGAGAGTACACCGCGAGAGAGAGAGAGAGAGAGAGAGAGAGAGAGAGAGAGAGAGAGAGAGAGAGAGAGAGAGAGAGAGAGAGAGAGAGAGAGAGAGAGAGAGATGCCCGTGTTTGTGGTTGTAGGTACACAGAGGACGTGGAGTTAGTGTTTGTTTCTTGCAACAGATGGCGCTACTAGTCGTTCCTACGTGCTTGCATTATATCCCTCTTGAGATTAGTATTCCTATTATTATTATTATCATTATTATTATTATTATTATTATTATTATTATTATTATTATTATTATTATTATCATTATTTTCAAACCTCGCTCACTTCCTATCTTTAATGGACCGGTTTATCGCCAAGTTAAGCAAGTTTTATCTTTTATTTTTCATTCTCTCTCTCTCTCTTCTTACGCTTCCCTCCCCCCCTTTCCCCCTCCCTTGAACCCTTCTCCCCACCACCCCATTCCTCCTCCCCTCCCCTCCCCTCCCCTCCCCTCCCCTCCCCTCCCCTTCCCTTCACTCGCCCACCCTCATCAAAACTACAACCATAAATAAACTTTTAAAAGAGCATTAGATTTCCTTTAATTATAGAAGATGATCCGCCTCACGTAATCTTAAGACATAATGTGATGGATAGACTCTAGAGGTTTCGATTCCATTGTTGTTAGTATATAAAGTGTTGTTAAGTCTTACCTTATCATTACTATTATTTTTTTATTATTATTATTATTATTATTATTATTATTCTTTCTATATGTGTGGTGGTTTGTGTTTTTTTTTCCAAACCCTATTTTCTCTTTATTTTTGGTTGAGAGAGAGAGAGAAAGAAAATAAAAACGAGTAAATGAGAGAGGAAAAAGCAAAAGGAGGAGAGTAAAGAAAGTGTAAAAGAAACCAGAAAAATAGAAAAGTAAGAGAGGAGGTAAGGAGAAAGGAGGCAGAGAAAAGAAGCAAAAAAACAAGGAAAGAAAGAAAGGAGAGAGAAAGAGAGAATAAGAAAAAAAGAAAACAAGTTAGGATGAAAGAAAGAGAATAAACAAGATAACTAAAAGGAAGAAAATAAAATAAGAGAGACAGGAATAGAATCTAGAGCGAGAGAGAGAGAGAGAGAGAGAGAGAGAGAGAGAGAGAGAGAAGAGAGAGAGAGAGAGAGAGAGAGAGAGAGAGAGAGAGAGAAAAACAAAAAATTGAGGGAAAGAAAGGCAACAGGAGGAGGAAGAGGAGGAGAAGGGAGGAAGAGGAGGAGGAGAAGAAGAAGAGGAGGAGGAGGAGGAGGAGGAGGTAAACAGGTCACCCTTTGCCGGATTAACAAGATGCAAACAAGACTAAGATTCATGTATGTTTGAATTGGAGACGTATCGGAATATCTATTATGTGGGGGAGGTAGATGTGTGTGTGTGTGTGTGTGTGTGTGTGTGTGTGTGTGTGTGTGTGTGTGTGTGTGTGTGTGTGTGTGTGTGTGCTCGTGTGTGTGCTCGTGTGTGTGCGTGTGTGTTTTGTTTGATTGTGTTTAATGATTGTGATGGTATGTGTGTGTGTTGGTAAGTATGGGTTGCGTAGAGAGAGAGAGAGAGAGAGAGAGAGAGAGAGAGAGAGAGAGAGAGAGAGAGAGAGAAGAGAGAGAACTAATGCAACCAAAATCGAACTTAACAAAAGCAGAACTTTATAATTCTCCCTTTCCTTTCCCTTCCTTTCCCTTCCCTTCCCTTCCCTTCCCTTCCCTTCCCTTCCCTTCCCTTCCTTCCCTTCCCTTCCCTTTCCCTTCCCTTCCCTTCCCTTCCCTTCCTTCCCTTCCCTTCCCTTCCCCTTCCCTTCCCTTCCCTTCCCTTCCCTTCCCTTCCCTTCCCTTCCCTTCCCTTCCCTTCCCTTCCTTTCCCTTCCCTTCCCTTCCCTTCCCTTCCCTTCCTTTCCCTTCCCTTCCCTTCCCTTCCCTTCCCTTCCCTTCCCTTCCCTTCCTTTCCCTTCCCTTCCCTTCCCTTCCCTTCCCTTCCCTTCCCTTCCCTTCCCTTCCCTTCCCTTCCCTTCCCTTCCCTTCCCTTCCCTTCCCTTCCCTTCCCTTCCCTTCCCTCCCCTCCTTCTCTTATGGCTTCCTTGCATGCCTCAGTCTCACCAATTGCTAATGAAGCCCTGCACTGCTTCACTTCCCTCAGTTCGAAACGTCCCGAATGAGCTCTGAAGCCTCGAAACCCTACCGTGACCATTGCAATCTGTACCTCTGAGCTTGTGTGACAATGTTGGGTCGTAGCATTTTTTTCTTACTAAAGCTCAGGACTAATCTATCTATTTCTCTATCTCTATCTATCTCAAAAGTCTATAGATGATTTACAGGTGAGAGGAAGAAGAGGAGGAGGAGGAGGAGGAAGAGGGAGAGGAGTAGGAGGAGGAGGATGAAAGTGAGGGTTGGTTGCTATGGTGACTTGCATTGCCTTCATCTCTTGGGGTGAATTAGCTTTCATCTTACTGCAAATTTGGGTTTAGTGAGGGCGTGCTGCCACTGAGGAGGAGCATAAAGAGGAGGAGGAGGAAGAGGAGGAGGAGGAGGAGGAGGTGGAGTAGGATGTGGTGGTGGTGGTGGTGGAAGAGGAGGAGGAGTGGCGCGGTTAACGTCACATTGTACCTTAGAGAGAGAGAGAGAGAGAGAGAGAGAGAGAGAGAGAGAGAGAGAGAGAGAGAGAGACAGAGAGACAGAGAGAGAGAGAGAGAGAGAGAGAGAGAGAGAGAGGACAAATGGATCATGATGACCGACCCTAACAACCGGAATTCCCAAACGAGGGATCGAGCAGTAGTTTAGCCTCGTTAGAGTGGTTCGAACCAGAGTGTTGGTGAACCAGTACGTGCTGGGAAGCCAGTCTAACCTTAGCCACCGTCCTGGTTACATTACATTACTATTACTAATATTTCCTGTATTCTGTAACTTGCATCTGTGATAAGTCAAATGCACGAAGCAATCTCTAGTGTTTCTGTAGACATGGTGCAGTGAGTAGACCTGGTGTGAGGTTTGTATACTAGTGATAACTGTGAGTGTTCGTGATGGATATACAGTATAACGCACCACGCTTGACCACTTGGCTGTTGCTGCCTTCAACCTTCAACCCCGCCACAGATTACTCGGCTGCTAACTTTCAACTCACAAAGGCAAGAGTCAATGCTTTCTTAAATGAGGAGAAAAAGATTAACAAACGAATATACATCATGTGGGCCTTCAAGTGTGCCAGGTGTGTGTGTGTGTGTGTGTCAGGTGTGTGTGTGTGTGTGTGTGTTAAGAGTCAGGTTTCTGCTGATCTCTTGGCACGAAGCCCAGTCCCCCCCCCCTCCCCCTTTTCCTCCCCTCCCCCCCTCTCCCCTCCCTCCCTCCTTTCCGTTCCCTGGAGCTGTCATTAAAGTAAATAACTTAATTAAGACCAAATTAAGAAGACAACAAGTTTTTTTTTAATATAGAAGTAAACCAATTATTATTTTTTTCTCCAGCATATAAAAAAGAAAAGCAGGGATAAAAAAAAATAATTCCCTGAACAATTAGGGAGAAAGAGAAAAAAAAAGAGACCTAGAGATAGAGAAATGAAAAAAAAATATATGATTAAAAGACCATTCATTCATTCATTCATTCATTCATTCATTCATTCATTCATTCATTCATTCATTCATTCATTCATTCACAAACCCAACCAAACCAATATTTTCCTCTACAAACTTTGAAATCAGTCACTTTTATTTCCCGCCCTTTTGTACTTCCACCCTCTACCATTGCCCCCCAACTCTGCCCCCAACCCTGCCCCCAACCCTGCCCCCAACCCTGCCTCCCACCCTGCCCCCAACCCTGCCCCCAAACCCTTCCCCAAACCCTTCCCCCAACCCTTCCCCCAACCCTCCCCCAAACCCTCCCCCAAACCCTTCCCCCAACCCTTCCCCTACCCTATCCCTAACTTACCCTCGGCCCCCCTTTGCCCCCCCCCTCCCCCTCTGACCACCAATTCCAGAGGGGAAATCCACGCTATGGATAGATCAGCCTCACGATCCGCAAACTGATGGATGTTGACGTTCATAGCCTTCATTGTATGTATTAATGGCTTGCCTACCCTGCTGCCCCTTCCTACCCCTTCCTCACCCCTTCCTCACCCCTTCCCACACC
>JAPQNM010000037.1:180535-185535 GCA_029783475.1 Metacarcinus magister | reverse complement strand
TCTCCTTACCCCTCTATGCCTTTTTCTGATGCTATTTTTATTTCGTTTTATGTATATTTATATCATTATCATCAGTAGTAATAGTAGTAGCAGTAGTAGTTATAGTAGTAGCAGTTGTATTAGTAGTAGTAGTAGTAGTAGTTATAGTAGTAGCAGTAGTAGTTATAGTAGTAGCAGTAGTAGTTATAGTAGTAGCAGTAGTAGTTATAGTAGTAGCAGTAGTGGTTGTAGTAGTAGTAATCGACTTTTCATGTTGATGTAATTCGATGTTTAATTTTCTTTCTATCATTAGGTAATTCTCTCTCTCTCTCTCTCTCTCTCTCTCTCTCTCTCTCTCTCTCTCTCTCTCTCTCTCTCTCTCTCTCTCTCTCTCTCTCTCTCTCTCTCTCTCTCTCTCTCTCTCTCTCTCTCTCGCCAGCAGCCCATCAAGTCGCTGGAAGAAGTTCTCTTAAATACAAAAGGTTTTTCTTGTGTGTGTGTGTGTGTGTGTGTGTGTGTGTGTGTGTGTGTCTGTGTGTGTGTGTGTGTCTGTGTGTATGGCTGGGGCTTGAGTGCACACGGTGTCTCGTTGTGTGTTTACGAGACAGACAGGAAACGGCGGTATGTGTGTGCGTGTGTGTGTGTGTGTATGTGTGTGTGTCTCTGTCTGTCTGTGTGTGTGGGTGTGTGGGTGTGTGGGTGTGTGAATTAAAGCTTACTATTACTACTATTACTACCACCATCATTACTATCTCTTCCATTTAGGGTGATTTCTTAAGACATTTAATCCCACTCAATAGTTGCTAATTAATAAGAAAAAAAACGGACCTTGGTAATGCATATCAGGTAATCAGATATTGGAATGGTAGAAAGGAAGAGAGAAAAGAAGTAAAGAGGAGGAGGAGAAGAAGAGAGAGGAACAAAGACGAGGAAGGAGTTATTACAAAGGACAAGAGAGAGAGAGAGAGAGAGAGAGAGAGAGAGAGAGAGAGAGAGAGAGAGAGAGAGAGATCACCTATTCAGTTCAACCTCACCTGTGCAACCTCCCATCCTTCCCTTCACCCTTCACCCTTATCTGTACCTTGTGGGATACACCTGTAAACACACCTTATCTTTGTCCTCCAAAACCACACCCTTTGACCTGCTCCCCGTTTTCTGTTGCATTGATTTGTTACTTTCTTGGGTAGACTTGAATATTTTTTTTGTGTTTTGTGTATGTATTTGTTTTTTATTGTGTTTATTTATGTTATTTGTTATGTATTAATGACTATTACTACTATTACTATTTATTACTACTACTACTACTACTACTACTACTACTACTACTACTACTACTACTACTACTACTACTACTACTACTACTACTATTACTACAACTACAACATCCTTTACGCTCTGTGACGCTTCCATTTAAAACCTAGATTGAATAAACAGTCCCATTACCTTCCTACTCTTGCTCCTCTCTAATGTGACAGCTGTTTATGGCATCCTCTTACTCCTTCCTGCCTTGCCTTCCTTCCTCCTCTCTCCCTTCCCTCCTCTAAACCTTACCCTTACTTTTTTTTCTTATTTTTTTTTTTCTTCTGGGATCTTGTGTACCCTCACCTCTCTCACCTACTTCCTCTTCTCTTCCTTCTTTTTAAAGTTATGTATATTTTTTTGTTTTCCTATTTCGTGTGCTCTATATCATTTTTAGACACACACACACACACACACACACACACACACACACACACACACACACACACACACACACACACACACACACACACACACACACACACACACACACCTGTCCCTTGCAATCCACGCCTCAGCCCATCAATTGGACGTGTATTCCATATTTACTCTCTCTCTCTCTCTCTCTCTCTCTCTCTCTCTCTCTCTCTCTCTCTCTCTCTCTCTCTCTCTCTCTCTCTCTCTCTCTCTCTCTCTCTCTCTCTCTCTCTCTCTCTCTCTCTCTCTCTCTCTCTCTCTCTCTCTCTCTCTCTGTCGTATTTTTAGAAGTGTTTCCTGAGAAGAAATGTCACTGTTGCATCCTCACCTAGTTTATTTCAAGATGACTCTGATGAAATTTGAATACCTGTCTTCTCCTCCTCCTCCTCCTCCTCCTCCTCCTCCTCCTCCTCCTCCTCCTCCTCCTCCTCTTCTTCTTCTTCCTCTTCCTCCTCCTCCTCCTCCTCCTCCTCCTCCTCTTCCTCCTCCTCCTCTTCCTCCTCCTCCTCGAGTAAACAGCTGACTTGATATTATTTTCTTCCGTTTTCTCGCACATTTTTCCACGTCGTTCTCGTGGGAAAGTGGCAACTTCATGTTATTTTCCTCTCTCTCTCTCTCTCTCTCTCTCTCTCTCTCTCTCTCTCTCTCTCTCTCTCTCTCTCTCTCTCTCTCTCTCTCTCTCTCTCTCTCTTTTCCCCTCATTTCTTCTCTAGCATCCTATACCCTTACCTATTCCTTCCTTCTTTCCTCTTTCTTTCTTTCTTCCTCTCTTCCTCATTCGTTTTTTTTTCTTTTTTCATTATCTCCTTTTATGAAATGTAAAAGCCAAGGAATTTATTTTTATATATATATTTTTTTTTATTTATTCATTTATTTATTTTATTTAATATCTTTAGTGTCGTAAGAAGAAGAAGGAAAAAAAATGTATTATTCAACTATTTTCCTTACGGTTCCTTGGTTTTAAATGTCGGGAAATTTCGTGTTTGTGATGGAAATTGATGATTGTAAAGGACTAAATGTTTGTTTTTTTATTATATTTTTTTTTATGATGACGAAGAAGGAAGAGATAATCGATTTTATTGCTTGGTTTAACCTTTTCTGTTGGATAAATCGCTTACAAATCTAATTTAACATGTTATTAGATAGTAGTAGAAGGAGGAGGAAGAAGAGGAGAAGAGTAGGAAGGAGACAGGAGGAAGAAGAGGAGGAATGAAAATAGGAAGGAGGAAGTGAAAGGAAAAGAGTAAGGAGACACAGAAGGAAGAGGAAGAGGAGGAATGAAAAGTAGGAAGGAAGAAGTAAGAGGAAAAGAGTAGGAAGGAGACACAGAAGGAAGAAGAAGAGTAGGAATGAAAAGTAGGAAGGAAGAAGTAAGAGGAATAGAGTAGGAAGGAGACACAGGAGGAAGAAGAGTAGGAATGAAAAGTAGGAAGGAGGAAGTAAGAGGAAATGAAAAGAGTAGGAAGGAGACACAGAAGGAAGAGGAGGAGGAGGAATGAAAAGTAGGAAGGAGGAAGTAGAGGAGAAAATGAATAAAAGGGAAGAAGGAAGATTTTTACTTTTCTCTATTATATTTTCTACTTTTCCTTCTTACTCTTCCTTTCCTCCTTTAACTAGTCTCATTTTTTTCACAAATTTATTTTTCTAAACCCTTTTTTTCTTTCATTTTTTCCCTGTTTATTCTCTCCTCTGTTCTTATTTCCCATTATCATCTTATATTTTTCCTTATATTTCCTCCCACTTCTTTCCATATTTTTCTACTTCCCTATTTTGTTTCCCATTTCCTCTTCTCTCTTATTCCTATTCCATGTATATTTAGTTGTCTCCTTTACCTCCTTCCTTTCTTTTCCACCCTATTTCCTGTCCTTTATTCACCTCCCGTTCTCCCATTTCCGGCGTGTCCATTTTTTTCCCCATTTCCCGCCTCCTCTCCACCTTGTAGTCAACCCAATTTATCTTCCCCTCTCATTTTTCCCCCTCTTCCTTTCCCCTCATTTATTCCCCTTCTACCTTCCTCCCCCATTTCTCTTCTGCCTCGCCACTGCTCGTCCACTACTTCCACTTTTCTGTCCCTCTCCCCCACCCCCCCTTTTTTCCCCTCTTTTTTCCCCTCTTTTTTTCCCTCTTTTTTTTCCCCTCACTCCCCCTCCCTACCAATGTCGTAATGTTAGAAAATTTGAGGGACATCTTTTTTTTCTCATTTTTCATATTTTCTTCTTCTTCTTCTTCTTCTTCTTCTTCTTCTTCTTCTTCTTCTTCTTCTTCTTCTTCTTCTTCTTCTTCTTCTTCTTCTTCTTCTTCTTCTTCTTTCTTCTTCTTCTTCTTCTTCTTCTTCTTCTTCTTCTTCTTCTTCTTCTTCTTCTTCTTCTTCTTCTTCTTCTTACCTTGACAAATCGTAGGCCGTCTACCTTTTTTCCCTCAATTTCCCCTTGTTTTCCTATTCTCCCTGAAAAATAAAGCGTCATAACTTGGTTTCCCTCCCTCCCTCTTTCCCTCCATCCCTCCCTCTTACCCTCCCTCCCTCCCTCCCTTCTTCCCTCTTTCCCTCCCTCTCTCCCTTCGTTTTCTCATCTCTAGAACATTTATTTTTTTATTTAATTTTTTTTTATCATTAATATATGTTTGTATTAATATCTTTTCTGTTATTTTTTTCTCTAATCATAAGTTTGTCTCATATTCTTACGGCTCCATTATTTTCCTTTGTTGTATATATATGCAATGGCTGACGTGTGTGTGTGTGTGTGTGTGTGTGTGTGTGTGTGTGTGTGTGTGTGTGTGTGTGTGTGTGTGTGTGTGTGTGTGTGTGATTTACGTTGTGTGTTTATTTTTTTTCCACTAGAGAGACACAGTAGAGGAAGGCTTTTTCATGTACGGGGAGAGAGAGAGAGAGAGAGAGAGAGAGAGAGAGAGAGAGAGAGAGAGAGAGAGAGAGAGAGAGAGAGAGAGAGAGAGAGAGAGTGGATATGGATCGTTGCTTTGAAGTTTGTGTACTAGTAGATTTGTTGCCGTGGAGCTAGTGGTGGAGGTGGAGGTGGTGGAGGGGGAGCTGTGTATAGGTGGAGGGGGAAGGGGGGTGTGGGTGGAGGGGGAAGGGGGGTGTGGGTGGAGGGAAGGGATACCTAACATTGCTGGACGGACAGAAGGTGGCCACGCAATTTTGGTAATGGAACAAAAGTATTGCCAAAAAAAAGAAAAATAGCTATAATATGAACTTTTTTTTTTTCTCTTTTTCTCTGTAAAATTTTGAGCATAAAGAAAATAACCCAATCGATTATCTATCTCTATTTATCCATCTATCTATAAAT
>JAPQNM010000037.1:160535-168035 GCA_029783475.1 Metacarcinus magister | reverse complement strand
GATAAAATAGATATACTTACTCCTACGTCTCACTACAGCCAAGACAACACGCAGTCACGGAATTGTCTTGTCTCTCATGTTAAAAAAAAAATGTAAAAGGTTCTGATACTCTTCTGTCTTCCGAAAACTTTTACATTCTCCCTAAATGTATTGTTCTTAAGGTAAAATAAGAATAGGATTTCAGGAACCAATGCAGATTAATATTGTTTATAAGAAATACGATCGTCTAAAAAAAAACAGAATATAAGTCTGTATCCCTGACCATGGGAAAAAAGAAAAAAAAAAATTATCACACATATATACTCACTCACTGAATATTCTTTAATGTAAATAAAGATAAAGACAAAAATACATCACCACATTATCAAACCAAACTCACCAAAACGTTCAGTCCCATCACCACCCACAAACGTTCTTACTAAAACGTTTCTCCTCTTCCTCTTTTTACAGGTTATTGAAACTTGCACCAAATCGAGTGTCACCAATGACTTCACCATCTGCAACAGTCTGTGGTTCTCCCTCGGCTCCTTCATGCACCAAGGGATCGATCTGTGTCCCAGGTATGAGAGAGAGAGAGAGAGAGAGAGAGAGAGAGAGAGAGAGAGGAGAGAGAGAGAGAGAGAGAGAGAGAGAGAGAGAGATGGGTGTGGTGTTTTGTCTGTGGCCTGCGTGTGCGTGTCCGTGGAGACGTGTGTTTGTGTGTGTGTGTGTGTGTGTGTGTGTGTGTGTGTGTGTGTGTGTGTGTGTGTGTGTGTGTGTGTGTGTGTAATGGGTGTGGCAAGGGAAAGCCCGTGTGGATCTCACGTGAAATAGCGTAACACTAATTATAATCAACACGTGACAGGTAATATAACACACACACACACACACACACACACACACACACACACACACACACACACACACACACACACACACATTTATTTACCACTGTCCTGAGAGAGAGAGAGAGAGAGAGAGAGAGAGAGAGAGAGAGAGAGAGAGAGAGAGAGAGAGAGAGAGAGAGAGAGAGAGAGAGAGAGAGAGAGAGAGAGAGGGAGAGAGAGGGGGAAAAAAAAGTTTAGATAGAACAACTTTTCTTTATTGCTCTCAAATGCATTGTAGAATTTTCTATTACATTTTTATTTTAGAGAAAGTGAAAGATTACGATACGAGAGAGAGAGAGAGAGAGAGAGAGAGAGAGAGAGAGAGAGAGAGAGAGAGAGAGAGAGAGAGAGAGAGAGAGAGAGAGAGTTAGCGTGTATTTCAGTGTGTTTTTTAGCCTGTGTTTGTCATCAGCATCTGTTTATCAAGCTCAGGATCACCTGTGCACAAATCATCCGTCGTCATTAATTTTGATCACAGGTATTCATCATTGCACCTGCTTCTCATCATTGCTTAATCGCCCTCTC
The DNA here is from genome assembly GCA_029783475.1 of Metacarcinus magister. Taxonomy (NCBI): domain Eukaryota; kingdom Metazoa; phylum Arthropoda; class Malacostraca; order Decapoda; family Cancridae; genus Metacarcinus; species Metacarcinus magister. Next base: position 166,644 of record JAPQNM010000037.1, on the reverse strand, counting down.
TCTCTCTCTCTCTCTCTCTCTCTCTATCTCTCTCTCTCCTCCTCTCTCTCTCTCTCTCTCTCTCTCTCTCTCTCTCTCTCTCTCTCTCTCTCGCTCTCTCTCTCTCTCGCTCGCTCTCGGTCTCGGTCTCGGTCTCGCTTTCGCTTTCTCTTCCTCTCACACTATCTCTCATAAACCCCCTTCACATTTATCTCTTTTTACCTCATTTATCACGCTCACACCTTCCTCTTTACCTACATACATATATCTCCCTTTTTTTTTCCCTTCTCGTACTAACCCTTATCTCTCCTCCTCCTCCTCATCCTCCTCCTCCTCCACGTACAGATCGCTTTCAGGACGTATCGTTGGAAGTGCTTGGTGGTTCTTTACTCTTATAATCATCTCGTCTTATACTGCAAACTTGGCTGCCTTCCTTACCGTGGAGCGTATGGTGACCCCTATCAAGAGTGTCGATGATCTGGCCAAGCAAACCGAGGTGGAGTATGGTACGAGGGAAGGAGGTTCGTCTAAGGAGTTCTTCGAGGTGAGAATGTGAACCTACTCTGTTTTATTTGATGATTGTTATTGTGGTTTAAGTGTTTTTTGGTTTTTTGTTTTAGGTAGAGTTGTGAGGTTACTGTTTGTGTGAGTTTGTGTGAGAGAGAGAGAGAAAGAAAGCGAGATGGTTTTGTGTATCAAGTAATGGAATGCAATATGTGGTCATGTTTTTTTTCTTCTCTATTTTTGTTTCCGTGTTTGTTTGATAGTTGTTTTTTTTTCAACGAGTGAGGAAGAAGGTATGTTTGTTTGGTGTGTGTGTGTGTGTGTGTGTGTGTGTGTGTTGTGTGTGTGTGTGTGTGTGTGTGTGTGTGTGTGTGTGTGTTGTGTAAGTGTGTGTGTGTGGGTGTGGGTGTGGGTGTGGGTGTGTGTAGGGGTGGGTGTGGGTGAAAGTCATTTGATACTCAGGCGATAGGTACTGAAGACATTTCATACTCAAGATATTTCTGCACCAGTCTTTTTGGTACTCTGACCATTTCCGACTCAAACTGTCTGAGACTCATTTTGCATTAAAATTATATAAAATAAAAGGGAGATAATGCATCTATTATCTTCAAAATAATTAAAACAAATATAAGAAAAAACATATTGGTACCAGTAAACAAAGAAAACTAATATATACAAAAATAACCGCAAAGACGCGGACAAAATAATTCGCTTGTTTAATATCTTTTCTTGATTTTTTTTGTTTATTAAAGTTTTCTTTGGTTTCTAAAGTTATTATAATTGTTTTCTGGTTTTTCTAAAGGGTTTTTATAATGTTTCGCATCTTAAGGAAAATAAACTTAAAATGAGAAACTATTTTGACGTAACATTTTCCCTTTGTATTAAAATTATATAATATAAAAGGGAGATAATGCATTCATTATCTTCAAAATAATACAAATAAATAAAAAAATAATAATATAGTGTGTGTGTGTGTGTGTGTGTGTGTGTGTGTGTGTGTGTGTGTGTGTGTGTTTCTTATTGACTTATTAAATACTTGACAGTCTTTACTTCAAAGAATATTCAAGTTTTAGAATCGTCATAAATACAAAAAAAAAAAAAAATTCTAAACTCCACTCATAAGTTGTAGTATTTTTTTGTTTTCTCTTTTTTTTTTAGTATAAACTACGTTGTTCTTGGTAAATAAACCCCACGAGGTAGACTCTTTGCATTAAATATTTTTTCTCTGAATCTCGCTAATTAAGCTGATAATTCTCGCAGGTTTATCATTTATACCTGGATGTAAAATTAACCAATACTCGATCTTTATATAAATCGCAAGAGACTAAAGGATATTTTTTTTCCTCCAATGTTTCTATTTTTTATATAATTAGCTATTTTTTTTCTGAAGTAGAGTTTTTATTGTTTTTTTGATGCATTGTTTGTTTTGGCATTTATAGGTATTTAATTTTTTTTTGTTCTAACCTTGACTAGCATTTAAAGAAAGAAAAAAAAGAATAGAAAAAAATATATATCCGTAAATAACACCAACAAACAAAACCAAAAAACACTGAGGGAAATTTTTAAAAGGGAAAAAAAATGGTTAATAGTCCTTTAAAATAAGAAGAAAAAACATAACATGGGGAATTCTTTTTATAGAGTCAGTATTAAAACGAAATAAAATAAATAAAAAATAAAATAAAATAAACTAAACTAAAAATAAAACTCAATAAGATCAATAAAACACACACACACACACACACACACACACACACACACACACACACACACACACACACACACACACACACACACACACACACAGTCCCCGGAAGAGTCACCTTGGAATATGGGTCGCAAGGGTCGCAGGGGGCTTGAGGGCGGGGGGGCAGGGTGGCCTTACAACCTGTTACCTGCGCGATGCATAAAAATTCGCTGCCTCTGACTTGGGGTTCTCTCAGGCTGTGACGTCCATGCCAGCTTAGCCCCGGATAATCCTCTTTCTTGCCCTTCCTTGTCCTCTCCCTCCCGTAGCCTCGCGTCCCTTCTCCTTCCCCTCCTGAGCCTCCACAGGGAACTATTCTTTCATATTTTTGCATGTGCGAATTACTGGGTTTTTTTTTTTTATTTTGTATGATTTTTTATTTTTTTTTTTAGTCGTGTTGTATGTTTTTTGTTATGTCAATATTCCGATTTTCCTTTTTAGTTTTCCTTCATGTTTTGAGAGAGTGAAAAAGAGAAAAAAAATATCTTTAAAAACCAATCGTACCAAAAAGAAAACGTAAAAAGCAAGGAAAAACAGAGAGAGAGAGAGAGAGAGAGAGAGAGAGAGAGAGAGAGAGAGAGAGAGAGAGAGAGAGAGAGAGAGAGAGAGAGAGAGAGAGAGAGAGAGAGAGAGAGAGAGAGAGAGAAGCAAAAATAGAATAAGTGCCATTTTATCTCCCATTTATAATAATTACCATAAAGACTAAACCAGCTATTCATTGACACAACATTGGCGGAAGGTTAAGGGAGGAGTGTTGCATTGTACCCTTTGGCGTTCTCTTCATGGGGAGTAATTTCTTTGAGGGAGTGAAAAGTTACGGTCTGGTTACTGAGAAGTGTTCTGAAGGAAGGAAGAAATTGTTACCTGGAATTCATAAGGAGAGCGAGAGTCACGTCGCTTAATTATATGTAGGTGTGTCAGCAGGTACACATGGCCACGCCCTCACCTGGCTACCCTCACACACACGCACACACACACATACACAAACACATAGATTGTTTCATATTGTCCACCTATCTTATTTTCTTACCTTTAATTAATCTTGTGTTGCTATTGTAGTCAGGCGTTCTTATGTACGTAACGCCATCACACGTACATACATGTGCGTTGCGTGGGAATGGTAACCCCAAGATAAACGCACATAATTACCTCATGACACGTGTGTGTGTGTGTGTGTGTGTGTGTGGTGTGCGTGTGCGTGTGTGCGTGTGCGTGTGTGCGTGTACGTGTGCGTGTGCGTGTGTGTGTGTGTGACAGGACATATTATTTGCTATTGTCTTCAAGAAATGGAATAAAACTCAAAACTTCTTTTCTTCTCTCCTTTGTTTATTCTTCCCTGATTTACTTTTTTTCCACCTCCTCCTCCTCCTCCTCCTCCTCCTCCTCCTCCTCCTCCTCCTCCTTATCCTCCCTCTCCACCCTCACATTTTTCCTTTCTTTAAGTCAACCCACATCACATCACCCTCCCACTACCACCACCCTCACCACCCACTCCCTCTCACCTCTCCCACACACTCCCTCTCACTTCCTCAACTTATGCCTCCTCCCACTCCTTTACAGCGGTCCAAGATCAGTGTGTACAACCGAATGTGGGAGTTTATGTCATCGCGAAAACACGTCTTTAGTACGAATTACCCAGAAGGCATCGAGAGGGTGAGGACGTCTAAGGGTAAATACGCCTTCCTGCTGGAGAGTGTCAAGAATGATTACGTGAATGAACAGCTTCCGTGTGACACCATGAAGATTGGACAAAACCTCAATTCTAATGGTTATGGTGTTGCTACTCCTATTGGCTCACCCCTAAAGTAAGTTTTTTTTGTTTTGTTTTGTAGTTTATTTTGTGTATTTTACTTGGTTTCGTTTATTTTTGATTTTTTTTTTTTTATATACTTGATTTCGTTTCATTTTTTTTTCTCTCGCTGACTTACTTGACGTTCGTTTTAATTTTTTTTATATTTTTTCTAAGCATTGTGTTTTTTTTATTTATATATTTGCATTGTTACTTATTATAGTTTTCTTATGTTTCCTTGTTGCTCTCATTTCTTTCACTTCTCTCATATATATATTTTTTCAGTCTTATTTTGTCCTTATTTCATAGTTGTGTCATCATTATTATCGCATTATGTTATTATTTTGCATGCATTCTTTTCTTACTTCCCTTTTTTTTTAATTACCTTTGCTAAGAGAACACTTAATATTCTTCCCTGTTGTTGTCTTAGTCATCTGTCTTACTTCTCTCTAAGTATTTATCACGTAATTACACTTATTATATTTCTTATCTAGAGCACAGGTGTATTTCTTCTGTAAAATACGTATACATTTACTCTTTATTCAACTATGTATTGAGTAATTCATTCATTCATATAGTCAGTTAATCAGTCAATCAGTCAGTCAGTCAGTAATTCATTCAATCATTTATTCTTTCATTCATTGGTGGAAGTTTATTGATAATTATAAACGGAAGAAAATTATCCAAACATGTTCTTATCCCATATTTTGACTGCAAAGAAACATAATTTTTCTACACTTACCTTGGCAGCGGTCCTCTATATTCTTCTCCATAGATACATCAATACATTTATCCATAATGTATAACAAAATAATACGCAATGCTGGATTTAATGATTTTTTTTCCTCTATTTTTCTTGCCTCTATACATTCCAGTTCAATTCTTATCTTTTTCATTCATTTATACATTCCAGTTCAAGGCCACGAGAGGGGAAAAAATAAGTTACATGGAATGGATATATTTTCCTTTCCATTCGCTGCTTTACTTTGCTCGTAGCTCCCCTTGTATGATTTGTATGATTTATTTTAGGGTATATATGTAAATACCTTTGGCCCGGCTCCTACCTGACTGAGAGAGAGAGAGAGAGAGAGAGAGAGAGAGAGAGAGAGAGAGAGAGAGAGAGAGAGAGAGAGAGAGAGAGAGAGAGAGAGAGAGAGAGAGAGAGGATGCGGATGAAACAAAAGAAGGAAAAAAATGTGATGATGAAGTAGGATGCAGAGGAGGAGGAGGAGGACGTGAAGAAAAGAGGATAAGACAAAGGAGGTGAAGGTGGATGTGGAGGAGGAGAAGGAGGAAGAGGAGGTGGAGGTTCTAAATTTTCAACGCAGAGCTCTTAGCACGAGTGTCTGCGGGTCACTGCGGCATGTGTGTGTGTGTGTGTGTGTGTGTGTGTGTGTGTGTGTGTGTGTGTGTGTGTGTGTGTGTGTGTGTGTGTGTGTGTGTGTGTGTCAAGTTGGTTATGTCACGTCTCCTGCTGCCTCCAGGTCGTTCTTATGCTTTGTTTATCAGTCACGTCAGGAGAGGAGAGACTGCAGTGCCTTCTCCTTCGTCTTCCTTCTCCTTGTTCTTGTCCTCGCCTACCCTCTCTCTTCCTCCTCCTCCTCCTCCTCCTCCATCTCGTTTTTGCTTTCATTTTCATCCTCGTTCTTTTTTCTTGTCCTCCTCTTTGCCCTTGACTAACCACCACCTCCTATTCCTCCTCCTCTTCCTCCTTCTCCGCCCCCTAGAGTAAGAGATCCTTGACGTCCTCGCTCCCTCGGTAATAACAAGGAAAAGTAAGTGGATGAATAAGAGTCCTGAGGTCGTGGTGGCTCAGGTGGAAAGCAATACTGTTTACCAAGCGTTCAAGGTCATTGCCCCCGCGCGTCCTGAAAATGTGCTGAGGTCAGGGTTGAGAGGAAGAGGGGAGAGGAGGAGGAGGAAGAGCATGTTTGTGAGGTTGAATTCTAGGTAGTTTAAAGACTTGGTCAGTACGCCTAGTTGGAGTAAATGGAGAGAGAGAGAGAGAGGAGAGAGAGAGAGAGAGAGAGAGAGAGAGAGAGAGAGAGAGAGAGAGAAAGAAAAAAAAAGTGGAAAACAAGAGATAATTTAAT
>JAPQNM010000037.1:138035-155535 GCA_029783475.1 Metacarcinus magister | reverse complement strand
TCTCTCTCTCTCTCTCTCTCTCTCTCTCTCTCTCTCTCTCTCTCTCTCTCTCTCTCTCTCTCTCTCTCTCTCTCTCTCTCTATCTTTTTCTCTCTTTTTAGTTATTATTATCCATGCTGAATACATATATACAAATTTTCCCCTTTTCCCTGCTTTTCCTTCCTCTCTTCCTCTCATTACCGTTTCCCCTCACCTTACCTCTCCCTCTCTCCTCTCTCTCTCTCTCTCTCTCTCCTCTCTCTCTCTCTCTCTCTCTCTCTCTCTCTCTCTCTCTCTCTCTCTCTCTCTCTCTCTCTCTCTCTCTCTCTCTCTCTCTCTCTCTCTCTCTCTCTCTCTCTCTCTCTCATTCTCCCTAGCTAGTCTTTTTACATTATTATCCTCCTCTCCATTGTCCTTGTTCCCTCCTCTGCAGTCGCCGTCTTTCCTATTAATCCGCAGTTCTTGTCTCACTCTTATCTCTTTCCCTTTTTTTTATTTATTATTTTTTACAGAGAGAGGCTGAACCTAGCTGTCCTTAGCCTGAAGGAGAGCGGCGACTTGGCAAGACTGAAGAACAAGTGGTGGTACGACAGATCGGAGTGCAGTAAAGACACGATGGTAAATCCCTTTTCACCTTCATCCCTACCTGTAAGGATACGTCAGGTGAGAGTGAGTTACCTGAGAGAGTGTTAGCGGTGGATGAGTCACTGGTGGGTGTGGTTAATGTGGATTGGCTGTGGAGTTATAGGTTGTGGATGGATTTTTCAGGTTGGGATATGTGTTTGTGTTGGTGTGTGTGCGTGCCGAGTATCTATATTTGAAGTGATTGAGCCGTGGAATGTGAGGGGGAAAGCGGGAAGAAAAGGAAAGAAGCGAGGGAGGAGGAAAGCATATTAGATTATTGATTGGACAGAGGAATGCTGCAGAGAGAGAGAGAGAGAGAGAGAGAGAGAGAGAGAGAGAGAGAGAGAGAGAGAGAGAGAGAGAGAGAGAGAGAGAGAGAGAGAGAAGACAATAATCAAGAATACCAGAAAAGAAAAAAAAATAGCTAGTAAAATAGAATGAAATGAATGTTGAATGTGTTTTGATGTACATTATATAAAGCTTTTTACATGTAAATTCTATATCTACATACATTTACATAATCTTATACACATACACACATACATACGCTTATGAAAAAACGTACATGTAAGCGTCTGGTGTATTCATTTTGAGATCTTGAGAGATTTTACGACTTTTATATTATTGTCTAACTTGTTTTAAAGAAGAAAGAGTTAGGTCAGTTAGTTGTTTAGATTTTTATAATTTAATGGCGTATTTTAGAAAAAGGATTTACTGTCTTTGACTTTAATTCATTTCATTAATTTACATTTCTGAATTAATAAACTATTTCAAATTTCCTCACTTTCTCTTGTCACATCCTCATTTCACATCTTCCTCCTTCTTCCATTCATCCTTTTCTTTCTAATTCTCCATCATCATCATCATCATCATCATCCTTTTCTTTCTAATTCTCCATCATCATCATCATCCTTTTCTTTCATATCTTTTCTGTATCTCTTCTACGAGTCACATGAAGAAGGAAGAAAAAATAAACGCAAAAGAGGAATCGTTGGGTCACTGAACTTGAGGTGATGAGATTAATGTGTTCCCGCTCAGGTGATTGCATTGAATGAGTGTATGAATATCCCAGCAGGAGGAGGAGGAGGAGGAGGAGGAGGAGGAGGAGGAGGAGGAGGAGGAGGAGAAGGAAGAAGAAAAGGAGCAGAAAGGTACAGGCATTTAAGATGAGGGAAGGAAGAGGAGCTGGTAGTAGTAATAGTAGTAGAATTTTGATGAGTGGTGTTTAGAGAGAGAGAGATTAGTGAAGTGTTTATGAAGATTAGGAATACGTTATAGAAGGAATTAATGTAGGAATGTTAGTGAAGGAATGGAGGAAGAGTATGGAATTGGTAAAAGATAAGATAAAGTGAGGAGGAGGAGGAGGAGAAGGAGAAGGAGGAAGATATTTACGTATTCAGCAATTATCTCTTGATTTGTGGACCTTCCGTATGAGGTTTTGATATCAGGCGAACACACACACACACACACACACACACACACACACACACACACACACACACACACACACACACACACACACACACACACACACACTGATTCCTGACATATCTCCTTCCTGGTTTGCCCAATAAATAATGTGTGTCCATCGAGCCTCGGTCCACTCAGAATGTGATCCTCATTCTCATTTCCTCCCTCCTCCTCCTCCTCCTCCTCCTCCTCTTCCTCCTCCTCTTCCTCCTCCTCCTCCTCCTCCTCCTCCTCCTCCTCCTCCTCCTCCTCCTCCTCCTCCTCCTCCTCCTCCTCCTCCTCCTCCTCCTCCTCCTCCTCCTCCTCCTCCTCCCGCAGACCACCCAGACGAGTGCCCTCACACTTAGTAACGTGGCTGGCATCTTCTACATACTGACTGGTGGCTTGGTTCTCTCTATGGTCGTCGCCTTGATGGAGTTTTGCTACAAGTCTAAGATGGATGCTACTCGTGCTAAGGTCAGTCAGTGTTGGTTAAGGTTTTGTTACTCTTGTAGTTTTTGTATTGGTGTTCGTTTCCTAAGCTGGTGTTTTTTTCTTTTTTTATTAGATTTTTCTGGTTCTTGTGATTTTTTTATATTATATTATTATTTTTTTTTCTCAATTCATATTTCGTGTCACGTGTATTCAGTGTCATTTCGTTTGGTAATGTTACTATCTACTTGCATTTCTTATACATCGTGTTAGAAGCTGATGATGATGATGATGATGATTAACAGGATAGGAATTACTTTATAACTATATATGTCATCATTGTTATATATCTTTGTGTGTTTGTGACGTGTCTTACAAAGCTAAATTATATCCCTTCACATGTACATAGCATCCAGCCAAGGTTATGTAAGTTCAATTTTCACGAGGGAAGGAAAAGGGAAAAAAAAGGTATGAATATAGTGAATGGGAAAACGAAGGAGTAGGGGAAGAGGGGGATAAAGGAGGGGGGTGGGGCGTTAATGGTAGGTGAAGAGGAAGAGGAAGATGTGAGAGTATTAAAGAGAGAATAATGGTGGAGGAAAGGGATGCTGTAGTTACTAAAAGGTGGATTATAAGGAGACAGATGGTGTAGGGGAAGGAGAGTATAGGGAATGGTAACTATATGGAGATTACAAAGGATTATATTAGATTACATAGGAATTACATATACGAGGAGACGTGGTAGTGGTGTGGTTAATTGAGAGAGAGAGAGAGAGAGAGAGAGAGAGAGAGAGAGAGAGAGAGAGAGAGAGAGAGAGAGAGAGAGAGAGAGAGTAGGGAATAGGTAGTCAGTCCTTTTTTATGTATTAGGGAAAATGGGGGAAAGTTTATGCAAGTAGGACGTGGAGGTAGGATGCCGGGGTCCAGAGGAGGAGGAGGATGAGTAAGAGGAAGAGGAGAAGGAGAAAGAGGAGGAGGAGGAGGAGGAGGAGGAGGAGAAAGAGGAGGAAGAGGAAGAGGAGGAGGAGGAGTAGGAGTAGGAGAAGGAAGTAGAGGAGGAGGAGAAGGAGGAGGAAGAAGAGAGGGAAAGAATGACTGCGGAAACTGGTAGAGAAAACGCAAAGTGGAGTGGTGAGGCGCAGGTCAAGAGCGCACGCTCACACACACACACACACACACACACACACACACACACACACACACACACACACACACACACACACACACACACACACACACACATACGTACACATAAGAGGTCCATGTAAGTGTGTTGTTGCCAGATAAAAATTTGTTCTGTCTTATATGTTGTCTTATAATTGGTAGTACTGACCACATTATCGTTAACTCCCTTCCTTCCTTCCTTCCTTCCTTCCTTTCTTCCTTCCTTCCTTCCTTCCTTCCTTCCTTCCTTCCTTCCTTCCTTCCTTCCTTCCTTCCTTCCTTCCTTCCTTCCTTCCTTCCTTCCTTCCTATCTTCCTTCCTTCCTTCCTTCCTTATTACAACCATTAAAAAAGGGATTAGGAGGATGTACGAGAGAGAGAGAGAGAGAGAGAGAGAGAGAGAGAGAGAGAGAGAGAGAGAGAGAGAGAGAGAGAAAGAGAGAGAGAAAGAGAGACAGGGTGAGGTAGGGCGCCAACCGTCCTTCCTGTCTCATAATAAACCCGCCGTCAAATGTCTGCGGATTTATTGTTGTTAGAGTGTCACTAAGTCCATTCCGGCGGTGTTACGAGGCTCCTTTATTGCTGCAGAGAGAGAGAGAGAGAGAGAGAGAGAGAGAGAGAGAGAGAGAGAGAGAGAGAGAGAGAGAGAGAGAGAGAGAGAGAGAGAGAGAGAGAGAGAGAGAGAGAGAGAGAGAGAGAGAGAGAGAGATATGGAGAGAGGGAAATAGGAACCATACACACCAGGGTTGGGTCCAAGAACATTTACTTGTACTTGTACTTAGACTTAAGTACAGATTTTAATGTACTTGTACTTGTATTTGTACTTGGAGTTTAAAATGTTACTTGTACTTGTACTTGTACTTAGACCCAAAGTACTTGAAAAATACCAAGTACATTCAAGAACAAACAAGTATGTTGTATTTAATCAAAAGTCATATACTATATATAGATTCTAGCGAATTTTGTGATGATACTACTGGGTAAATACATACATTGCGTGTTATGATATTGTAGTGTAATATAGGATAAAGGAGCATAATTATGTAGTATTTTTTCAATTGGTAACATGCTACAGTACACACCGTCTAGACAGGGCCAGTACGCGACTGCACTTATTTCCTGTCACGCTCCACTCTCCACTCCTTCACCTTGTATTTGTACTTGTACTTAAGTACAATGACATGTACTTGGACTTGGACTTAAGTACATAGCAAAGTGACTGTACTTGTACTTGTACTTGTACTTGAAAAATGTCCAGGTACTTGGACTTGGACTTTAGTACAGTCGCCTGTACTTGGACCCAACTCTAATACACACACATAGAAAAATCCGTTACAGAGATAACATTAATAAAAAAAAAAAAGAGAAAGAGAAGAAATTATTGATAGAGAAATTAAAGTTTGTTTCATTGATTTGCTTACCAAAACCAGAGAAATATGGAAAAGAGTAAAAAGTAATTTGGAAATCTTTTTTTTATTATTTTTTTTCTTATAGTGTATCGAATCTTTCAAATTAATGAAAAGCAATATTTATTCAGGTACTTCTAAGAATGGAACCACAGAGATGCAGGTGAATTCATTAATGAGAAAAAAGTAATGCAGCTGCTACCCAGTATGCAAAGTGGTTTTCAGGGGTTATTATCATTATTATTATTATTATTATTTTTATTATTTTTATTATTTTTATTATTATTATTATTATTATTATAATTATTATAATTATTATTATTATATTCTCTCAAGCATGAAGCTAACTCTGATAGCGAAGTTCTTGGAATAATTGAGTGTGTGTGTGTGTGTGTGTGTGTGTGTGTGTGTGTGTGTGTGTGTGTGTGTGTGCGCGTGTGCGTGTGCGTGTGCGTGTGCGTGTGTGTGTGTGTGATTGCGTCCTTTGAAAAGTGATGCTGCCTTTTCCGTATCAACTTTCGGCAATGGTCTGGCCTCGTGATTCTCGATGGAGGGAGGGACTGAGGACCGATTGTGGGAGAGAGAAGGAAATGGAGGGAAGGAGGGAGGGAGAGTGTAGCACGCGAAAAGAGAGAGAGAGAGAGAGAGAGAGAGAGAGAGAGAGAGAGAGAGAGAGAGAGAGAGAGAGAGAGAGAGAGAGAGAGAGAGAGAGAGAGAGAGAGAGAGAGAGAGATACTGGCTTGGGTCCAAAACTCGACTGGTTTCATGCATGGAACTTCTTTCTTGTAGCGAGTTTTGTTGAATTGGATTGCGACAGATTCACCTGCTTAGCGCCCGAGAGAGAGAGAGAGAGAGAGAGAGAGAGAGAGAGAGAGAGAGAGAGAGAGAGAGAGAGAGAGAGAGAGAGAGAGAGAGAGAGAGAGAGAGAATCCAGCCCTGATAGCCATGCCGCAGTGGTAATGACATTATAATTATAACAACATCTGGATTGCTGATTACAGTTGACGATGCTACATGAGAACAAGTTAGCAAGTCTAGAGTGAAGGAGGAGGAGGAAGAGGAGGGAGAGGAGGAGGAGGAGGAGGAGGAGGAGGAGGAGGAGGAGGAGGAGGAGGAGGAAGGGGGCAAGAAGGGCAAGACTGAAGATGAAAAGAAGTACAATGATGATAAGGAGGAGGAGGAGAAACAAAAGGATAATAAGGACAGGAAGGAGTGAGGAGGTGGAAGAAGCTTGGAGTCTTGTGCATGTCTCTCTGGAAAGTGACTGGAATGGCTCTTAACTCTATTAGGACAATTTATGGATCCTGCAGTAGCGTCGCAGTGTGTGTGTGTGTGTGTGTGTGTGTGTGTGTGTGTGTGTGTTAAGTTCTGTTTTTTTTTTAACTTCCACACTTTTCCTGTTTTCCTGGTTTCCTTAATGTCATTTTATCTCAAATTTAAGGTCATTTTTGTAGCCACAGATTTTTTGTTTGTTTTTTTAAAGATAATTTTTGTGTTTTTGGTTGTTTTAAGACTTGATTTAATGGACGTTTTACTTCCTTTATGTTTTTATTTTACTTTTTCGTTTTTATTTATTTCAAAAAAGAATTCAAAAAGACGTGTTTAAACTCTATTTCAATCTTCATTTTTCTCCTTTCTTCCACTCTTACATCCTCCTCTTCTTCCTCCTTCTTCTTCTCTTTCATTTACTTTATATTCTTTTCCTTCCTTTTCCTTATTTCCTTCCATTTAATTGTCTTGCTTATTTTTTATCTGCTTCCTGTTCTTTATCATCGCATTCCACTTCCTCTCTCTTTCACTCCTCTGACCCTACGGCCCTCAACCCCATTTTCTTTACGTGCAACGCAAACTCAGGTATTCCCAAAATAGTGTTACGAAAAATTCAGTTCAGATCCTTTTACGACTATTATATTCCTCCTCTGCTTGGTTGTCTTTTTCTTTTCTTGTCTTTGTTTTTTTCTTGTCTTTGTTTTTTTTTTTTTTTTTTTTTTTTTTTTCATTTCTTCGTTTGTTTCAGGTTTCGGTGGTTTTCCTATTTGTGTATTTTTGTTTTATTTTATTTTATTTATTTATTTTTTTTTTTTGTTGTTTTGTTTCCTGTTTGTTTGTTTTTTTGTAGTTATCTCTTTTTCTTTCTTTTTTTTTTCCATTTTATGTATTGTTTTATTTCTTGTTTTATCTCCTTTGATGTTTTACTTTTATTTATTTATTTGTATATTTATCTGTTCGTTTCCGTTGCCCCTCCTCCTCCTCCTCCTCCTCCTCCTCCTCCTCCTCCTCCTCCTCTCTTCCTCCTCCTCTTCCTCCTCCTCTCCTCCTCCTCCTCCTCCTCCTCCTCCTCCTCCTCCTCCTCCCATCATTATCAATTTGCTGCTGCTTCTCCTTCTTCTCCTCCTCTTCCTTCTCCTCCTCCTCCTCCTCCTCCTCCTCCTCCTCCTCCTCCTCCTCCTCCTCCTCCTCTTCCTCCTCCTTCTTCTCCTCCTCCTCCTCCGCCTCTTCCTCTTCTTCCTCTAGTTTTATGATATCTGGAAATGACACTTATGAGCGTAATCGAGCTCTCCTCCTCTCATTTCCCCTCTTCTCTCTCTTCTTTCTCTCTCTCTCTCTTTCTCTCTCTCTCTTTCTCTCTCTTTCTCTCTCACCCTGTGTCTCTGTCTAGTTGGCCGTCTCTCTCTCTCTCTCTCTCTCTCTCTCTCTCTCTCTCTCTCTCTCTCTCTCTCTCTCTCTCTCTCTCTCTCTCTCTCTCTCTCTCTCTCTCTCTCTCTCTCTCTCTCTCTCTCATTTTTGTCACTTCTCTCTTAATTCTTCCCTTAATTCTACCTCTTCCTTGCTCTCCTCCTCCTCTTCCTCCTCCTCCTCCTCCTCCTCCCCCTATTGGTTTACACTGTAGGATAGGAGGTGACCAGCGTAGGATATACATTATGGAAAGTCCTATTGACCCTCTTCCCTCCATCTTCCTTTTCCTCCTCCTCCTCCTCCTCCTCCTCCTCCTCCTCCTCCTCCTCCTCCTCCTCCTCCTCCTCCTCCTCCTCCTTTCCTCTTTCCTCCACTATATATCACCATCACATCACTATAATCCTTCCACCTCTTCTTTTTTTCCCTTCTCTTCTCTTCCTTATTCCCATTCCTACCACTTACACTGTTTTGTTCCTTCTTTTCCTTCTTCTTTTTCGTCTTTTTTTTCTATATTTTCTCTTCCTTGCCAGTTTTTTTCTTTATTTTGTTTTCCTATTTATCTCTTCCCGTGTTTCTTTTTTTCTCTCATTTATGGCTTCTTCTTCCTCCTTCTTGTGTCTTTCTTTCCATTGCTTTCGTTTTCTTTTGCTCTTCTATACCTTCTCTGCGCTATTTTTATCCTTGTTCAATCCTTCCTCTTTCTCTTCTTCTCTATTTCTTCTTTTCATTGTGTTTATCCTTGTTCCTATCCTCCTCTATTCTCTTTTTCTCTTTTTCTCTTTCTTTTTTCCTACTCTGTCTTCCTTTTCCTCTTACTCTTCTGCCAATTTTATTTCTTATTGAGTTTCCGGTCGAATTTAGACATTTTTGGGGAAACAGTTTGTGTAAAGTCTGTTTTTTTTCCCCCTTCCTTCCTTCCTTCCTTCCTTTGTTTGTTTGTTTGTTTATTTATTTACTTGCCTTCATTATTTCCCTTTGGTATTCATTGTTTATTATTAGTATTACTTTTTTTTTCTTCTTCTTCTTTCTCTCTTTCTCTACCTCTCCTCAACATGTACTTTATATCTTCCCTCTATCTCCCTCTCTCTACTCTACCCACTACCATATATCACCTCTCTCTCTCTCTCTCTCTCTCTCTCTCTCTCTCTCTCTCTCTCTCTCTCTCTCCTCTCTCTCTCTCTCTCTCTCTCTCTCTCTCTCTCTCCCCCCCCTCCAAGTACTCCTCTGCAACACCTGTAAATTCCCCTCCCTGGTTTTGGCGGGAGTTGACCGTCGACCTTACTCTTTTTATGTACTTTTTTTTATATCATAGTGACCCTTCAATATTATGGGAGAAAAGAGGGGAAAGGGATGTATGGGATATTTTCTCTCTCTATCTCTTTTTTCTCTATCTCTCTATCTCTTTTTTTTTTCTTTTCTCTCTCTTCCTCTGTTTTTCTCTCTCTTCCTCGCTTTTTCTCTCTCTAAGTTTTGTTTTTCTATCAGTGAAATAACATTGATTTTTTTTTTTTTATGCTTCGGTTCAGTTTATTTCGTTCACAAACTTCAAACATTCAGAATTTTTTATTTTTTATTTATTTATTGCTTTTCTTCTTGCAGGACGAAATGTTTTATGTGAATTTTTCTTGTTTTCATGTCCTCTTTTTATTTTTTATTTCTATTTATTTATTTATTGCATGTCATGCGAGTGAAAATAGTGATGAATATTAAAGGAATGCAAACAATAAATAAGTAAAGAAGACAAACATGTAAACAAAGACTATATATCACCTTTTCTGATCTTCTTTTTAAGTCGATTGATAACTGGATGTGTTTTCCTCTTTTATTTATTTTTTTTAGCAATTTATTTATTCAACAACAAAAAAATAACGAAGCTAAAGGAAAGAGATTATAAATTCTCTCTCTTTTGACCGTGAAAGAATTATGTACAGTAGCATAATAGCTTTCTCTCTCTCTCTCTCTCTCTCTCTCTCTCTCTCTCTCTCTCTCTCTCTCTCTCTCTCTCTCTCTCTCTCTCTCTCTCTCTCTCTCTCTCTCTCTCTCTCTCTCTCTCTCTCTCTCTCTCTCTCTCTCTGACATGTGTTTATACATTTAATTTAAAAGAAAACTTCCTTCATTTTCCTCCCATTTACAGTTGAGTTTCCCTGATCAGTGGGCAAGAGTGTTCCGTTTTCCCTCGTTTCCCCTCCCTCGTCTCACCCTCATTGCGTATTCATTTCACGACTAAGAAGAGTCACACCGAAGGATTCTTTTGGACAAACAAGGCACAAACGTGATGCTTCTGGACGCCAACCAAAGGAAACACACTTATTTTTTTGTTCTCTGTATATATTTCAATTTTTTTATTTATTTATTTGTGTTCAACTATTTTTTGTTCTACGCTATATTTTTTGTATTGGAGTCATACGCTTTACTCTTTTTTCACTGTCTTTTTATTTCTCTGTGATTTTGGTGTAGCGTCTTGCATTCTCTCCTTGTTTCTTTCTAATATGAAATGTTTAAAGAAAAGTCTGACACTATATATACATTTCTTTTCTACGAATTCGTGTGTGTTCTTTGTCGCATTTCCGTTCGTTATCGGAAACTTTGTCTTTGTTTCCAGCGTCACTTTTGGTGTGTCTCCTTAAATTTGGGTGAAGTAAAGACTACCAGCCCACACATCAAGGCCCCCTCCCCCCCCTTTTCCTCTCCTCCACCCCCGTCAGGAAACCTCTTATTCTCCTTCCCTTCCTTCCTCTCTTCTTCACTTTTCTCGCATTCATTAATTATGTACTTCATAATTTCTCCAGGAAGCCCTTGGACTCTCTCTCTCTCTCATCCTGTTTTTTTCTTATTATTTTCTTTCCGTCGCTCTTCAACCCTTTCCCTTCGCCCTGCTGATTAATTCTCTTTCGAGTTGTATGTAGGTCAGTAGGGTACACGGGGGAGAGAGAGAGAGAGAGAGAGAGAGAGAGAGAGAGAGAGAGAGAGAGAGAGAGAGAGTGAGAGTGAGAGTGAGAGTGAGTGAGTTTGTGTGTGTTTGTGATTGACAAAGAAAGAAAACATACGTATAGGATTATAAAAAAAAGAAAAGAGAAGGAACGAAAGATGGAAGTATATAAAGAAAATGAATAAAGGAAGGAATGGAAAGGAAAAGGATTACATTTTGGACCAAGAGAGGAAGTCGAATTCAAATCTTAGGAAACTACACAACTCCCTCGAGGACATGGAATGAAAAGATGTGAATGTTTCCCCTCACTCCTCCACTCCTTTCCTCTCACTCCTCCACTCCTTTCCTCTCAATCCTCCACTTCTTTCCCTTTACTCCCTTACTCCTTTCCTCTCTACTCTCTCCACTCCTTTCCCCTCACTCCCCCACTCCTTTCCCCTCTACTCCCTCACTCCTTTCCCCTCACTTCTTCCATCCCTCCTCCCTCTTACACCAGTACCTTACCTCTCTTACCCTTCCTCTTCCATTCTTTCCTCTCCCACTCCTTCCTCTCATCCTCTTCTCTCCTTTTTTTCTCTCCTACTCCATCGCATCTCCTCTCCTCCCTCTCGCTTTCTCTCCTTCTTTATCTCCTCCCACCTACTCCTCACACCTTCTACCCTCAGTCTCCCAGCCTCTTCCTTCTCACTTTCCTCCCCTCTCCTCCCCCACTCACCCCCTCCCCCTTCCTTCCTCCCCCCGTCCCCCCACCCCCCCCCACCAGCATCCACTTGGGTACAAAGAGGACAAAGAACAAACCATAACAAAAAAAAAGCTTAGTCGTCTTCTTCACCTCCTGAAAACTACTGGAATTCACGGTGTTTTGTTTTTATTTTTATTTTATTTTCTTTAATGTTTTATTTTTTATAATTTTTTTTGTATTTTTTTTTTCCTTTTTTTTTCTTATTAATTTTTTTTTTCTATTAACTCTTTAAGACTTTTTTATATTGATTTTTTTGGTATCTTTTTCTCTTTTTTATTGCTCAACATATTTATTGATTTTATTTTCCTTTCTTACTTACTTAACACATTCTCTTTTTAGCTTTATTTGCATATTGAAAGAAAAAAATTGTCATGACTGATTTCTCGTAATTTTATATATTTTTCCCATTGTCATCATCATCATCATCATCATTTATTTCTTATTATCATGAATTTCTTCTCCTTTGAATAGTGGTCACTGTGAACGATCATTTGTGGCGTTACATAGCATTTTTCCTTTGTTCCATCCTTTGTTTCAAATTTACTCGTATTTATTAATGAAGTTCGTTTATTTCATCTCTCACATTTCATAGCAGTTCTTTAAATCTATCTAGACCTTTCCTTTATTTTCCCTCCACTCCTCCTCCTCTTTCTACTCTCTCCTACTTCTCTTCTCTTCTATTCATTCTCTTTTTTCCCTCTACTACTCCTCTTGCTACTCTCTTGGTTTTCTTCTTTCTCTCCCACTCCTCTTTCTACTCTCCTGATTCTCTCTTTTCCTCCCTTGTCTCCCTCATCATTTCCTTTTCTTTTTTCTCCTCATGTCTCTCTTTGGCTATTCCTGCCCCGCGCTCTCCGTACATTTTACAAAGGAGGAAAGAGGAAATCTGCGATAAATCAAGTGAAACGTCCCAAGATGGGGATTGGGAAGTGACGCAGGACGGATAGGAAAGAGGGAAAATATGTAGAGAAGAGGAAACTTTATATTGAGAGAGAGAGAGAGAGAGAGAGAGAGAGAGAGAGAGAGAGAGAGAGAGAGAGAGAGAGAGAGAGAAGAGAAGAGAAGAGAGATTGTCCCCTTCTAGGAAAAGACTGAGAGAGGGGAGACCCATAATGCTAAAAGTCAAACGCTCGCGAACTCTTGAATAATGAGAAAAAGAAAGTAAGAGAGAGAGAGAGAGAGAGAGAGAGAGAGAGAGAGAGAGAGAGAGAGAGAGAGAGAGAGAGAGAGAGAGAGAGAGAGAGAGAGAGAGGTTGTTATATATACATGTAAAAAATATTCATCCTGTTACTAAGGCTCACTAGACAGGACTCTCGTTCGTCACAATGTGAATGGGTCTTGTAGGGCAGAAGAAGAGGGGAAACAAGAAAGGAGAGAGAGAGAGAGAGAGAGAGAGAGAGAGAGAGAGAGAGAGAGAGAGAGAGAGAGAGAGAGAGAGAGAGAGAGAGAGAAAGGGGAACAATTTTATCGGTCAAACTCTAGATTTTTTTATGGTTACTTTCAACTTTTTCACCTCTTCGGTAATGATGTGAGAGCGTCGACTTTCTTTTTTTTCTTCTTTTAGTTCGCTGACCTCTTCTTTGGGTTGTTCGTATCAGGTCACTTTTCCCTCTCTAATTCTACTTACCATCTGAGCTGAAATAAAATAGAGTTCCCTGAAAATAAGATCATATTTATTCATATCAAGAGATTTAAATTTCATGGCTGTGATTCTTTCTCACGTGTAAATTTTCCATCATGTTGTTTTAGAAAAATTATTGTAAATGGTTAATTTCATGAGTTTATTCTTTGATTAATATTAATTTTATGTATATCTGACACTAATTTGTTTCACCTTTGTTAAGAAGAATGTATTGTTTGTCTGTGAGTCAATGTAAATCAACTGCATTCTTAGATACGTTAGTTTTATTGTGTATTAATTAAGTATGTCAGTGTGTGTGTGTGTGTGTGTGTGTGTGTGTGTGTGTGTGTGTGTGTGTGTGTGTGTGTGTGTCTATGTTTTTGTTTTTATGTAAGTTTATTTCTTTCTCCATCTTTCTCTCTTTTTCTCTGTTACACACACACACACGCACACAGCACACACACACACACACACACACACACACACACACACACACACACACACACACACACACACACACACACACACACACACACACACACACACACACACACACACACACACACAGGCACGCACTCAAGCATGCATACACACTCACTCAGGTGCACATAGAACATACTGCGTAGAAGGTGAATTGATCTGAATTATGTTCAAGGAATTTGAGAGAGAAAGAGAGAGAGAGAAAGAGAGAGAGAGAGAGAGAGAGAGAGAGAGAGAGAGAGAGAGAGAGAGAGAAAGAGAGAGAGAGAGAGACACACATAGTATATAATTTAACATAACCACACGATGTCCGTTAGTCATCTTAGAGTCACGAAAAATACTGTAAAAATCCGTCGCATAGTTAGTTAGACCCGTGAGACACATCGGGTACTAAAGAAAAATAGGAAGGAGGAAATAGGGTGAAGCTGACTGCCTCGCGCCGCTCTGCTAACTCAAAAAAATGACCCAAACTTGCTGGAAAAGACGGACAAAACCCCTTCAGGAAACACGTGAACCCAACGTCATATGCAGGTAAGAACTATCATCGCCTTAGTCACTGTGAGATACTGACCTTTACGGAAGCGTGTGGAATAGCTGCCTCCTGCCTCTGGTCTTTCATGCATAGAGGATCCCAGGTCGTTCATCAGACGCCATGACAAACTGTGCGTCTTAGTAATATTTTATTGAAACTATTTATCCTGCAGAAGGAGTAGTAGTAGGGGTGGTTGGGGGTGTTTGGGGTGTTCTGATACCTCACATCTTTATCGTTTTTTTACACCACTACCATCACCCCATATCACCTCCCCTCATTCTTTGCCATCCCTTTTTACTCTCTCCTCCTTCTCCTACGTTCAGTTTTGTCTACCTTTTTCTTCCTCCTCTTCCTCCTCTTTCTTATAGATTGCCACGCCTTCACCCTGTACCCTTTCACTCGCTCTCATATTTTTTTTCCTCTCTCTTTCTCTTTCTCTCGTAGCTTCCTCTCTCTTCTTTTGGTAATGTGCTTTTTGTCCATCACCTTGTGTATTAGTTTTCATTGATTTTGCACGCACGCACGCTGTCTCTCTTTCTCTCTCTTTCCTTATCTCTCTCTCTCTCTCTCTCTCTCTCTCTCTCTCTCTCTCTCTCTCTCTCTCTCTCTCTCTCTCTCTCTCTCTCTCTCTCTCTCTCTCTCTCTCTCTCTCTCTCTCTCTCTCTCTCTCTCTCTCTCTCTCTCTCTCTCTCTGCTCTCTCTCTCGCTCGCATAAAGGCAGCATAGTAAAGGTTTTGTTTAGCTTCCCCTTGTACCCCGTCACCCTCCTCCTCGCCGCCTGATCCTTGCCTCTCGCACTCAGCTTGAACAGTAACAAATCGAGTTTTCCCTTATTGTTAGTTATTATTTATTACCCTGGTGTTTCCCTCTCTCTCTCTCTCGTTTCTACTCGTTGCACGCACATTGTCCACTCCCTGCCTTGATCCGGTGCTCTCCTCCCTCCCTTACCTTTTTTTTTCCCTTATTTTCCCCCTTTTTGACCTCAGCATTCCATTACTCTTTAGCTATTGTCTATTTCTTTACTCCTCCTCTTTCTTAAACGCTCTTTCCTATGCCCGAAGAATTACTTAACACAGGAAGATGAAAAGAGTCAAAAGGGCAAGGCAGATAAAAAAAAGAAAGGGTGAAAGAGGAGAAGAATAAGAAAAAGAAGACAAAGGGAGTGAAAGTGTAAGAGACCCACTTGGATAACAACCCGGAATAACGTTATGAAATAGAGAATGGGACAGAGAGAGAGAGAGAGAGAGAGAGAGAGAGAGAGAGAGAGAGAGAGAGAGAGAGAGAGAGAGAGAGAGAGAGAGAGAGAGAGAGAGATAAAGCAACAATCACACCTGCATCAGAGACGTTGAATGTAAATAAGAGGTAGAAGGCCATGGATATTTAAAGAGCGAGAGAGAGGAGAGAGAGAGAGAGAGAGAGAGAGAGAGAGAGAGAGAGAGAGAGAGAGAGAGAAAGAGAGGGACCTTCGCCCTAGCTTGTTGTTTACGATAATCGCTTCTATTGTTATGCAAATTATGGAGTTGCTTGCCTTTGCCGCCGCCGTCTAGTTTATCTGACTCTTGTAAACATCACTGCCTTTTGTGAGAATCTGGATTGCCCAAAGTCAGTTCAGCTTTATAAATGGAGGTTTGTTTATGAGACCCACCATCGACTTTGTGTTCACGCGGGGCGAAGGGGTACAGGAGAGAGAGAGAGAGAGAGAGAGAGAGAGAGAGAGAGAGAGAGAGAGAGAGAGAGAGAGAGAGAGAGAGAGAGAGAGAGAGAGAGAGAGAGAGAGAGAGTACAATCAATCCAAGTGCAGGTTGTGAAAGAGTGTGATCTAAAGATATTTCACACACCTGCAACTCCTCTTGTTACAGTTGCCATGTATTTCTAAAGAACATTTGTCCGGTTTGACTAGTAGTGTGTTGAGCACGTGAAGGTAATATTTTTCATTCTTTCCATTTTTATTCCTCTCTCTTTCTCTTCTCCTCCTATGATTCAGCTGATAAAAGTGAGTTCAGTAACCTCACTGTGATAAAATGGAATGCGTGTACGTGTTAAGTGTGTCTATGTGTGTGTGTGTGTGTGTGTGTGTGTGTGTGTGGGTGGGTAGGTGGGTGGGTGGGTGTTAAGTAACGTATTTCAATATATTTTTTTTCTTTCTCTTTTTCTGTGTAAAAATGACGTCATTCAGGTGAGTCAGCCCCCCTCCCCCTTCCTCACCTGTGATTCACCTGCTGTAACGTAGTAACAGAATATAGATGAAATAATTTGAATTAACACATCCCCCTGATGGAGCCTCGTTATCGGGTGTTTATTAGCGTCACGAGGGAGGTATGGGAAGGTCTGGGATTGGATGGAAATTAGCTCACGTTTTCAGATGGAAATTGATTAGCAGTGGAATGGTACTGTTGTTCACTGGCGCGAACTGACTCCCAGCTTTATTTTTTCTATTTTTATCCCACGTTTTCTGTGTTTGTTTTTGTTCCTTCTTGTTATCTATTTTTTTATTTTCTTAGTTTAATGGTCAAAGGAAAGTTTAGCATGTCTATATACTTCCTTAAGATTCTATTCAAACTGGCAATGTAATTTAAAAAATATAAGTGAGTAATGAAACGCGCGATGCAATCACCGCAGAGTTTTACACCAAAACTGCCTAACAACCAAAACTGAAATTAAATAGTTTCAGCATTAAATAGAAAACTGGAACTTAACATTCGATTGAAAAAAATGCTATTTGATGAGATGTATGTGTAAAAAGAAGAGAAAAAAAACTGGGTAGCTTCAATTTTGGGTAAACACAGCGATAGATGAAGGGAAAAGTGAATGATGACTTACTTATCCTGCTGTTAATTGCCCCATTATGTGCTCTAACGTGTAATGGTTGTGATTATAGTCGCATTTTGCATTTCGTTGTCTCTGCTCTCAGCGTAGCGTTATCCTGCTGCTAATTTGGATGTCAAGAATCGGGGTAAAAGTACGTAATAAAAACTTGATTAATGATGTTGGTGCACGCTGGTAATTCTCTCTCTCTCTCTCTCTCTCTCTCTCTCTCTCTCTCTCTCTCTCTCTCTCTCTCTCTCTCTCTCTCTCTCTCTCTCTCTCTCTCTCTCTCTCTCTCTCTCTCTCTCTCTCTCATGATTTAGAAGAAAAGGAATGGAAGATTTCACAAAGAAAGTGATGTTTATTAGTATTACTCGTGACTCCTTTTGTTTTGTTTTCATGTAAGTCTTGAGTGAGTAAGTCTAGAGGTTTTGTTTGTTTGTTTTCGTCATTTTGAATAAAAATAATACACGAATCACATGTTCTTTATACTCTTTGTTGTTCTTTTCCACGTATGACCTAATCCATATTCATCATTAATCTGATTGTATTGACATATGATATTTTATTAACATTAATATCACCTAAAAATGCATGCAATACAAATATAATACACACACACACACACACACACACACACACACACACACACACACACACAC
>JAPQNM010000037.1:120535-133035 GCA_029783475.1 Metacarcinus magister | reverse complement strand
CATGATGATGGGGCCAGCGAGACTGATTTCAATTAGCAATTTCTAAAGGCGGTGTGACGCGGTTTCTCTCGTGCAAGTGACAGCATACACAAAAGCTTGTCGTGATGCCCTGCACTAAATCCATTCCCACACCAGCCTGTACACAACACCTCCCTACCTCCCCTTACCTCTCTTCCTACCTCCCTCCCTACCTCTCTCCCTGTATAACTCTCTCCCTCTCTACCTCTCTACCGCTCTCCCTACATCCCTACCTTCCTCCCTACCTCCCTGTTTCACTCTCTCTCTCTCTCTCTCTCTCTCTCTCTCTCTCTCTCTCTCTCTCTCTCTCTCTCTCTCTCTCTCTCTCTCTCTCTCTCTCTCTCTCTCTCTCTCTCTCTCTCTCTCTCTCTCTCTCTCTCTCTCTCTCTCTCTCTCTCTCTCTCTCTCTCTCTCCCCCCCTCTCTATCACTCCCTGCATCCCTGTTTCACTCCTATCCGTCCTCCCTTCCCTCCCTGTCTTCCTTCCTTCCTTCCTTCCTTCCTTCCTTCCTTCCTCCTTGTCTCCCTCCCTCTCCCATTGTCTGCCTTTATATCTATCTGTCCTGTTTGGTTTCTATCTATCTATCTATCATTTTTTTATCTTTTATTTGTTGTCTATTCCTTCTTCATTGTTAACCTCTCTTTTATATTATTTCCCTTTCTTCTTCTCTCCTTCTATCTTTCTCTTTTCTACCTTAGTCTCTCCACATTCATCCAGTTTTCCTCTATCTCTCTCTCTCTCTTCTCTCTCTCTCTCATCTCTCTCTCTCGTCTCTCATCCTCTCTCTCTCTCTCTCTCCTCTCTCTCTCTCTCTCTCTCTCTCTCTCTCTCTCTCTCTCTCTCTCTCTCTCTCTCTCTCTCTCTCTCTCTCTCTCTCTCTCTCTCTCTCTCTCTCTCTCTCTCTCTTTTCATCCCTTCCACATCACCCTCTCATATTTTCCCTCTCACTTCCTCCCTTTCCCTCGCTCTTCTTCCCTCAGTGGCCTTCCCTCCATACATCCTTCCCTCCCTCCCTCCCTCCCTCCCTCCCTCCCTCCCTCCCTCCCTCCCTCCCTCCCTCCCTCCCTCCCTCCCTCCCTCCCTCGCTTTCATCTCCTGTCCCAACCCTTCCTCCCTTCCTCTCACTCACTCCACTCATTGTCTAGGTCTGTTCCACCTCCTACACCCCCCTCCCTTTCTCTCTCTCTCTCTCTCTCTCTCTCTCTCTCTCTCTCTCTCTCTCTCTGTCTCTCTGTCTCTCTCTCTCTCTCTCTCTCTCTCTCTCTCTCTCTCTCGCTCTCGCTCTCGCTCTCGCTCTCGCTCTCTCTCTCTCTCTCTCTCTCTCTCTCTCTCTCTCTCTCTCTCTCTCTCTCTCTCTCTCTCTCTCTCTCTCTCTCTCTCTTTGTGTGTAAATAAGTAAAGAAAATGGAATATGGGTGATGGAAAATATTATTGTACACTGATGTTTGTGATTGTTGAAATGTGGTTATAAAAGTTTTAGTGTTGTTGTTGTTGTTGTTGTTGTTGTTGTTGTTGTTGTTGTTTTCTTTAATGTCCGTATTTATTTATTCTATTGTTTTGTTTCGTTTTCATCTTTTGTTTCAGTGCGTAGAGGTACTTTTAACTAATTATATTATTGTTGTTATTATATTTTATTGTTATTATTATTATTTTGTTGTTTTCTTATTTAAGATTCGTTGTTTTGCTTGTATCTCGATATATTTTAGAAAGACCATTATTTGCTATAATCAGATTAATACAATATTGTTGATCCTCTTTCATTATATATATATATATATATATATATATATATATATATATATATATATATATATATATATATATATATATATATATATATATATTTCGCTTTTTTCAGTAATTATCTTTTCTCAATTCTTTTCCATACAAATAATTAAATATATCTTATTTTTTCCATTTCTCCACATTCATATAATAATAAAATTAAAATATATTAAATAATAGAATAAAAGTATATAAGGAGAATATTAAAATTGCTGCGGTAGAGATAATTTGTTTTCACTAAGACGAACAAAGTGATGAGAGGAAGGAAGGAAGTGAGGAAGGAAGTTTCTTTTCTGTTTTAATCGAAATTTGCATTCGTGACGTCACTGCGGCAATTTTCGTTCCCTTAGCTAAATGACGTCATTCATTGGATCATAGCCAACCAGGTTAAAGGAACTGACGGCATCTATCACGGGCCAAGGTTTGCATAATCGTAATAGTAATAGTAATAGTAATAATAATGATAATAATAATAATAATGATAATGCGTAACATAACTTGACAAAAAAAAATATTGGTAGAAAAAAGTATTTATTCCTAAAAAAAATATTTGCTACATTAACTCAATCACTTCAGCTTTTTAAAAATCACAACAAAAAAAACAACTAAACTTTAATTTAAAAAGATGCCTCGCTGTTATAGTTTACATAATAACTATAATCCAGAGTAAACTTTGTAGTGAGTCTTGAAACTTTCTTCACATTCTCAACACAACTAGATATTGACACTACAGCTTACTCTTCTTCCTCTTCCTCGTTCTTGTTCTCCTCCTCCTCCTCCTCCTCCTCCTCCTCCTCCTCCTCCTCCTCCTCCTCCTCCTCCTCCTCCTCCTCCTCCTCCTCCTCCGCCTCTTCCTCCGCCTCTTCCTCCTCCTCCTTCAAGCCGAGTTCATTTAAATTGCCGGTGTAAATATTTGCCTCAGCCGAGATTGGCCTCTCAGCATGATTTGAAACTAGCGATGGGTAATGAGGAGGAGGAGGAAGAGGAAGAGGAAGAGGAAGAGGAAGAATTGTGTCAGTAAAAAGGAATGCGTAGGTAAAGTGTGTGGAAAGATGATAAGTAAGCAGAGAGGGATAACAAAAGAAATAAAGAATGGAAGAAAGAGTGGAAGAAGATGATAATGAAATGGTAAACAGAGAGGAGGTTAATGACTAAGGCGAGGTGTGAGGAAGGAAAGAAAGGAAGTAAAGGAAGAAAGAACTAAAAAAAAACAGGAGAACAAGGGAGGAAAGAGTTAAAGGAGGGAGAGGAAAGAATATTTTACACCGAGTATGAGATCTATAGTTTGTGTTGGAGGAAAAAAGGCGTAACTGGGAGAAGAAAATGATCCATTGTGGCAGGAAGGGGAAAAGGAGGATAATTTGAGGAAAGGAAGGATTTAGGAGGACGGGAAAGAGGGGGAAGGGAAGGAGGGGTCAAGGGGAAGGGGAAGAGGAAGGGGAAAGGGAGGGGGTCGGGAAGGGCAAAGCGATCAACACACTCTGGAATCTCCTTTGAAAAACAAGCGAATATTAAAATTCCTTCCCGCACTTACGAGTAATGAAGCGACGCAGCCGATAATGAGGCGACGTGCTCATGTTTGTGGCTTGGAGCTGCGGGGCCGCGTTATACCCAGGGGAGACGCCCCCGCCCTCCCCCTGCAGCAGCCTGGGGGTGGGGTAGGGGTAAGGTGTGCATGCAAGGGTCAGGGGAAACAAGCGTCACTGGGAGTATCTGTTGGTGTTGGTATGTATGCAGGTGTGTATAGACAGGTGTGTGTATAGGCAGGTGTTAGGATGATGACTTGGCAGATCAGGTGTGGGCGTGGATGAAGGCAGCCTTACGATGGAGGTGAGGTGAGGTAGGTGTCCACTGACCTGACCACCCCCTCCGCCTCTGCCTCCCACAGTTCTACGCCCCCGCCAGCCAAATTCTGGACGGCGACGCTCTCCACCCCAACACCCACACCCAGGTCTGACGCCGGCCGCGCGGCTCCCCCTGCCCGACTCCACAGCTTCAACTTCTCCACACCGCGCCCCAGCCCTCCCAGCAGTCCGACCCGCAGTACACACAGTCGTACAGGCACTCGTATGGTGTGTTGGAGCAGCGGCGTCCCTCACAGGCGTCGTTAAGCATCACGTACGGCTCGGCAACCTCCCAGCCGCTGCTTGGAGCCGGGCAGACGCCGCAGAGTCAATCCTTCGTGTCCCAGGCGCAGATCAACCACCTTTACGCCTCCCACAGCTGCGACTCCCAGACCTCCCTCGCCACCTCACACCCAATGAGGGCATCACAGGGCTCACTTGACCTCTCGCAGGTGTCGTGTGCCTCCAGCGGACCCACTGTGGCACCGCCCACCCCTGGCCAGGCCCCCCAGCAGCCTGTCACCACCCACACGCCCACTTCTCACGTCTGTGCTGACTTGCCGTTCTAGTCGTCGCGCCGCTAGGCATGGCGTCCACTTTTACTGTTGTTGTTTGTGTATTGTATCACCGAGACGACACCCGCCCAGCCCAGGGAGGCACCACCCATCCACACCCACTCACACCCACTCACACCCACAACCACCAAAGGGATGTCCATTCACTTCAATCCTTCTCCCACACTTTCCAGGCTTCATCCACCTCCCATAAATCCGCCCCCTCCCTCCCCAACCCAGCACAAACACACCTGTCGTCCCTTTGTCTTACACGTCCTGCCTCGCCTCGGCCATCCAGGTGACGTGACCAAGAATGAGTGAGTGAAAATGAGTAACAGAATGCGACTATTGTTTTACTACGTCCCATTTCTTTTTTCTTATTTTTCTTTTTATTATTATTATTATTATTATTATTATTATTATTATTATTATTATTATTATTATTACGATATATACGTAGAAGGGGTTAAAGTAGTTGAATTAATAGTAGTAGTAGTAGTAGTAGTAGTAGTAGTAGTAGTAGTAGTAGTAGTAGTAGTAGTAATAATAATAATGGTGGTGGTGTCGGTGGTAATAGTATATGAAATGTTCTTTTCTCAGGAGGTAATGCAGATGATGCATATATTTTCTGTTTAATGTTATGTTATGTTTTCCCAAAAATTTATGCAGGAAGAGTCATAGTTAAATTTTCGTAAAAGTCAAACAATTTTTATCATTTGGGTTGAGCCATCTTCTTTGTTATGAGGCCATATTAACAAAATTAGTTATGTGGACACACACACACACACACACACACACACACACACACACACACACACACACACACACACACACACACACACACACACACACACACACACACACACACACACACACACACACACACACACGGAGTTGCAGCTTTAAGGTGATTCTGAATAAAGGTGAATGTTGGAGTGTGACGACCAAATTGAGAGAGAGAGAGAGAGAGAGAGAGAGAGAGAGAGAGAGAGAGAGAGAGAGAGAGAGAGAGAGTGAGAGTGAGTATAAATAGTACAAAGCGTGCAATACACCATCACAAAACACAACTTTAGACTTAATATCGAACATAACATACTGAGAAAGAAGAAAAAAATGTATTATTTGTTAGTACATTTTTTTATTGTTTTTTTTTATTTATATAACTTAGCCACACGAATGAGTTTAAATAGTAACCTTTTCTTCTCTTTATTTTATTCATGTATTAGTTCTTTTTTGATAGACTGCATACGAGAGAGAGAGAGAGAGAGAGAGAGAGAGAGAGAGAGAGAGAGAGAGAGAGAGAGAGAGAGAGAGAGAGAAGAATTGTATGAGAAAAAATGGGAAAGAAACTAATGGGGACAGAGGCAAAGGGCGTGTCAGGCTACTTCCTCTTTCCTCCATTCTCTTTCCTCCCTAATAATTTTTCCTCCACCCTCCACCTATCCCCCCTCCTTTATCCTCCTTCCCTTTCCCTATATCTTTGTTCCTCAGTATTCCCTATTTTCATCTCTCCTTTTCCTTCCTCTTCTTAGCATCCCTTCTTGCTTGCTTCCTCCTCCTCCTCCTCCTCCTCCTCCTCCTCCTCAAGAAGGGCTGGGTTGCCACGTCGCTTTTCACCTTGTCAATTTTGCAAAACTGAAAACATATCATCCATTAAGTTCTAAGTCGATCACACTGTAGATTATTATGACTCACTGTAAATACCATGATCCTCCTCCTCCTCCTCCTCCTCCTCCTCCTCCTCCTCCTCCTCATCCACTCCTCCTCCTCCTCCTCCTCCATCCACTCCTCCTCCTCCATCCACTCCTCCTCCTCCTCCTCCTCCTCCTCCTCCTCCTCCTCCTCCTCCTCCTCCTCCTCCTCCCACTCCTCCTCCTCCTCCTCCCACTCCTCCTCCTCCTTCCACTCCTCCTCCTCCTCCTACATGTTTCACTGTAGAAAGCGTTTGTTCATTCTTCATTATACATATATACATATTATATATACATATAGTAATGCATAGAAGACATGTGGATGAGTAATGTTCGTTTGTTTTTTTGTTATATGTTTATCCATGTTGTGTGTGTGTGTGTGTGTGTGTGTGTGTGTGTGTGTGTGTGTGTGTGTGTGTGTGTGTGTGTGTGTGTGTGTGTGTGTGTATGTGTGTGTGTGTGTGTGTGTGTGTGTGTCTGTGTGTGTGTGTGTGTGTGTGTGTGTGTGTCTGTGTGTGTGTGTGTGTGTGTGTGTGTGTGTGTGTGTGTGTCAGATATAGAATGTTTTCTAGTTATCTAAGAAACCGTGACAGAAAGAAAACAAATGATTAACCGGGAAATAAAGTTAACCTGTTTTTTCCCCGGTTTTCATTTCATTTATGTATTTATTTGTGTATTTATTTATCGTTTATCGGTGGTGAAGACAAGCCGTTAGTTCTCGCCAAGTCCTCCAACGATGCTCTCGACTCCGCTAGTGAGTAGTTATGGAAACATTTACGTGTTAAGCTATAGAGGAAACCAAAGACATGCTACGTGTTTTTATTCAAGTGATACAGAACACAAATATATATATGAATAGATAATAAAGTAAAAAAAAAAAATGGATAAAAGCAGAATTTAAGTTTGGAACTTCACTAAACATTCCTCAGTGGAAAAAAAAAGTGTGTGTGTATATAGAAAGTACATAGATTATTACCTTATATGCTGACAGTAATGGTGCCAAAATAGTGCTACATAAGCTGCTGACGTGAGCTGTGTTCGGCCAGTCAGACAGTCAGACAGTCAGTCAGACATACAGACAGACAGACAGACACAGCTGCTGCCAACCACGGTGCAGTATTTTTGTGGAAGTCATGCAGAAACATTTTTTTGTGTGCATGATAGTATATAAAAAAAATATATAGTATTAGAGGACAAACACGAACTGCAGCAGCCAATGTGTACTTGTATATATAAAAATTTTGTAACGTGAGTGTATGATTTGGATCAAATCTAACCCAACAAAAAAATGATACCAAAAAAAATAATAAAATAAACACATTTTTTCTCAATGCTTCTTGTCTCAGCTTCTCGGATTCTAGTTCATTTCATTTATTTATCAACACTAATTCGTTTGGTTTATGGCGTTGCTGTTAGTTAAATAATCTTCGACTCTGGTCTCTCACCTTTCATTTTTTTGAGCCTGAATAGTCCTGTAGTGCTGAAGGAGAAACTGAATTAGACTGTTGGTGCTACGTTGAGCTTCCTAAGAATAGAAGGGAAGGAGATTAGAGTGTAGTGAAAAAAAGTAAAGTCAGGTATGTAGGTGATTGAAAACAGGTGTGTGGGTTAATTAGGAAGGTGTGCTGGAGTACTAAGATGCATAGGACAGGTACGAGGGTAAATTAGACAAGTGTGTGACTAACAGGTGTGTGTGAAGAGTGAGTAGAGGGGAGATGGGTGATAGTAGACAGGTGTAGGTGAGAGTCATTGGTCGTTTCAGGTGTGTAATGGGACAGTGTTGTAGATGTGCAGGATTTTGGTTATATTTTTTGTTTTATCTAGTTTATGAATTATTTTTTAAAGTTTTTTATTTACAACTGACGGAAAAATCGAATATTCATGATTAAAGGGACGGCCTCCAGCAGGTGACTTTAATTAAATTCATCGTCACTTTCATCACTCAGTACTACAGTGTTAGTTAAAAAGTAAATATAATTGAATTTTGTTGACATCGTAAAATTGAAATGATAGGTTTTGGAAATCACTTTTTTTTCTATTTATTGGCATTGCTCACTTTCAAATACATGATTGTATTGATTTTATTCTCAATATAACCCTAACTCATTTTTAACTCAGAAAAGACTAGATGTTCCGTCTCATATATCATCATTTAAATGTCAAATTACCATATAAATGTCATTATATCTAAGACATGAATAATTACTTTTCAAAAACGCTCACAGTGAATCTTTTCAAATCTTCTCAAAAACCTATTCTATATTCTGTCTCCAAATAATCATACATTGTAGTATGTAAAATTTTCTTTCACGAGGCGGAACTAACACGCATTTTTCCAATAGAGTGAGGAAAGAACTAGTGTAAATCTTTATATTTTCTCGCCAAGTTAGCATGTACAGGCATTTCTTTTTGTTTTCAACCTTTTTTGGGCCTGAAAGCATTCGTCTTCTCAGTTATCTCGTGACGATCTACAGGACTACAGACTCGCTAGTGTTTGTCGCCGCTCAGCGCAGAGAATCTTTGTAAACCAGTGATTTGTAGAAGAATAAAGACGCAAGGGTTTCTAACAGTCTCTTATTACATACCCCCCCCCCTCTCTCTCTCTCTCTCTCTCTCTCTCTCTCTCTCTCTCTCTCTCTCTCTCTCTCTCTCTCTCTCTCTCTCTCTCTCTCTCTCTCTCTCACGGTGAATAAGATAGGCAGTTTGAGCGTTAAGTGATGGATGCAGCTCCTCTCCGCTACCTGCAATTAATTAAGGTGATGTAAACACGGTGACACAGGTAAAAAATCTCCTTTATAATGCTTGGTGTTTTTTAAGTTGTCCGCTGATGCATTATTGGTAAGTGGTGTGTGTGTGTGTGTGTGTGTGTGTGTGTGTGTGTGTGTGTGTGTGTGTGTGCCTTCAATTCTGCATTATTATTTAGTATTGGTTCTTCGTACATCTGGTTTTGTTTTATTACCATTTATCATGTGTTGTTATTTCATTGTTTTGTTTGTTATTATTTTGTTTATTATTTTTGTCGTTATTTTCAGGATCGACGAAGCTTCTAGGAAATGTAACTGATGACACCTAGAATGCAGGTAAACTGTCTCTTTTTTTTTCTTTATCTCGCATACAATTTTATACTTAATTCATTATAAATCTTTATATTTTGTTATCTTATCTGGATGCTGGTATGTGTGTGCGAGAGAGAGAGAGAGAAAGAGAGAGAGAGAGAGAGAGAGAGAGAGAGAGAGAGAGAGAGAGAGAGAGAGAGAGAGAGAGAGAAAGTGGATGAGTGAATGTATGTTGTGTTACTCTTTATTCTTTGTTTTCCGTTTCGTTTTATTTCAGTGTATTTATAAGGAACATCAATGTGCCACCTGAACAGCACTGGAAGGGGTGAGTGTTACTGTGTAGTGTTACTGTGTAGTGTTGTGGTATTGGATCCAGAAAGGTGAAGTGTTACACCTTTGTTGCAGGTAAGAATAAGGTATTGAACACCATTACCCAAGACAGGTGACAGTCAACCTGATTCTTAATTACTTCTTGTTTGGGGTTTTTTTTATCATTTATATCGACAGTCAAATATAACGGTTTTTTATGTTGGTTTTTTTATTTGTTTTTTTTATAGATCGCTATTGTAATTACATCTGTTTTATTATTTTGGATTGCAATTTTTATTCGTAAGGGAAACAAGTTTTATATGTGACAGATTTAATATGTTTTATGTATTGGCAAATATGTCCGAGCCTCGCGCTATCAATGGGAAAGAGAGAACCCGGGAACACTGATTTGCACCAACATATTGCACGTCAGGTGTCTATTTTTAATGCCCTTTGAACGCAAATTTACCTGTCTTGTTAACCGTCATTTTACTCACATCCCGATAAACCTTTTTGTTTTAATTTCGTCAAACTCTTTTATCTTTTGTGGCGCTGATAATATATATATATATATATATATATATATATATATATATATATATATATATATATATATATATATATATATATATTAATTTTTATTATTATCAAACTAAAACACCTGCGATCACGTCCTACTGTTATTTATCATTATTATCGTTACCATTATTATGATTATTATTTTTATTATTATTATCTTTATTAATATTTCATTTTAAATTTATTTTTCTATTATCATTATCATCTTTGTTATCGCCATCTTCGTCATCGTTATGAACATTAATGCGATTTAGTGCACCGTAAAAAAGATGAACTAAGTAATTAGGGAAGAAGGGCGTAAGTGTTGCTGTCAGTCATGCGTCGTGGTGCGGACAGGTGTTCAAGAGGCTGGGAGGGAGGGGGGCTAGGGGAAGGGAGGGAAAGAGAGAATGGAGACAGCGAGGTGAAGGGATGCAGGTAATAAAAGAGAAAAGAACGCAGAGAAGGGAAATAAATGTTGGAAACTAGAGAGAAAGAAAGAAAAGTTATTTAAGAAATCATTCACAACAACTAATCTTTATTTTTTGTAACGCTAAATCGAATAAATATATATGATAATAATAATAAATATACAATGGAAATGAAATAAAATAACTCGGTTTGAAAAAAAATATATAACTATAGAATTACAATCTCAAAAACTTTCAAATACAAACTGACATCCCGATTATCTATTATGATAAAAATGAAAAATAAATAAACAACAAAAAAAAACGAGAGATGGGATGGAAATAAAATAAAAAATCTGTACCCGCAGAGCACTCTTTATGATGCCACTTAAAGATAACTCTAATCGCTCTACACGGCTGGGAGAGAGAGAGAGAGAGAGAGAGAGAGAGAGAGAGAGAGAGAGAGAGAGAGAGAGAGAGAGAGAGAGAGAAAGTGTGTTGAAACTTTTGTGTTCCTTAAATTATTGGAGAGAAAACAAAACTTTCCTGCACTCCCACGAGAACAATGTCTTTGCTACACACACAGAGAGAGAGAGAGAGAGAGAGAGAGAGAGAGAGAGAGAGAGAGAGAGAGAGAGAGAGAGAGAGAGAGAGAGAGAGAGAAAAATAAAAATAAAAAGAGACAGACCAAATAATCCCCATGTCACAGTTTTCCCCAAGGCTATGTTTCCCCATACAAACATTTCATCCTTAGCAAACGTTTCTTTCCTGCGCCTGTTTCCTCCTCCCTGCCCTGCCCTGCCCTGCCCTGCCCTGCCCTGCCCTTCCCTGCCTTGCCTTGCCCTTCCCTGCCCTTCCTCCTCCCTGCCCTGCCCTTCCTCCTTACCTTGCATGCAACACTCCCTCCCCATTTCATCGCGCCAAACCAACAAATGTTTCCCCAGAGCTCACAGTCCCCACCAGCTCGCAGTTTCCCCCCTCCCCAGCGTCGCCCAGTGTTTCCCTTCCCTCGCCCCACACAAAGGCTTAGTAACTGCAAAGCCAGAA
This sequence comes from Metacarcinus magister, assembly GCA_029783475.1. Taxonomy (NCBI): domain Eukaryota; kingdom Metazoa; phylum Arthropoda; class Malacostraca; order Decapoda; family Cancridae; genus Metacarcinus; species Metacarcinus magister. Next base: position 121,762 of record JAPQNM010000037.1, on the reverse strand, counting down.
GTGAACATTTTCAGGAAATCGAATTACAATTTTGGAATCCTTGCCAAACTTCAGACATGCAAATCGCAACGACAAGGCACAAGCGAGGAAGGAGAGAAAGGGAAGAAGAGAAGTAGAAGAAGGAAGAAAAGGAAAGCGGGAAAGAGAACAGCAGAGAATGAGAGGAAAGGAGGAGAAACAAGTAAAGTTTGGCGCATATTTGTATCACATTTTTAGGGGTTCAAAAACTCACTCGTTACACAATTCCGAACTTAATTTATTTCTTCATAGTAGTAATTTAACAAACTCGTGTACATCATTGGGATATAGAATAGCGTTTGGCTCATCTATACAGCTATATACACCCCTGCAAACCACCAGGGAAGGGGAGGCGAGGGGACAGACATAGACGAGGGGAGAGAGGCGAGCCAGGAAAGGGAGGAATAGAAGAGAGGTATGAAAGGAGAGACGGGAGATGGGTGCGTTGAGAGAGCAACAGGAAACTGAAATGAAGGGAGGACAGTAAAACGGATATGGGTATGGAGGGAGAGAGGAATGAGAGAACATGAGAGAGAGAAAAAGAGAGTGGTTATGTGAAAATGATAGGAAGGAAGAATGAGGGAGAAATTATTGTTAGAGAAAGAAAAGGAAACAGTAGGAGACACTTTTGTATTTGTTCACAAAATTCTGATATAGCTAGTAATACCAATAGCATTAGTTGACGAATTGTAAGGTTTATTAGAGCATAAAATCAATAAGTAAACGCATACACACATACGATGTATACATATTAGTTTATAAAGCCAAGACTAAAGAATTCAAGTTAAAGAAACGGAAAAAAACTTATATACTTTACGTTGCAAATATGTTCTGGTCTTCATCTTAATGTTTCCGTTGGTTTTGCCTTTCCTCCTATCCTCTCCCTTCCTTTCTCCTCCTTTCCCCTCCTCTCCCCTCCTTTCTCCTCCCCTCCTCCCCGTCCTCTGCTATAATGCCACCGCCCGGTCGACAGCCAAACTTCTATTTATCCCGCTTCCAAAAACGCCTTCCCGCCCATGAACGAAGTAAAACTATTTTTCAATACTCCTTCAATTCATGGGCTGCTTTTGGGGTGCGGAACCTTCAGTGAACCAACCTTAAAGACGACCAAAATTCATCTGTTATTTTTCTCTCATGATTCGTAGTTTCATCTCTTTATTTCAGTATTACAGTCTGTACTTAACCCTCCTTATTTATATTTCCTAAGTC
>JAPQNM010000037.1:113035-115535 GCA_029783475.1 Metacarcinus magister | reverse complement strand
GGTGGTGGTGGTAGTGGTGGTGGTGGTGGTGGAGGAGGTGGAGGTGACACTGATCCACTTGGGGCTCTAGTTGTCTTGGGCGCGATGGGTGGCACACGAAAAGCAGGTTACAGTTTTCGAGAGAGAGAGAGAGAGAGAGAGAGAGAGAGAGAGAGAGAGAGAGAGAGAGAGAGAGAGAGAGAGAGAGAGAGAGAGAGAGAGAGAGAGAGAGAGAGAGAATAGAAAAATAATAAAATTGGTTTGACAGTCGCTTCCCGTCTAGTGGTGACAGAGATGGAAAGGTGAAGGCCGTGTGTGTGTGTGTGTGTGTGTGTGTGTGTGTGTGTGTGTGTGTGTGTGTGTGTGTGTGTGTGTGTGTGTGTTTGTTTGTTTGTTTGTGTGTACCTGTTTCCATGACACTTGTGACTGTATTGGGTAATGTATTTATTATTATGTAAGCGTGTACAAGTCGATGTGTGCGTGTGTGTGTATGTGTCTGTGCGTGTGTGTGTGTGTGTGTGTGTGTGTGTGTGTGTGTGTGTGTGGTTGTGTGTGTGTGGGGGGGGGGTGTTTAGGAATGGTATATTTAATAATTTATTCTATTACATAGAATTAAACGTCTTGCATCATTAAAATAAGAAAAACACGTCTTACACACACACACACACACACACACACACACACACACACACACACACACACACACACACACACACACACACACACACACACACACATAAATATATAATACTAGCTGTACCATTTTGATATTTCTACATAGATATTCCAACCCTGACATACCAAGACACTGGCCTTCAAATATAAAATAGAAAACAATATTAAAACAACACTGCAACACATGAGAGAGAGAGAGAGAGAGGGAGAGAGAGAGAGAGAGAGAGAGAGAGAGAGAGAGAGAGAGAGAGAGAGAGAGAGAGAGAGAGAGAGAGAGAGAGAGAGTAAATAGTCCCCCCTCCTTTCCACATCTCTGACCTACACAATGTTTTCATCTCCCACCCTCTTCACCCTTTCTCAAACACTTCAGATCAACGCGGTGAAAACATTGTACATTATAAAGACGATAACGTAAAACCACGTCCTTAAGGAGTGTCAACATTACGAAGCTTTAATTCAACGGAAGGAAGACTCGAGAGCGTTAAAAAAAAAATACGTGTAAGTCGTTGAGGAAAGAATTGAAAAGTTGAGAAAAAGAAGAGGATGAGAAATTTAAGAGCGAGTTTCTTGGTTTTAGAAATTAATGTTGAGGGAATGAAAAAAATGTATGTTTGTAGAATGAATATTTGAATGTATAACTCCAGGGAAGAATTTCGAGTTGTTAGACAAGAAGGGAACTTTTATTTACTTGGTGTTATAGATTTTGAGAAAGGAAGTAGATGAATGGAAATTAAAAGAAGTGAAAAAAAAAATGGAATGTAGAGGAATTTAACTTTATATAAGGTGTGTGAGTTAGTAAAGAAGAAAAAGGAATATTAGAATAAATTTATAATGGCTAAAATAATAGAAGAAATAGATAAATAAATACATAAGTTAACTTAGAAATATAAAAGAGATAAGAAAAGGAAGATGATTACAAGAAATAAATCAAACGGAATAATAGGACGAGATATATACAATATTTGACTTCACTTAAGAAGAAAAAACAATTAAGACATGAGAGAGAAGAAAAAAAAGATAGAGAGAGATAGGGGGAGGAGGGTGGGGCAAACAACAGGAGAAGCTTCATAATTGTCCTGTCACAATACTCACCTTGATCACACACCAAGAAAGGTATTAGAGGAAGATAAACAATCAGATAATAAACCTTAGAGAGAAAGAGAGAGAGAGAGAGAGAGAGAGAGAGAGAAGAGAGAGAGAGAGAGAGAGGAGAGAGAGAGAGAGAGAGAAACATTATCTTTTTTCTTTATTTGTGAGTACCTTTACAACTGATACCTGTGAGAGAGTGTGTGTGTCTGTGTGTGTGTGTGTGTGTGTGTGTGTGTGTGTGTGTGTGTGTGTGTGTGTGTGTGTGTGTGTGTGTGTCGCCCTCTATAATTACCAAACACGACAGGTAAAATAAGACACATAAGCATGTAGATGACAGGTAGATTGGCTACATCAAAACCACATATCCATATACAATTCCTACCCTTCATTCCCCCCCTTTTCCCTCCATCCCTCCCCCCTTCTTCCTTTCTCTCCTTCCCCCCCATCTCCCCATTCCTCCTCCCCTTCTCTCCTACCCCCTTTCTCCCTTTCTCTCGCCTTTCCCTCCTTCCTCCTAAGAGTAAGCGAAATACACAGAAAAGTTGGTACGTGTAACCTCGACCTACTTACATTAAAGAGAGAGAGAGAGAGAGAGAGAGAGAGAGAGAGAGAGAGAGAGAGAGAGAGAGAGAGAGAGAGAGAGAGAGAGAGAGAGAGAGAGAGAGAGACTGCTTATATTGTCCACTTAGTAATCCTGTGTCATGTTATCCTACGAGAATCGGATTTAGGGTGTCAGCTGTGTGAGAGAGAGAGAGAG
>JAPQNM010000037.1:103035-105535 GCA_029783475.1 Metacarcinus magister | reverse complement strand
TAAGTGTAAATAACCTTTTTTTCACACCTCGTTTTTAGGTGGAGACATTTTACCTGCGATATACCTTGCCTTTAATTATAGTGAGGCAGGCGTGGTAGTGAGGCCGTCAGTCATGCGCAGCGCAATCAACAAATCAATTATCCCATGTATATTGCCTTCATGACCCTTCATCACGTTTCTCAGGTGTGCTCCCCTCACCTGCCGACCCAGAAACAGGCGCTATGGCAACGGCCTTGTCCAATAGCCAACTGTTTGTTTGTTAATGTTCCCTCGCAGTGCCGTTGAGGCTGTGTTTATTAAGGCAAAGGTGTATTAATGGTCGTAATAACTGTTTGAATTTGCTGCTGTAATCGGTTTTTATTTCTTAACTTCGAGATTACGTAAAGAGTATATGAGTAGGTTAGTGAGAGTAATATTATCAGGTAAATGGTTATTGTATGTGATTTGAAGTAGAGATAATTGGGGTATTTGACTCAAGTTATGTATGACCGGTTAGGTTTGGTTAGATTAGGCTAGGTTAGGTTAGGTTAGGTTAGGTTAGGTTAGGTTAGGTTAGGTTAGGTTAGGTTAGGTTAGGTTAGGTTTTGGTTTAGGTTACTGATGACCTTCGTGTGTCAGGACGGATACTTGAAGGAAAAGAAACATTCACTACAATGAAATTTTCTTTGGTTAGTCAGCTTAGAACTTTTAACATTTAGTTTTCTTGTTTTATTATTATTATTCCGTTTGATAGAAATGTAGGCATTATTGTCTCCTTTCTATCCTTTCTCCTTTCATGTATTGCATCTCCTCTTTCTACTGCATCGTTTATTTTCTCCTTCTGTTATTATATTATTGATTCCTCCTCCTTTGTGTGTGTGTGTGTGTGTGTGTGTGTGTGTGTGTGTGTGTGTGTGTGTGTGTGTGTGTGTGTGTGTGTGTGTCTGTGTCTGTGTCTGTGTCTGTGTGTGTGTGTGTGTGTGTGTGATACCTTTCATTCTGTTTTATCCTTTCTCCTTTCCTCCCCTTCCGCCACATCCCTTTCTTAAACTGACTCTAACTGAATTCTCATTTTCCTTATGAAGACTGACAGCTCCTCAGTGATTCGTTTTGGTGAATATCGATGTCTGTTTCCTTTTAGAGAGAGAGAGAGAGAGAGAGAGAGAGAGAGAGAGAGAGAGAGAGAGAGAGAGAGAGAGAGAGAGAGAGAGAGAGAGAGAGAGAGAGAGAGAGAGAGAGAGAGAGAGAGAGAGAGTATCAACATAGTTAGGGATGCAAATGAAGGAAATTTTCTCTTTATTAGGTTGTTGTGATTAAGTTTTTTTTTAAAGCTATTACCACATAGATTGATAGATTACATGAATACATGAGAATATATGAGAAGAACAGACACCAGATAGATAGATAGAGACAGAGACAATAGGAAGTGTACTACTTAAAATGAAATGAAGATCCATCAAACGGAGGAACAGGAACAGGAACAGGAGGAAGAGGAAGAGGAGGAGATACTATGACAATTTTTTTTAGCATCTTGTTGACGTAGATGCAACAGAAGACAATTACATCACGTCTTTCCTTTTGATAGCGAGGAAAATATCGATACATAATGATGAGAAAATTTACATGAAAAAGAGAAAGGGCCAGAGCTGAAAACAGTAGATCTTCAGCAAACAGAGAATCGATACGAACTTAGTAAATACATCAAACTTGAAGGTAACAGAGCAAAGCAAACGGGCAATGGGTATAATGTAGTGGAATTTGAAGTTGCCAAAAAGTAGTTCTGTTTTAAAGAGAAAATAAGGAGGTAAAGTCAGGTTAAGGAACATACGCAGCAAAAAAGTTATGTTTATGTGCCAAAATTATGCAAATGTAAAGAAAAATCAATAAAGGGATAACGGTGTTTGCCAAAATAGTAGTCCAAAGGGAAAATATAACTAGTGGAGCTAAAACTTATAACAAAGAATATAGAAAACGTTAAAATTCTGTAAGATAGAAAATAAATTAGAATTATTACGAAGAGTCACTTGAAAAAAAATATTATCCATATGAATAAATAAAAGGAAATAAAAATCAGAGTAGAAAAATAAACAGGAAAGAGAGGGAGAAAAGTTATAGCAGAATGGATAGAGTGAAAACAAACGGAGAGAGAGTAGGCAGGAAAATTAACCTGAACAAAAGTATGAACCCCAAAAAGGTAAAAGGAAGAGAGAAAAAGAAGAAAAAGGTGCTACTACAACTTGAACTAAAAAATTAACTCTAGATCAGTCGAAAAAACGCGAGAGAAAAAAAAATTGAGAGGCACGAAAATTAACTTGTCAAAAAAATGTAGGAAAAAAATAGGAAACAGAAAACGCCACAGCTACAAGAAAAAAAGAGGGAAAAGGAAGATAAGGTGAGGGAAGGCAGGTAGTAGTGCCACAGTCCCAGGGTGCCAGTGTGCTAGGGTGCCACCGTCCTAGGGTGTTATTGTCCTAGGATGCCACTGTCCAAGGGTGCCAGTGTGCTAGGGTGTCAGTATCTT
>JAPQNM010000037.1:90535-98035 GCA_029783475.1 Metacarcinus magister | reverse complement strand
TAGTAGTAGTAGTAGAGTAGAGTAGTAGTAGTAGTAGTAGTAGTAGTAGTAGTAGTAGTAGTAGTAGTAGTAGTAGTAGTAGTAGCCATACGGAGTTATATAGGTCATTAAAGTGATGACAGCCACATAAATCGATAAAAGAAAGAATAGGTAAAAACGTCAATCTTGATGGTACTGTTAGTGATGATGATAGTGGTGATGATGATGATGGTAGTGATGATGGTGATGATGATGGTGGTGATGGTGGTGGAAGCTTTACCCTCGAGCTGTCCGTTTCCACGCAAATGATTGGAGTGGAGTTTTTTTTTGTTCATGGTGGTCAAAGCCGAAGCCAGCCAGCCGTGCCTCTTTCGATCAGGGGAAACTTTTTCTTTGTTTGCTTTTATGGAGAAATGTATATAAAAAAAAATAGAAATGCATGTGTATAGAGAGAGGAATAGAAAGATATCTGAGTCTGAAGTGAATGAATGAAAGGAAAGATAGAAAGGAGTAGTGATCAGTGGTAAGTGAAAGAGAGAGAGTGAAAGAGAGAGAGAGAGAGAGAGAGAGAGAGAGAGAGAGAGAGAGAGAGAGAGAGAGAGAGAGAGAGAGAGAGAGAGAGAGTTTAATTGGGTATGGTGCGTTTAATTTTTACTATGCCTGATTAAAGAAAGGTTCAGCTTGACGTGGCACTGAAGGAAAAAGTAGACCCAATGATATTCCTCTCCAATCCTTCCTCTTTGATATTACTTGACCAAGCAGGCAAATTGTAGTTAAATAAACCCTTAAGAGGAATATTTTATCTCTCTACATATTTACACACACTTAAACCTCTACCTATATCCCTATTTTATTTATTTTCTACGAGTATCTTATCTTATTGCTATTTTATCCTCCTCCTTTTGTTAGGTTATATCACCTTCTTCAGCTATTTTCTACGTGGGAGAATAATAACAATAATAATAATAACAATGACAATGCTATCTTCCCATCCCATTCCTGTGTCATAAATCCTACTTTCCCGTCACAAATTTTCCTTAAAGTACCCACTACCACATCATTCTCTCCCTCTTCCTTTTCTTTCCGTCCCAAACCACACTGTCTTTTCGCTCCTTTCCTTCCCTCCTTCCCTCAGCTCTCCCATACAATTCGATTTCTTTCCCTTTTTATTTGTCTTTCTGCCATCCAATACCTTTCTTGGGCTTTTCGTTCGTCTTTTGTTCATTTCCTTGACGTTTCTTTTGAGTTTGGTTTAGTTTCGTCCTCCTTGTGTTTCTTTGTCTCTTGCGCTTTTATAGAAAATGGAATGAAGAGGGTCTGATCTGCCCAATTTTACGTCTTAGAGTTCCCCAGTGACGCCCTCTGGCAGGTGCGGTATTAGGCAGGTGGATGGTCCCTCCCTTCCCTCCCTTCCACCTTCCTCTCCTCCCTTCTACCTTCCTCTCTCCCCTCACCTCTCCATTTTCTTTCTTTTTCTCCCTCTGGTATTGTTGTTTCTACTTAAATATTTTTTCTTTACGTCAATATTTTTTTTTGTGTGTGTGTGTTTGCAAGGTACTTTTTTTTCTCGTTTTCTGTGATGCTTCTATGTGTTTTTTTCTTTATTTATTTTTTATTGTTGTTAATATCATTTAAGCCTCAAAAGTAATCTAATTATGTCATTACAAGGATCCGCAGCAATATTTTCTCCTCCCCAAAAAATATATATAATAGTTTCCTTCTCTACTTCTTGTCTAAGCTGCGTGTGTGGCTGATGTGCCTTTGTGTGTGTGTGTGTGTGTGTGTGTGTGTGTGTGTGTGTGTGTGTGTGTGTGTGTGTGTGTGTGTGTGTGTGTGCGTGCGTGCGTTTGGTACCTTTGCCTCACGCCCACTTACTTTTAGTGTCTTGAGGGCATTGCTGGGGATGGAAAGGTTAAAATATTTGTTTGGCGATCTAGCGAAGGAAGGGCAAGAAGGAAGGAAGGAAGGAAGGAAGAAGAGAAACAAAGGAAGTAGGGAGAAGAGAGACTTTGAATTGTTGTTATAACGTTCTCTGTTTATATCTTTAATCGTATTTCGTTACTATATCATATTTTTCATTTATAAATTCACTATAATAAAAATCCCCATTGATATCAAAACTTGCTGAGCGATTTCCATTATCAACACCATATGCTGTCTTATAAACCAAACTAACGTGATACCAGCATACCAGACAACACCACAACGTTCTGTAAGGGAGAATACACCACATCACACCACACCACACCACACCCTATTCACCCCCACCACACGCGAACGCCACACGACAGCCACATCTCATCTATAGCGAACCTGTCTCATTAGCTGTAATCCTATGAAAACTCTCTTTGAAACGCGGATATCAGCTGACGGGATGATGGGAGAGGAAGAGGGAAGAGGCGAAAGAGGAGGAGAGAGGGAGGAAGGGAGGGAAGGAAAAAATCGAGAGGAAGGTTCGAAAAGAGGCCAAGAAACGAAGGAAGGGAGGAAGGGTAGAGGGGGAAGGAGGGAAAGAAATTGTGAAGGTTGAAGTTAAACAAAAGAAAGGAGGAAAAAATCGACGGTGAACTGAGATAAAGTGAAATTTTTGTGAAAGAAATGAAGGATGGAGTATAAAAATGAAGGAAAATGGTGATTATTTATTGTGAAAGGTAATGAAAAGAGTTAAGAGGAAAGGAGAAAGGAGAAGATTAGCATGACGTACTGATTACACTGAGAGAGAGAGAGAGAGAGAGAGAGAGAGAGAGAGAGAGAGAGAGAGAGAGAGAGAGAGAGAGAGAGAAAAAAAGAGAGAAAGAGAGAGAGAAAGAGAATAATGACCATGATTTTTCTCTTCTCTCTCTCTCCTCTACCATTGAGCAAACTCACTCAAAACTTCACCACAAAAGAAACAGAAAAAAGAGACAGCAAAAGAAGAAAAAATAGATACAGAAAATAGTGACCCAAACAAAAATAAACAACACAAATATAAAATAAATAGATAGATAATGATAAAAAAAAAAGTAAGATGGGTTAGAAAGCAAGTAAATAACATAACATAACATAGGAAGAAATCAAACTATGCAAATACCTCCCTTGGGTCAGGAGGAGACAAGGACGAGAATAGAAAACCAAGGACGATTCAGAACACTATCTTCAATCACGTATCTTTGCATGGGGAAAAAAATAAGGAAAAAAAGAGAGGGGAAAAATATGACCTTAACCTTACTTGAGGGAAGAGGAAAGAGAAGGAAACAGGTCAGGGTGAGGGAACAAAGATAGGAAATGGAGGAAAATAAGGTAAAGGAGTAATATAGAAAAAGAAGGATTAAGATAAATGTAGTTGAATAAGAAAGAAAGGAGAGAGAGAGAGAGAGAGAGAGAGAGAGAGAGAGAGAGAGAGAGAGAGAGAGAGAGAGAGAGAGAGAGAGAGAGAGAGAGAGAGAGGTACTAAAGAAAGGGAGATGGGAGGAATGAGTAATTTAAAAAGGAAGAAGGGAGAAGACAAGAGAGAGATAAAGATATTAAAGAAGAGAAGAAGGGAGGAACGAGTAATTAAAGAAGAAAAGAAAAGGAGGAGTAAAAGAAGAGAAAGAAGACAAAGTAGGAAGAAAGTGAAAGGAAGTAAACAGAGAAGACCAAAAGAAAGAAGAGAGAGAGAGAGAGAGAGAGAGAGAGAGAGAGAGAGAGAGAGAGAGAGAGAGAGAGAGAGAGAGAGAGAGAGAGAGAGAGAGAGATAAGGATGTGAACGAAGAGGAGGAGGAGAAGGAGGAGTGAAGAAAGAGGAAACAGAGGAAGAAGAATTGATGCTACGAGGAGGGAAAAGCTGAAGAGAAATCCCAGAAATCTATAAGGTTTTGGACGATTCAAAGATATTTAGTGTTGACGTTTAGCTATAAAGTGTGTGGGGAGAGAGAGAGAGAGAGAGAGAGAGAGAGAGAGAGAGAGAGAGAGAGAGAGAGAGAGAGAGAGAGAGAGAGAGAGTTTTCTTGATTCTTTCCCGTTTGTTTATCTTTCCGTCTTTCTTTGATTAAAACTTGATTGCAACCACAGAAAAAAAAGATTGTCGTTTGATTTGTCTCGATTTTTATGTATTTATATATAAAAAAATATATATATATATAAAAAACATTTTGGTACCAATAAACAAAGAAAAAGAATTTGAAAAAAACCAAAAATCGCGTAAAAAAATATTCGTTTATTTGATATTATTTTCTTGATTTCTTTGTTTATTAATGTTTTCTATGGTTTCTAGAATTATTGTAATTGCTTTATGATTTTTCTGAAATGCTTTTATATTATTTTCTTTCTTATTTCTTAATGAGGAATTATTTCTGCGTAATATTTTCATTTTGCATTAACATTATATAAAATAAAAGGGAGATAATGCATTTATTATCTTTAAAATAATTAAAATAAATATAAAAAACAAATTGGTAACAATAAACAAAGAAAAATAAGAATATGAAAAATAACCAAAATCACGCGTACAAAATGATTAGCTTATTTAATATCTTTTTGATTTGGTTTGAGTCAGAAATGGTCTGAGTATCAAAAAGACTGGTGCAGAAATATCTTGAGTATGAAATGTCTTCAGTACCTATCGCCTGAGTATCAAATGACTCTACTTAACTCTTTTTTTTTCTCTCGCTTTCTTTCTCTTTTTTTTTTTTACCCCAAATCTTATTTCTTACTTCTGTTTTGTTCATTCCCTTTAATTGCCGTCGATTGCTTCGGTGTTTGTTTGTTTGTTTGTTCTTACTCCTTTCTTTTTCTTTCTTTGTCTTCTCTTTTTCGTGGTTCTTCTTTTTTTTTTTATTTCACTTGTAATTATTGTTTTAGTAAATTTTTTCTTAATTCAAATTTTTCCCACTATTAAAAACTCATTATGACATTCTAATTACCACAGGTTGCTATCAGGTGATTAGGTGCATCGCCGTAATTAAGCATATTTCAGAACTGTAGCAAAATAGTTCGTAATGTTCAGTTTGCATCAATGAATTAAAATATGAAACGTATGTAAGCATATTAATATTTCTGTTTCAGTTCATCATTTACGTATCTGACTGAAACGTGTTGGTAGTAGTAGTAGGAGTAATAGTAGTAGTAGTAGTAGTAGTAGTAGTATAGTAGTAGTAGTAGTAGTAGTAGTAGTAGTAGTAGTAGTAGTAATATTAGTAATGATAATAATAAAAGAAATATTAATAATAGTAATAATAATGATAATAATAACAGTAATAATAATAAAGCCAATAGCCTGACATTGTTTAAAGGTTTGATGGGCAATAATTCTTAACTGTAATGATGATCAAATACAGGTTTCAAATATCACAGATGAGAATAGTAACCAGAGTATTTAAAAAATATATATTGATTTTTCAGCAACTTATGAAAGAAAATCAATTTATTCTGATTACAAAGTTACTATCATGTTCTTTTTTTTCTAAAACATTCATTCATTTGCCAGAAAATAAAAAACGAACAAAACTAAATTAAACGAAATAAAATAACACTTAAAACCATACAAACAGCACATTACTTCAAGAATTTGATTATCATTTCGTTCAGAGACTAGATATAAACAGGTACTCGCTCTCTCTCTCTCTCTCTCTCTCTCTCTCTCTCTCTCTCTCTCTCTCTCTCTCTCTCTCCTCTCTCTCTCTCTCTCTCTCTCTCTCTCTCTCTCTCTCTCTCTCTCTCTCTCTCTCTCTCTCTCTCTCTCTCTCTCTCTCTCTCTCTCTCTCTCTCTCTCTCTCTCTCTCTCTCTCTCTCTCTCTTCAGCAGCAAGTCTTCGGTATAACGAGTCTCCGCTAATGGATGTTAGTTTGTAAAAATACTACAAATACATAGAGCTTCGGCTATTACCTAATTGGGATCCACCAAACATTTGAAACAGATTGTAAAAAGAGTGTTTGTGTGTGTGTGTGTGTGTGTGTGTGTGTGTGTGTGTGTGTGTGTGTGTGTGTGTGTGTGTGTGTGTGTGTGTGTGTGTGTGTGTGTGCATTACTCTACTCTCTTGCTTCTTCTTCCCTCTCTCTCTCCTACTACTACTACACCCTCCTCCTCCTCCTCCTCCTCCTCCTCCTCCTCCTCCTCCTCCTCCTCCTCCTCCTCCTCCTCCTCCTCCTCCTCCTCCTCCTCTTTCAGTGTGTAGTGCTTAGGGGAGTAAAAATTGGATGAGAGGAATAAACGAAAATGTGTTGGGTACTGAGTATACACACACACACACACACACACACACACACACACACACACACACACACACACACACACACTCACACCCACACACACACACACACACACACCCCTACACTTACACTGCTGTCTCCCTTTATATATATTTTTGTCTCCTGTAGAATTGAGGGTACAAATGGTCTCTATCTCACTCCCACACACTCCTGTAAGCCTCTCCCCGTCCTCCTCTCACCTCCCTTAAACTCCCATACACGTCTCCTCTCTTCCCCTTTCTCTTTATACATTTACCTCCCCTCCTTACCCTCCCCTCCTCCTCTTCCTTTCTTACTCTCCACTCCTCCCCGTCCTTCCTTACCCTCCCCTCCTTCCCTTCCTGACTCCTTCCTCACTCTCATTTTCTGCCTTTCATATCAATCAGTTTTCTTTCAACTCCTTTATTTTCTTTATATAAATTTTGTTTTCATATTTTCCTGCATATTTTCTATCCTTCTTTCTTTTTTTCATCCCTTCAGCGTTCAGTGCCACCTATTCTCTATCCATTTGGTCTCCTACGTAAATTCTCTTTTTTTTCAAACATCTCCTTTCCACCTACTCGTTTTACCAGTACCTACCTTCCCCTCCCTCCCCACCTTCCCCCACCTTCCCCATCATCCCACACCTGCAGAGGAAGGGAGGGAGAGGCACGTGGGGAGGAGGTGTTCTCACGCTTAACGCCCTTGGGAAAAGCCTCTGATTACTATGTACTGATCAGAGCATTAACTTGGCTTCAAGCTGAGAGCATCTTTCGACAACTTCTGGAGTCGTGATGCTCCCTCGTAATGGCGGTGGTGGTGGTGGTGGTGGTCGTGGTGGTGGTGGTGGTGGTGGTGGTGGTGGTTGGAGGGGGATGAGGGAGGGGGGGTTAGGGGGTGTCTGGGTAAAAGAGAAAGGGTTAAATCAGTGGTTTGTGTAAAGAAAGTATAATACTATGTCTGGGATGTGTGTATGTTGCATAGGTCTTGTGTCTGTGTGTGTGTGTGTGTGTGTGTGTGTGTGTGTGTGTGTGTGTGTGTGTGTGTGTTGTGTGTGTGTGTGTGTGTGTGTGTGTGTGTGTGTGTGTACCCATGTGCGTGTTGTAGACTTTAAATGTCACCATGTTTTCTAGCAGCACTTTCGGTCCAGAAGTTACTACATGATCTTGTGCGTGTGTCTGTCTGTCTGTATGTATGTATGTATATGTGTGTGTGTGTATGTATATGTAAGTGTGTGTATGTTTATGTAAGTACGTACACGTGCATTATATATGTATGTTAAACTATGCAGAAAATCAAGACAAACCTTCGCCCATTCATTTTGTTTGTATATTTT
>JAPQNM010000037.1:50535-85535 GCA_029783475.1 Metacarcinus magister | reverse complement strand
TCATGTAGGCTTATCTTCCCTTCTAACTCTTTCTCCTCCTCTCTTTCTCCTCCTCCCTTTCTCCTCCCAACCCTTCCTCCTTCATCCTCCCAACCCTCCCTCCTCCCTCCTTCATCCTCCCAATCCTTCCTCCTCCCTCCCTACTTCGCCCTCTGAAACGCCATTCTGAATTTCAACCTTCTGCTTTAGCTCGAGTTTGCTAAAAGCGAAGCCCTAGTGCGCTGTAGAGCCTCGCGGGGGAGTGATTGGAAAGCTGGTGCTGCTGGTGACCGGGAAGCCGGTTTGACAAGGCACTGCAACAAATGGAGGATGCGAGGATAGGACGAGAACACGCCAATGCCGCACGTCCACGGAGATGACGAGGGGGAGGGGGAGGAGGAGGAGGAGGAGGAAGAGGAGGAAGTGAAAGGGGAAGAGGAGAAGGAAACGAATCTGAATACTTCTTGAGAGATACAGGAGAGAGAGAGAGAGAGAGAGAGAGAGAGAGAGAGAGAGAGAGAGAGAGAGAGAGAGAGAGAGAGAGAGAGAGAGAGAGAGAGAGAGAGAGAGAGAAGGATCGAAGGGAGGTGATTAGCATATGAATACCGCTTCGTGTATTGCCTATAGAATGTCTGCCTTCGCGGGCTGTCGACCTACTGGATTAGGATGACCTTATGGTACTAACTCATGCCTGCTCTGCTCTGGTATCCTTATGTTATGTTAAGAGTAAAAAAAAAAGTTAAAAAGCATAATAATGGTGATGATAATAATAATGATGATAATAGTAATAATTGTAATGATAATAAAAATAGACTTGAATTCGACATTAGCTTTCATGAAGTGTTCCAGAATTGGAGCAGATGCAAGTAATTATTCCAATTTAGGTAAACGTAAGTAATGGTTGTATAATCAAGCAGTTCCATGTAACTGGAGCATCACCTAACTAATAATAATAATAACAATAATAATAATAATAATAATAATAATAATAATAATAATAATAATAATAATAATAATAAAAGCAATTATAACTAAGAGACTTTCCTTATAATGGATCTGATTGGCTATTCACGTGAGGAGGAAGGTGTGAAAGAGGATTTTCTACTTCCTCGAGGTGGAAGGAAGGAAGGAAGGAAGGGAGGAAGGAAAGAAAGGAAAGAAGGAAAGGAAGGAAGGAAAAGGTGTTTGTCCATTAACATTCCCACCACCACCACCACCACCACCACCACCACCACCACCACCACCACCACCACCACCACCACCACCACCACCACCACCACCACAGCCGCCAATACACCATCCACTTACCTGACGCTTTTAACGCTTCTCTGCATTGGTGCTGCTGTTGTGGTGTTGCTTGCTGTGTTGCTGTGGTGTTGTGTTGTGTTGCTGTGGTGTTGCTGTGGTCAACTCTCCTCTCTACTCTACTCCTGTTGCTGTCTGTCACTCACTTCTGCTTTTTTTTTCCTGGTAGGGGGACGTGTGTATGGTATGTTACGCTTTTCTTTTGTTTTCCTTTTTTTTTCTTTTTTTTTTTTAGGCTGTAAGCTCGTCTCTGGTATCCTCGCTCTCGTTTCTGCTTCCTTTTATTTCCGTCTCCTTTTGGCTTCAGGTTTTGTTTTCTAGTTTTTTTTATATATTTTTTTTTCATATGTTTGCTTTGTATTTGTTTATTTCTTAGTTTCTCTTGTTTCTCATCTTTAATATATATCAGATTTTTTATATATGGGGTTTTTTTATGTATTTTTCTCCCTATTTCATTATTTATTCATTGACTTTTAATGTAATTTCGTCCGCTAGAGATTCATTAATGTATTTTTTGTATCATTTTCGTTTGTATCTTAATGTATAACTATCCAGGTATTTTTTTCTTAATTAACTTCCTTAACTTTTTTTTCACGTATATGAAGGAAATTAAAGGTAACATTCAATTTGATTTACATGATGTATTCAATAGTTGCTTTTTTGCTTTTTAGTTTTAGATATAAGTAAAAGTTGCATTCCGATGTTAATGAGGCAATAAGAAGAAGGAAGAAGGCGGAAGGGAGAAGAGGAAGAGGAATGAAGGCTAAAGAAAGAGAGACGATAGAAAACATGAAATTACAGCAGGAAGGAGTGAGAATAACGAATTAAAGACCAGAAAGAGAGAAAAAGAGAAAAAAAATAGAGGGGAAAGAGGGTAGGAATAGCAGGCCCGCTTCCCTTCTCCCCTTACCCTCCCCTACTCTTAAAAAAAATATGGAGGAGAGGGAGGGGAATAGCAGTCCCCTCACCTTCCCCTCCCCTCCTCTCCCCTTCCCTCCCCTCCCCTCCCAACCCCACCCCCACCCCTCACTCTTAACACTCACTCACCATCAACTTAAAATCCTGGCGGGGCGGGAGGCAAAGTCGGTCTGGTGAGGCAGTGAGTCGTTTTGATGCGATTTAATATGCGTGTGTGGCGTGTCCGGTGCGCTGTGTGGCGGGAATACGTGTGGTATGCATTTTTGTGGCAATGGGCGAGTGGTATGTGGCTCTGGCGGGTGGTGGTGGTGGTGGTGGTGGTGGTGGTGGTGGTGGTGGTGGGGGAGGTTAGGGTATGGGGATAGAACTAGGCTGGGTGGAGTTACGCTTTTTCAATGGATGGAAGGGAGAAATAGCGAAAGAGAGAGAGAGAGAGAGAGAGAGAGAGAGAGAGAGAGAGAGAGAGAGAGAGAGAGAGAGAGAGAGAGAGACAAAGAGAGAGTACTCATGATGTATCTTTAATGTGGTGTTTCGTGCATTACAAGGTTATGTTCCTCATATACTTGCTGTCTGTCATTAGCGCTGCGCTTTTGACAGACCTGGAATGTGTTATGTGATACTAACTCTCTCTCTCTCTCTCTCTCTCTCTCTCTCTCTCTCTCTCTCTCTCTCTCTCTCTCTCTCTCTCTCTCTCTCTCTCTCTTCTCTCTCTCTCTCCTCTCTCTCTCTCTCTCTCTCTCTCTCTCTCTTATTTATACGTTTATAACGTAAGAGTAATAAGAGTTCGCAAGAGTTACAAGGAAGGGAAAAGAAAAAGAAAATTTCTCGCCCAAATCGATCCTCAAATATGTGAGTTTGAGTGATTTGACTTAATGCAACGTTCATTTACTTAATATATCGTTCACTAGCTGGAAAATAAGAACGTGATGATACTCTTTTTTTCATTCACTCTCTCACTTTCTCTTTCTCTCTCTCTTTCTCTCTGACGAGTTAATTACATTCCTGAGCGAGTCTAAAACATGTTTCCGAAAAGTCACGATTTTAGCCAGAAAATTCAAACCAAAGCATAGAGTTGATCACATTCTTTTTCCTGATTATTTTTCCTTTCTTTTGTTTTACCTTTTTCCCCACATACGCATTTATCTCACGTGTTCCATATCCAGACTCATCTCTTTGCCGGGCAGTTCCAGTTTCTATGCCTGATAACGACGCTTCCAGGAATTTCCTCATAAAAGACTGCAAGACTTACTGCTTCTCTACCTCATCGACGCCCTGTTCAGCGTATTCCTACTACTGTATCAAAGGAAAACAGTTTCAGGAATCAGTGCATTGGACAATAGCGGTGATAGAAGTGTTTCATTCCTAGTAAGTGAAGGAGAGAGAGAGAAGCAGATGCGCATTGGTGAGTTCCTTCCTGGCTGTCTTGATTCCTGGCCAAGCGTAGGTTTCCCAGAAGTCCTCCGCGGCTTCTCAAACACACGCACGCACGAGGCAGTCTGGAGCCCTTCGTTTTGAGTTTTCCTTAAAAGAAATTATGTGCAAGAGTTTTGAAGATTCTTGCTTAAGTGTTGCTGAACTTCTTTCCTGTGGCCATGAAAAGGAGTATTGGAGTCTTCATTCTCAGGACGGAGTGAGAGGAAGAAGTGTAGAGAGATATGTACGCAGTGACATATTCGATTCCCTGCTTCTGTATATTTAGATGAGAAAAATATATGTACACTTGTATTTCTACCTGTTACTCATGTGGGTGAAAGAAAAATGGTGATGGTTATGACTAGAAAATCATTTATTGAAGTATGCAGTGGAGATGTCATTACCATCATCACCATTATTATTAAATTAAAGAGAATGAAACTAAGGAAATTATATAATCTCTTTCAAAATGGTGCCAAAAGTCAGACTGAAACCAAAACGATTCCAACTGCTACTAAATAATTGTCGACTGGTTTTTTTTTTATCCATGTTTCACCTTCAATGTTTTCTATCCAAGCGTCATTTTCACTTTTTTTTATTCAGATTTACCTTCACAATTTTTTATCCAAACGTCATTTTCACTTTTTTTTTCATCCATATTTCACCTTCACTCTTTTCTATCTACTGTCACCTTCACTTTGTACTCGCCTTCCATTTTCAGCAAACACAACGTACAGATCTTATCAAGCATCCCTGAGGAAGGAGGAATTATATCAGTCCGTGTTTTAGAACTTTAAATCTTACTCCTTCCGACCACATATCAGCAGCGGACCCACAAAAGGGAGGAAGCGCGTTAGGTTTAAGGAAGGAGATAAAGTTTGGGAAGGGAACACGCAAGAATCGTTTGATCTTAAAAAGAATGGGAGCTTTTTAAGTAACAAAAACTAGTCTAATAAAAAATAATAGAATAAAACTTTGTAAAAAAAAAATTCAGATAAAGACATGCGATACAGACATAAATAGTAATATATTAATAAAAAGTAAGATATAACTAGAAAGTGCAAGAGTAAAGAGTACAAAAAACTAAGTTGGTGAATAAAAATCAATTTGAAAACACAGAAGGAATGAGGAGGGGAGAGAATGGGGATGGGAGGGAAGACGGAAGGAGGGGGGATGGAGAGAGAAAAGGAGGGATGCAGGCAAGAAGAAAGGAGGAGGTAGAAAGAGAACAAGATGTCGGGGAGAGGGGGGTGGGGGGAAGGAGGGGCCGGATCCCACAGAGACTAAACTTCTGGCCAGGAAAAATACACATCTTGGAGCCAGTTAAAGAAAGAAAAGGTCGTTTAGGCCTTTGAGAGAGAGAGAGAGAGAGAGAGAGAGAGAGAGAGAGAGAGAGAGAGAGAGAGAGAGAGAGAGAGAGAGAGAGAGAGAGAGAGAGACAGAGAGAGAGACAGAGAGAGAGAGAGAGAGAGAGAGAGAGAGAGAGAGAGAGAGAGAGAGAGAGAGAGAAATGTCCCAAAAAATAAGCAGATTCATAAGGAATAGAAACTTATAAAAATGTTAATAAGTTGAATGCTTTAGACAAACACAAAAAAATAAAGAAGTTCCTAATATAATTCAGGGAAACAAAATGAAGGAATGAAAAGGAGAAAAAAAATGGCTGTGGAAATAAAACGTTGGTCAGCAAGTAATTATTTCCTAGTGAACGAGGATAGAAGATAACGATTAGGATTAAAGTTTTCATTCTTCCTTCTAATCCTCCCTCGTTTTATAGGGTGGCGATGTGGCTCTACTGATTGGAAACTTTCTCAAATCTCTGTGATGTGATTGGAACTTGGAATATTATCTCTCTCTCTCTCTCTCTCTCTCTCTCTCTCTCTCTCTCTCTCTCTCTCTCTCTCTCTCTCTCTCTCTCTCTCTCTCTCTCTCTTTCTCTTTCTCTTTCTCTTTCTTTTTCTTTGTTTTTTATTGTATTCTCGTCATTTCACAAGTTTATTCTAACAAAATTATTAAAGTTTCACCTCAACTACACTGGAATGTCTCGTGTAAAAATGTTATGATTATTTTCTTACAAACCTGAAACCGATAAAGAAAGGGAAAGGAAACGAAAACACACACACACACACACACACACACACACACACACACACACACACACACACACACACACACCATAGTATCGACGAGTCTACAGTCTCTCTCTCTCTCTCTCTCTCTCTCTCTCTCTCCTCTCTCTCTCTCTCTCTCTCTCTCTCTCTTCTCTCTCTCTCTCTCTCTCTCTCTCTCTCTCTCTCTCTCTCTCTCTCTCTCTCTCTCTCTCTCTCTCTCTCTCTCTCTCTCTCTCTCAAAACAGAAAGTGATTACGCGCCAAAGAAGACAAAAGTAGCAAGGGAAAAAAAAAAAACTCCCTATGAACGATCCAGAAAATCCATAGAAATATTAAAGCAAAAAAAAACCGAATTTACAGGTGAAAAAATGGACACCTGGTAAATTCGTGACGTCATAGGTATCGAAGGTCCTGATTGGCTGTCTTGTGTTCCTCACTGGCCAATCACTGTATGGACTGAACTGAAACCGAGTCCTTGCAAGTTTGTTCCCTGGAATGATTTTTATTTATTTATGTTTTTTAGTGTGCTTTTTTTTTATATGTATTTTTAACCAAGTCTGACTCTCTCTCTCTCTCTCTCTCTCTCTCTCTCTCTCTCTCTCTCTCTCTCTCTCTCTCTCTCTCTCTCTCTCTCTCTCTCTCTCTCTCTCTCTCTCTCTCTCTCTCTCTCTCTCTCTCTCTCTCTCTCTCTCTCTCTCTCTCTCCTTATCTAGCATAGTTATTTTTGTTATTCGCACCGTCACTGATATGGTGTTTCCCCTTCCCTAATTTCCGCCTATCTATCACCTCCTTAAGACTAGTGCGGAGAGGCAGCGAGTGAGGGGAAGGGAGGCAAGGAGTAGGCGAAAGGGAAGAGGGAAGGGGAAAGTATGAGGGAGGTGACGAAGGGGAAGAGAGGAAGCAAGGGGGTGATGGTAGGGAGTAAGGGAGATGAGTAGGGAATGAGGGAGGGGTTAGAGGGGAGTTGGGGAAGGGTGAGGGGAATGGTTATTGAGGTTGCGTGTTGTGTTGGGGTAAAGGGGGGATGAGTGTAGAGTGAATACAAGGATTTCGTGGAAAAATGTCTCCTAAAGTGCTTTCTGTGTGTGTGTGTGTGTGTGTGTGTGTGTGTGTGTGTGTGTGTGTGTGTGTGTGTGTGTGTGTGTGTGTGTGTGTGTGTGTGTGTTTCTGCTGCTAGATTCACGCACACATAATCAGCATTGTTCTTTGTTTTGAGAAAATGTACATGCTTTGAAAAAAAAAATATATGGCTTTTCACTTTACTTCGCTATCTTCTCTCTCTTTCTCTCTCTCTCTTTCACTCACTCACTCACTCACTCGCCCACTCACTCAAACGTTCATCTATATGCCCTCACCAATCACAATAAAAGGCGTGCAGGTACCCCAATCTACCTGAGAAATGACGTAGACTAACACTGCCACCTATTGGCCGCTACACATACTATCCTTACCGCCACACCTTCAAAGACTCGCTACCAACTTACTAACTCACTTACCTCACAACACCCCCTCCTCCCCCCCCCCTCCCCCCCTCCCCCTCGTCTCCACCAGCAACTTTGATATTCCGCTCACACTGTCACTACTTAACCTTCCCCACCCCTCCTCTCACTCACTCTCACTCTCCCTCTCTCTCTCCTTCCCTCTCCCTCCCCCTCATTCTCCTTCCTCCTCCTTCTCCTCCCCCTCATTCACTACAGTTACTTATACTCGTGTTTTTCTTAGTTGTATTCATAGTTCTGTTTTTTTTCTTCTTCCTATCTCTCTCTCTCTCTCTCTCTCTCTCTCTCTCTCTCTCTCTCTCTCTCTCTCTCTCTCTCTCTCTCTCTCTCTCTCTCTCTCTCTCTCTCTCTCTCTCTCTCTCTCTCTCTCTCTCTCTCTCTCTCTCTCTCTCTCTCTCTCTCTCATTCTTTCTTTCTCTCTCTCTTTTCCAGCATTTCTTTTCCTCTGTCACCCACTACCTTGAGCTTTCCTGCTTTTTGTTAACTTCTTAGCATATTCACTGGCTTTTTACCGCCCCTTTGCCTCCACTTCTCTCCTCCACTTCCTCCTGCATTCCTCCGTTTTCCTTCTTCCACTTCTACACTTGCCTCGCCACTCCTACACACTCCTGCAGCACCACTTTTCATTCCCTTCTTCCACTTTGTCACCTTATGTTTTCTTCGCTATTCTCTTGCATGCTGGTTTCACTCCGTTTTCTCTTGACATTCCTGCAATCATACGTGGTTTTTTTTTGTGTGTGTGTGTGTGTGTGTGTGTGTAACCTTCCTCTTCCTACTCCTCCTACTCCTTCACTCCCTTTGGTAATGTTACTCCGCCACTCCACTCTACCAATCCACTACTCCACCATTCCACTTCTATAGTCCTCCATGTCTTTCTCACTCCACACATATTTTTTACGGAGGACAGCCATGCTAATTATGATTTATATTTAATAAGATGATATATCATTTACATCGACTCGTGTGTGTGTGTGTGTGTGTGTGTGTGTGTGTGTGTGTGTGTGTGTGTGTGTGTGTGTGTGTGTGTGTGTGTGTGTGTGTGTGTGTGTGTGTGTGCCTCATCGACGTGCCTTGATGTGGGATTTCGTGTGCGTTTCCGTGATTGGTTCTCTGATAATCACTGTTACTTATCTTTGCCAATCACGCAGTCGCTTCAGTCACCATCTTGACATGCATCTGACCGACTTTCTAACTCCCTCCCTCCTTTCCTTCCCTCCCTTCCCTTTCTTCCCTCCTTTCTTTCCTTCCCTTTCTTTCCTCCCTTTCCTTTCTTCCCTCCTTTCTTTCCTTCCCTTCCTTTCTCCTTCCCCCCCTTTCTTCCCTCCCTTCTTTCCTTCCCTTCCTTTCTCCTCCCCTCCTTTCCTTCCCTTCCTTTCTCCTTTCCTCCTTTCCTTCCCTTCCTTTCTCTTCCTTCTTTTCTTTTCCTCCCTCCTTCTCTTTCTTTTCTCTCCCCTTCCCTCCTTTCCTTCCCTCCCTTCCCTTTCTTCCCTCCTTTCTTTCCTTCCCTTCCTTTCTCCTTCCCTCTCTTTCTTCCCTCCCTTCTTTCCTTCCCTTCCTTTCTCCTTCCCTCCTTTCCTTCCCTTCCTTTCTCTTCCTTCCTTTCCTTCCCTCCCTCCTTCCCTCCTTTCCTTCCCTTCCTTTCTCTTCCTTCCTTTCCTTCCCTCCTTTCCTTCCCTCCCTCCTTCCCTTTCTTTTCTTTCCCCTTCCCTCCTTTCCTTCCTTCCCTCCCTCCCTTCCTTCCTGCTTCCCTTCCCTCCCCTCCTTTTCTTCCCTCCCTCCATTTTCTTCCTCCTTCTCTTCCTTTCTTCCTTGCATGATATTGTTGTGTTTTTTCTTTTACTTCAGATGTTATATTTTGTACGAGATACTTTATATTCAAGATCCACTAGTGTTTTAGAAGATTGTCCTTTGTTATATACGTTACATTCCTACTTCATTCAATGGTATTATGTAATTTTTTTGTATTTTCTTCTTACTTCTGTCATTCATTCTTTTTGTTTTTAACCTCCTAACTGTCTTGTCCTCATGCATCTTCATTTATTTTTGCATTATCATGTTATCATTCACACTGTTACTCCTTTGTTCCTATCCTTCATTCCTACCTTCCTACGCTTCTTATTCTGCTTTCATTCCTTCCTTTCTTCCTTCCTTCCTTCCTTCCTTCCTTCCTTCCTTCCTTCCTTCCTTCCTTCCTTCCTTCCTTCCTTCACTCTCCTCCTTCTCTGCGTGTCCTGTCTAACACAACCATTAAAATTCTACTTTGCACTCACACGTTTCTGGGTCAAATCGACTCTAAACGACACGAAAGTTTGATCTCTCTCTCTCTCTCTCTCTCTCTCTCTCTCTCTCTCTCTCTCTCTCTCTCTCTCTCTCTCTCTCTCTCTCTCTCTCTCTCTCTCTCTCTCTCTCTCTCTCTCTCTCTCTCTCTCTCTCTCTCTCTCTCTCTCTCTCTCTCTCTCTCTCTCTCTCTCTCTCTCTCTCTCTCTCTCTCATCACCCCACCAATTAGTTTCACATCCGTTCTCTACTTCACTTTTTTGTCGCCACTTCTAAGGGGAATCTAAAGCTAATTTGCGAACCACGTCACTGCGACACTAAACACTCGGGTGTGTATGTCTTTTGATGTCTGAATGTCTGAATATATGTATGTCTGTCTCTCAGTCCATCCAGCATTGCCATGAGAGAAATGAAGGAAATGGAAAGTTAGAAGAGACACACGTAATAGATACATTTTTATTCACAGCAATGCACAAATATTTTAGATAGAATCCATTAATAAAGGTTTGTATTCACGTAACTAGTGAACAAACGAGATTGTAAATATTTAGCAAGCGTAATGGAAGGCTTTTATGTTCTCAGCATTGAAGATAAACATTGTGGCAACCTTAATGCAGTTCAGAATCTCTTTCAAACCCCAAAATAAGTAAAGTATGAACAGATAAACTGGTAATTCATACATGTAGCTCATGATATGTAATTTGGTTTTTTTTTTTATGTAGTGTGTGTGTGTGTGTGTGTGTGTGTGTGTGGTGTGTGTGTGTGTGTGTGTGTGTGTATGTTGTTGTTGTTGTTGTTGTTGTTGAGTTGTCAGTGCATTAAGTTATTTATCGTGTATATATAGGAGATTTATAGTGCTTCAGCTTATCCTGATTATATATTGGTTGTGAACATGAAAGGTTGATGAAAGCTTGTTTATTGATGTTTCGTCTCACGTATGTAGTCTTGAGGCCACTTAAATACAGATAGGATGAAAGTTAAAACTCTACGGTACATGCTTTCCCTATTTCACTATCACTGCTGTACTGATGCCTCTCAACGGGACAGTTACAAACCAAACAACTTAACTATAATATTAAAAACACACATTATAACATTATAGGAATACAAATCAAGCTTCAGACGCACGAGTGTAAGACAAATATCGCCATTTGCTTGCTAGGAAAGAAGGTGTGAGAGTGATCTCTTGGTAAATATTTAATACCAAGCAAAATGTTTGACTGCAGTGCATCTTGAAGTGCATACAATCAACACTCGGTACATGGAATATATAATGGTATATATAGTTTAACTTATGTGGCAGAATATGTATCAATAAAGGCATTACCTGTGCATCTATCTGAGTATAAGTGGTTTTATCCTCAGTATTATTGCACAGAATTACTTAGAAAAACACCCACTCACACAATCTTAGAGTTACTGTCATGAGAAAATATTAATACGTAACACCTTTAGAGGCGCGAGGCATGACTGTTACTCTATCCAGGCGGATCTCACCAGCTAAACAACGCAAACATTGATCCCTGTGCTTGCTGCCATTGCCACTCATCCAGCTAGTCCCCAGCTGTTTCTAAGAAGTGAATCATTACCACTCGCACACCCCATCGTAAGGTGCAAGTGGCATGTTCATAAAAGAGAACATGACCAAAAATCCTTGCGTCACCCTCCGAGAAAATAGTGAAGCTAAAATTAGGTCGACTTTTTTAACAGAATACGTCGACTTTCATCATGATATAAAGTAGTTTACGTTTGAAATGTGTGAAAGGAAAGTTTTGTGTTCCATCGTAAAAACAACTAAAAAAACACTAAACAGTAACAGACAGTTTGGTGTTGCAGTAAGTTGTCTTGTACATAGTATTGCTTCTCACCTTATGGAAAGAGTTTTACATGTTACTCATAGCGGATTACGATTCACCAAACGACTCTGTTTTGATTTACGTTGAGTGTTAAAATGTACTTTATGACGCAAAGCAGAAACAGTAGTAGTAGTAGCAGTAGTAGTAGTAGTAGTAGTAGTAGTAGTAGTAGTAGTAGTAGTAGTAGTAGTAGTAGTAGTAGTAGTAGTAGTAGTAGCAGACGTAGTAACACAATCAGTAATTCATGCAATAAATAACCTAGCTGTATTCACAAAGAGCATTAGAAGTGTGGGTCTCAGTGCTTCTGTCTGCCTCTATACATCATCCTCCACCCTGAGTCACGCCATGCTGCACCCACACAACACACACACACAACACACACACACACACACACACACACACACACACACACACACACACACACACACACACACACACACACAGACACAGACACAACGAACCAAGACCTGCATCCAACACACACAAAAACAACACACACACACACACACACACACACACACACACACACACACACACACACACACACATACACATACATCACCACAACACAAGGAAACACGACAGGAAAACAAATGAAAACAAACTTATAACATTGAAAGCCAACACGAACCTTACCCTTAAACTTGTCCTCAAGATTCTACAACAAAACAAGCGACGGGGGCATAGAGAGCGAGGCGCACCGGTGACATCTATCGGTGAAAAGCACAACCACACCCAAAACAAAGAACTGTCGGAGGGAAATGTCACCTAGAGAACAGTGATCGGCCTCGTGCAGCGTGAGGTTGCCAACAAGTAAATAGTGCGTTTCATTTTGGAGTCCACCGCCTTGTTTTGTTTCCTTGTTAACCTGCGACCTTTCATGTATTTCCACGCGCGAGAAAAGAGGAAAATAAAGGGTGTGGGAACAAATGCGAAGCGCGTGTGGAAGCCAAGAGGAAGATATCAAAGGTGCTATTACGGAGAACATAACACAGCAAATAGATAGTGGAGTGAAGGATAGATAAATAGATAAAGGTAGATAGATGCAAAACAGAAGAGTGAAAGAGAGAGAACTGGTAAAAGTAAGGATTTTTCAATTATTTCTAAATCGACATTTTTTATTGCCAGTATTGTGTTATGGTTTTTTTCAACTCATAACTTCACATGTTTTTTGTCATATTTTATAGTATTATCATTCGTACAACCATACTACTACTACTACTACTACTACTAATAATAATAATAATAATAATAATAATAATAATCATCATAACTAAACATTATCAACAACAATGAAACTGAACACGAACAAACGCCATCCATGTTTTGCACCTTCGGGTCACGTTCTCATTGACTTGAGGTGAAGGGGAGGCAAGGGAGGGGTAGGGGAGGCAGTAGAGGGGAAGGGGTGGTGTGTGAGGGGAAGGGGAGGTAGTAGAGGGGAAGGGGAGGTGTGTGAGGGGAAGGGGAGGTGAGTGTATTGCGTGTGGCTTGTATTGGTGAGTCAGCAGCAGGTAGTAACATCCGCAGCAGTATGAGTGTGTCAGGCAAGGAAGTCACGAAAAGGGTGCGTTTTAACTTTCACCCCCAACCTCTTCTCCCTTCCTACTAAGCCCCTTCCCTCCCCTCCCCTTCCCTCCCCTCCCTTCCTTCCCCATTACTCCCTTCACCCAGTTTCTAGTCTCCCCTTCCCTCCCCTGCACTTTCTTCCTTTCCTACACTCCGTCATGTCTCCCCATCTTCATGTTTACCTCGTCCTCTTCTCTCCTTTTTTTCTTCTCTCCCCCTTCCCTTGAGTATTTATTCCCACGCTCTCTGTCTCCCTTCTCCTCCTATTCCTGTTCTCCCTTCCCCCTTTTCTCTTCTTCATTAGTTCTTTTCTCTCATTTATGTTGTTCTTTTTTTCTGTTTTCTTCCTTTCTTGTCGCCTGTCTTTTCCTCTCTTTTACTTTCTCCTTGTTTGTAACGGTCTCCCTTCCTTTATGTATTCCTAGTACTTTCTCTCTTCTAACTCTTTTGTCTCCCAATTACTTGCCTTCCTCCCTTCCCTATTCTTGTCTCTTTTCATGGTGTACCCTTTGTATTTCACTCTCTCTCTCTCTCTCTCTCTCTCTCTCTCTCTCTCTCTCTCTCTCTCTCTCTCTCTCTCTCTCTCTCTCTCTCTCTCTCTCTCTCTCTCTCTCTCTCTCTCTCTCTCTCTCTCTCTCTCTCTCTCTCTCTCTCTCTCTCTCTCTCTCTCTCTCTCTTTTATTCTCTCTCTTATTCTCTCTTTTCCTTGCCCCTCCCATCTCCTCCATCTTTCCCTGCAATCTTCCTCCTCCACTTCCCCTCCATCCATCCTCCTTTCCTCCACCCTTCCCTACTACATCTCCTCCCCCTACCCTTTTCATGTTTCGTCCCCCGCCCCCCTTTCTCTCCTCTCCCCCCTCCCCCCTCTCTGCAGTCTTTTACAGAAGCCTACCCTGACCTACCTTTCACCTACTTCACCTTACCTCGGCCTTCTTCCCCTTCTCTTCCCCTTCCCTTTCCCCTTCCCCTTCCCCTTCCCTCCGCAGACCTATTTTTCCAGCACTACTGACCTCCTTCCTTACCTGGTTCCCCCATTTCTCCCTTTACCTGTCTTTCCTATCTTCCCCTCATGACCTTAATGGACTTTCTTTCCGATCTCACCTGAGCTGGTCTTTCTTCCTCCTTCCTGACCTTTGCTACGGCCAGCTGAGGGGAGTCGCTTAATGTGGATCTGGAGTGTAAAGAGGAGGAGGAGGAGGAAGAGGAGGAGGAGTGGAGGAGGAAGAGAGGGTAGGTGAAGCAGATGGAAGACGAGAAGCAGAAGCAGTATGATTGTGAGACGGAGGAGGAGAGAAGGAAGAAGGAGAAGGAGAAAAAATGAGAAGGGAAGAGGAAGGAGGATGAGGATGAGATGTTGCAGTAGTAGTAATTTCTTTTCAAAAAAAGTTTTACGTCTTTTCCAGCACGCACCTCTGTCACGTATTTTGTTTTTAATCTTAATCAAAAAATTATTATCATTATTATTATTGTTATTATTATTATCATGAAATGTGAAGCTTGTGTGACCTAAATCATCATGTATAGGAAATTAAGATGAAAACTAATTCATCGCAGTATTCCCTGACAAGCCTTGGGCCATATTTGGTTATTATACACAAAAAAAGCTATTAATCTATGCCGCCCTACGGTAAAATAGAGATATATACGTATTTTTTTTATGTAGGCAGCGTATGTATCATGACTATTTAGATACAACGATGAAACATTACGAAATTGATATATGTCTTATTAGTCTTCGTTCAGTTTGTCTTACACTTAGATAGATACACAGGTAATGCATTTATTGATACATATTCTGCTACATAAGTTAAACTATATATACCATTATAGATTCTATGTACTTAGTAATGATTGTATGCAATTCAAGATGCACTGCAGTTAAACATTTTGCTTGGTATTAAATATTTACCAAGAGATCACTCCCACACTTTCTTTCCTAGCAAGCAAATGGTGATGTTTATCTTACACTCGTGCGTCTGAAGCTTGATTTGTATTGACATAATGTTATAATGTGTGTGTTTAATTTTATTGTTAAGTTGTAGGATTTATTTATAACTGTCGCGTTGAGAGGCATCAGTACAGCGGAGATAGTGAAATATGGAAACCAAGTACCGTAGAGTATTTTTTTCATCCATACTGCATCTATTATCCATTATTACATTATCTCTTTAATGTTGCACTTATACTATTTTTCTGATGCATTTTTCACACAAGGAATAACTTATTTATATTTGCTATGGTAGGGAGACTGTTTTTTTTATTACCGACCTGAAGGTGAAAGATGTATGTTGACCTTCACTCATAAACGTCCCATTACTGACCATTTCCCGCAGACAGCATGAACTTTAAGACACATCATACATTCAGCCTTGGCCTTTAAATACACCTACACGCACACGAACGGCATGACCCAGCAGAGGACATGTACACCTCTACCGAAACCCTCTCGCTACAAGCACACATGCGTACAACAGCTAATGTGTGCGTGTGCCTGGAAGCTTGAGTGCAGTCGTTGGTGGACAGGCAAGGCAGAATACTGTGCTGAACCCTTTTAGCCTTTGACGCTGAACATTTATTTCCAGTGCATCACGATTGGGCAGGGAAGAGGTCATTGAGTTGGGGGGGGCGGGGGCATCGGTGGGCCTGCGGGTGAGGGGCGCGGGTGCGGCCGAAGGGATGTCACGCTCCTGTCACGAGTTTGAAAGATGGCTCTGATCAGGCCGACTCAGGGACATCAAGGGTCTCCTTTCGCGTCTCCAGCGGCCTGGTGGTGGTGCTGCTGTTGTTATTAAGAGCAGCTGACGTGATTTTTCTAGTGGTAGTCCTGGCCGGGTGTGTTGGGGGCGAGAGCAGCGCCACGTAGCGGCGAGCATCTCGGAGATCAATACGCTGGGAAGGCCGCGCACTCCGCAGCCAGTGTCCTACAGTCAGCCACACTGAGCGGTCGCACCCCGCCATGCCCAAGCCGCCTTACGGTCGCTGCCACAGCTGATAACGTGCTCTTAAGTGGTTCCTGGCCCCCTCTCGATAGGCTGGCGTGGCGGGCGTCGAGCTGCGAGTGCCATGGTCGGTGAGTGAGGGGGAGCCGTGGCGCGCGCCCTCCTACAGCCCTGACCGCCCTCACCGCCCTCCCTCCAGCCACCGCCACCACTCCACCGCCGCCACCACCATCACCGCCGCCATGAGGACCTCCGGCTGGCCCCTGGCGCGCCTCACCCTCCACCTCCTGGTGTTGCTAGCCCGTTCCTACTGTTCTCTCGCCGATGAGCCCACGTGAGTACCCCTCCCCACCCCCCAGCCAGCCCCCACCACGCCCGACCCACGGCACCTTGCTAGCCATACCCACCTGCCCACCCACGCACACACACAATGGCCACCCACCTCACCCCACGCCCACCGCCACTCACAAAAGATACGAAGCACCACCTGATCACGTCACGCCCACATGCTGCACCGCTCGCCGCCCACCCTCAAGGGGCACCACCAGGACACCGACGCCTCGCACCTCCTCACGTAAACCTCACTTTTTTGCTCCCTCATCTACCTGAAGCAGATCCTCCACCAGTAACTCCCGTAGCGGCCGCGAGAGGGAGTGTTGCGTAGCTTCAAGCGGCGCCGGAAAGTGGTGAACAAAAAATAAAAAAGAACAAGTCTCACCCGAATATTATAAAAGAATTGTAACAGGTTGGGAGAAAAAAAAGACGTTAATTTTACTCTTGAACACAAAAGGGTCTTGCATTAGCCTTCAGGGAATACACAAAAGCAGCCTTCACTTGGACGTCTCACACACACACACACACACACACACACACACACACACACACACACGCATACAAAAGCCGCATGTGTATATACTTTATCTCTTCCTCTCTTACATTGTGACAAAAAATGCTTCCCAAGAACACTGTGCTGAAAGAAAAAATAAAACAGCAACTTAACTAACAAAAAGGTGAACAGTGACCGAGTTCTACAACCAAAAAGAACCTTAATTGTTACCTATAAGCAGTTAGTAATCCGGTAAAATGTTGTAATAACCCTAAAAAAAGCAGGAAAGAAAAATGGAACTGAGCAAGCAGACGACTCTATTGATGGAAGGTATTTTCTCCTCTCACCTTTAAATCGCCTTTGAGCGAACACACGTAGGATTCTAAGTGATAAGTGAGACAGTGGTTGAAAAGTGGGTCCCGGCGCCCTCTGCCTCCAACGATATCGACGCTGTAAAGTGTGTGCTCTGGATGGATGACTTTGATAGTTTGAGTAGATAGAACATTAGCTTAGTCTCCGTTGCCTGTATTGTTTAAGGAAGTGTAAATAGTGTATATATATTTGTATGTATGCCTTTGTAGTGATGTATTGCTGCCGAGAACAGATAAGCCTCTCATTCTTTTTTTTCTCTCTCTAGCCTGCTCTCCCGCTCTCCCGCTCTCTCTCTCTCTCTCTCTCTCTCTCTCTCTCTCTCTCTCTCTCTCGCTCTCGCTCTCGCTCTCTCTCTCTCTCTCTCTCTCTCTCTCTCTCTCTCTCTCTCTCGCTCGCTCGCTCGCTCGCTCGCAATTGATTAGCGCTCCTACAACGAAGAATATAAAGAACAGTTTTCATCAATATACGTATGCAGTTAGGAGACATTATAATTATTGTTATTATTATCATAATAATAATTATTATAATTATTATAATTATTATTATTATTATTATTATTATTATTATTATTATTATTATTATTATTATCATTATTATTGTTATAATTACAGTGTTGAGTTGAACTGAAGTGTTCCAACAGTTACCATTTGTGTCGAGAAAAGTGCAAGGTGTGAAAAACGATGAATTGTGTTCATGAACGTAATCCAGTGACACAAAAATCACAGCAGATTGCTTTTGGTGCATAAAGCAGTGCTTTGCAGTTTAGCCAGACACCGCGCGCCAATAAACCTCTGGGCAGGGCCCTAGATAGAAGGCGGCCGCAGCGTTACCAAAAGAGGGCGCTGGAAGATCTTGCAGTGTTGCCAGAGGTCGTGTAGTAGCAGTGTAGACAGTGTTGCCAAATGCAAGCGAAAAGAACCCACGAGTCGGGTGGAAACTATGTGGTGTACGAGGGAGATAAAGAGAGGACCCACACCTGGCAAAGCTGTGCCTCTATTTATTGAACTGAGAGCAAGAGGCCGATGGAGTGTGTGGGCGGCCGGCTCCTTCAGTGACTTTGCCTCACCGATTGGACTGGTAATCCTTCTAATCGCCTCCCTCACATCAGTATCATCGCCTGCTGGAAGGGAACACTCTCCTGTTTGGGAAATATTGGCGACCTAACACTTTATTAACGCTGAAACGCCGTCCATCACACCTTTATCGGCATTCACCTTTGACAAGCCACCGCCATGTTCTGGAGGTGATGCTCGTGGTCTCACCTTCGCTCCTCCTTCCCTTCATCGAGAAATGGAATAAAGATTGCTTCCACTTTCCCTTTCCTTTTCTCCGCCTCCTACACACCACACCCTCACTCTCGTTTTCCCTCATTTCCTTCCTTCTGTTATCCTACCTCAACCTCTTTTCACTCGAGCTGCTTTGCCTTCCTCCTCCACGCCTCTTCATCTTCCTTCTTACCATTACTTCTTCCACTTCTTCCTCTTTTAATACTGATTTACCACATCAACCCTTCACCTGCCTCCACTTATTCCCTCCCTTTCACTGTTCCACTTCTATATCTTTCTCACATATGTTGCCACTTTTCTCTCCCCTACATTAACACACCCAATACCCCATCACCTCTTTATCTACACCTCTTCTCTACACCACTATAACCCATTCTTCAATTACCTCCTTTATTTCAACCCCACCACATCACTCTTCCACCTCAGTTTACACACCACCACCACCACATCGTCTCTTTCCCTCTCATTCTCCCTCCCTTCTCTTCCTCCTTCAGTCCCACCTCACCTCTGTTTCCACTCCTCTAAACACCGTCATCTGTTTTTACGACTTGCATTTTGCGAAGTCCCTACCGGCTTCCTCCAGCACTCACTAGTCCGGTGTCTCGTTTATGTCTTGCTACGATTTCCTCTTCCCTCAGCCTCGCTTCGTCCCTCTTTGTTGACATTCAGGTCCTTCTCGCTAAGTCGTTGGGTTTTGTGTTTTGTTAGGTGAGGTGAGCAGGAGAACTGACACCTTAAGGACGAGGTAACCCATCCTTGAGGTTGTCCTCCTTTTCTTCCTCCTCGTCATTCCTTTTCCGTCTTCTTTTCCTCATCCTTTTTTCTACTCCTCCTTCTCCTCCTCCTTCACCTCCTCTTTTCTCCTCCTCATTCTTCTCCTCCTTCTCCTCCTCTTCAATTTTTACCTCCTCCTCCTTCTCCTCCTTTTTTTCCTCCTCCTCCTCCTACATTTTTCAAGTGAACAATAGAGAAGAAAAATTATCCATAATGTTTTCCCTTGACTTTTTTCCCCTTTTGGGGAGTGTGGCTTCATAATTACATCTTATTGTGATGGTGTTAATGATGATGATGATTGGTGATGATGATGATGATGATGATGATGATGATGATGATGATGACTATAGAAAATGGTGATGGTGCTAACACAATGATGGATGATAGTGACAGTGTTACAAAGATGGTGATAATGATGATGATGATGGTGATGATGATGGTGGTGGTGGTGGTGTAGTGAGTGTTACTTACTTAATGGTGAAAAGGTGTGGCTTATACCATACCAAGTGCATATGAAATACAATCATGTTTGCAATACCAAAGGAATGCAGATGAGGATACGCGCGAGGCAGGAAACCAAACACAGAAAGATAAGATAAGATAAGAAAAGAAAAGAAAAGAAAAGACGAATTGTGTTGAGACCAAGAAGAGTTCAAATGAAAGATTAATTATGTACGTAATAATGAACCAATGGATAATCACGTTAGTTAATTATGTGTGTGTGTGTGTGTGTGTGTGTGTGTGTGTGTGTGTGTGTGTGTGTGTGTGTGTGTGTGTGTGTGTGTGTTTAGCATATTTCGTGTGTTTACATTTTAATGATGTGCATACAGATAAAAAAAGAAAGAGCAAGAGAAGGAAGAAGAAATAGCAGATGATAGAAAACAAAGAAAAGTGGAAAATCAAAGAAAAGAAACTATCCAAGAACAAAATATATAGCAAAAAAAGAATAAAAAACAGAAATGAGATAAAAAAAAAAAGAGAGTTAAACATCAAAGAAAAAAATAAATGAATAGAAATAAACACACACACACATATATAAAACAAAATACAAAAAAAAACTGACAGTGTGTAAGACAAAAAAACACACACATATACATACACAAAACACCAAAAAACAACTGACTTAAGTGTGGATCCTCTCTGGGTTTTGCTTTGTCGTGTTTTAATGGAAAGAGAGACTAACAAAACTACAGTGGGAATGTGAGAGGCACCAATGTGAGCACAATTACGGAGCCTCTCTAGTGACCAGACAGTGTGTAACGAGCGACTCTTGTTAGTGAGGCAGCCATTGTAGGACTAAATGTGGCTAAACGAGAGAGAGAGAGAGAGAGAGAGAGAGAGAGAGAGAGAGAGAGAGAGAGAGAGAGAGAGAGAGAGAGTGATAAGTCTGTAATCAAACATGCCTCTATTCAATCCTTACGTATCTTTCTTTTTTTCTTCTTCTTCTTTTTCTACTTTATTATATCCATCAAACATTTTCTATGCCTTTTTTTTAACTGTTTGCGTTGTTTATCCAATTTTTCGTTTTTGTTGTTTCTTAATTTTTTTCTTATTCACATTTTAGTCACTAATCTCGTCCAACTCCTCTTTCTCTCTCTCTCTCCCTTTCTCCTTCTTTAGCATTGTTTTTTTTATTTTAACATTATCTCTCTCTCTCTCTCTCTCTCTCTCTCTCTCTCTCTCTCTCTCTCTCTCTCTCTCTCTCTCTCTCTCTCTCTCTCTCTCTCTCTCTCTCTCTCTCTCTCTCTCTCTCTCTCTCTCTCTCTCTCTCTCTCTCTCGTGCTCTTATAAAAAAAAGTATACATTTTTCTTCCTCTCGAGTACTCTTTGACGGCTTCTACTTCAAAAGCGTCTTTCACTCAATGAAAAGAATGAAAAGATGAAAAAAAGCTACAAGAGAACGCAATAGCTTTTCATGTATTTATCATTCGTTAAGCCAAGAAGAGAGAGAGAGAGAGAGAGAGAGAGAGAGAGAGAGAGAGAGAGAGAGAGAGAGAGAGAGAGAGAGAGAGAGAGAGAGAGAGATGCTTTGTTTCGTACGTGACGTGTGTTTATATGGATCATGGAACACTGTATTGGTTTTGAATGCTGGGTCGTGTGTTGCTGCCGCTCTGTGTGTTGAGGAAATGGAGGTGTTTGTGCCGTGCAATTGTTGTGCTTGTTTTACGTGCACGAACTGTTTACTCTTGTCATTGTTATTATTAGAATCACAAGTATCCGGTTCCATGCCATTAGTAATATCCAAACACTTAGTTGTTGTTGGCGTATGGGTTGTAGAAGCGATAGTAGTAGTAGTAGTAGTAGTAGTAGTAGTAGTAGTAGTCGTAGTAGGAGTTGGAGTTGGAGTTGTAGTGGTAGTAGTGATAGTAGTATTAGAAAGTTTGGTAACATTTTTTTTTCTTTACTTTTATGTGTGTATGTGTGTGAGTGTGTTCCAATCAAGCTCAATATTCAGTCTACGTTTTATAATATTCCTCTCAGTGACGTTGATATAATAGTGTTCAATGTTGAGTCGATATATCACTTTCGGTTCACGTTTTCACAATATTCCGTTTTGATACAGTGTTAAAATCGTGTTTAGTGATCAGTCAATACGTAACCTTTATTTTGTTGATATATATTTATGTGTGACGGAGTTAAGAGTTGTGGCCAGTGCTCAGTCGACATATAACCTTCCTTTTCAACCTATCCCTTTGTGTGCTGCGGTTAAGAGTGTGGTTCAGTTCAGTGTTGAGAGAAAACGTCCTGTCCTAGTTTGAGCAGCAGCGACCCACCTACTTGCCTCCAAACGAAAGACTTTGGATAATTCAGTGTGTTTACTTAAGCTGAAGTGTGATTCAACGGCACTTTAGGAAACTCTTGATGAAGTGTGGAACAGAACAGAAAGGAAGAGGAGGAGGAGGAGAGAGATGAGAAAGATGACAGTGAACAGAGTGAGATGGAAAAAAAATAAAGAGGGGGAGAATACCAGGAAGAAGAACCTTTTGAAATGGAAAGAAA
This sequence comes from Metacarcinus magister, assembly GCA_029783475.1. Classification (NCBI taxonomy): domain Eukaryota; kingdom Metazoa; phylum Arthropoda; class Malacostraca; order Decapoda; family Cancridae; genus Metacarcinus; species Metacarcinus magister. Next base: position 63,416 of record JAPQNM010000037.1, on the reverse strand, counting down.
AACTACTGGAAAGAGTGAATAATTTTGTGAGAGAAGTGCTGGAGGCTTAGGGCGCAGAGGGAGAGAAGGAGACATTAAAGAAGAAAGAGAGGAAGAGTAAGTAATAAGTGAAGGATGGAAAATGAACCCAAGCGGAGAGAAGTGGAAGGCAAGTAGGTGAAAAAAATTAGTAAACAATAGAAACAAAGAAAAAAGGAACTGAGCAAGTAGGTTTGAGAGAGAGAGAGAGAGAGAGAGAGAGAGAGAGAGAGAGAGAGAGAGAGAGAGAGAGAGAGAGAGAGAGAGAGAGAGAGAGAGAGAGAGAGAGAATGTTTACATGAAAAAATAGATTATCATTATTATTATCATTGCCATTATTACTATTATTATCCTTTATTATTACTATTACCAATGAATATAAGTGAGTCGACTCGTTCCAAAAGCCAGAACGGGACCACAAATCATAATAATATAAATAATCGTTATCGTCACTCCAACATAAATCCACTTTTTATGTAAATTTAATTCCATGTACAACTACACCATGAATCACCTTTAGTAGGTCGATAATTAAGAGCGATTTTAATAGCATCATTATACCCTACCACTCACTCACTCTCTCTCTCTTTCTCTCTTATCTCCTCTTCCTCTTCTTCTTCCTCTTTCATCTTCTTCTTCTCCTGTTCGCCCAAGACTTCATCCTCAGCTCTTGATCCCAAATTCTGTCTTCTTGTCCTCTTTACTTCTCCTCCTCTTCCTCCTCCTCCTCCTCCTTCTCCTCTTTCTCCCTTCCACCTTTTTTTCTCTTTCTGAGCTCTTTTTCTCCCTACGTTTTCCTCTTTCCATTCTCGTTTCACCCTTTCCCTTCCTTCTCCTTCTCCTCGCCCCATTTCCCCTCGTTTTCCTCCCTCGCTCCCTCTCAGACCCATTCTTAATCCCCTCACCATTGATTTTGACAGATTTAGTGAATATTAATTTCGTAAGGACTCTTATTTTAGCTGGAAATAGGTTCAGGAGTCCTTGAAAGATGCAGGCAAAGGATTTTATATATGCTTTTTTTTTTCTCTCTTTTGTTTTTGTTTTTTTCATTTTAGGTTTATTTTCCTTTTCCTTTTTTTTTTGTTTTTAGTTGTATAGAATTTTTGGCTTTATATTTCCCTTTATATATGTTTTTTGTGTGTTTTATGTTATTTTATGTTTGTTATTTTCATTTGTTTTTTAATCTTTTTTTTTCAGTTTTATTTTTTTTCATTCCTTTTTTTTTCCTATAGCAGGGAACGAATACGTGTTCCTTTTTCCTTTTTATTTATCTTGTTTGGGTTTTTTTTTCTCCAGATTTTTGACATTTCATTTTGACTTTTGTTTTGTTTTACACATAGGAACACATAGGAAGAACAAACAACAACAGGCCTGCTGGCCCTTACGAGGCTGTTTGTGAGACTACACTATCTACTCTAGAGTGTAGGATACAGGATAGTAAGGGTGAAGGCTTCTCTCCCCAGCCATGGCTGGCAGGGAAAGGAAGGCCAACCAAGACCATACTGTCACTACCACTACTGCTACCACTACTTCCTGGCAAGCGATGTCAGGTCACTAGCGACGTCTTTTGAATCGACATTTCGTAAATTAGGTACATCAGGATGAACTTACTCAAAGTTTGCTACGTTAACGGATAGTATTTTAGTTGTGGATTGGCTTCTAAATATTTGTCAAGTCTATTTTTGAACGTAGTAATTGTTTTACTGTCGACGATATTGGCGGGCAGGGAGTTCCAAACATCGTTTTTGTAGTACCTTATTTACCTGTACTATAAAAAAAAAACTTTTCTTCACTTTTCTTTCATTCACATCCCTTTCAAGTTTGCTTTTCACTAATACCTTGATTCGAATTCTTTAAAGTTTTGGTTTACCACTCTGATTTGCTCTTTATACCCTTAACTTTTCCCCATTTTCTCCTGATCTGGCTTTATTTTCCTCTCCAAATGTTTTTCTCTTTCTTAAAATTCTTGCCTTAAGCCTGCAGTAAGGGTACGTCTTTCCCTAACTCATATCTTCTCTCTTTCTTTCTCTGTTTTCATCTAATTTGCATTCTTTTCCCTCTAATGTTTCCCTTATTTCCTTCCTAATCTTGGGTCTCGTTTCCTTCAGTTATGGTCTTACTTCCATTAATTTTGCCTCTTCGTACCCTAATTCTGTTTTTTTTCTTCTTTTTTAATTAGGTTCAGTTTCATATATATAAATAGATAGATATAGATAGAGAGAGAGAGAGAGATAGATAGATAGATAGAGAGAGAGAGAGAGAAAATACCAAGTTCATTTTACGTTTATTTTTGAATGCTGCAGGATTTTTTTTCCTCCTTGTTTTTTTGTTTCGAATTCGTTTACGTGTCTCTAAATTTTGTGTCCGTGCATTCACAATTTGAGTTCCAATTCCAGTCGGTATTGGTTTCGATATATTCACGACCTCGCTTTCTATGAGCGAATTCACCTTTTTTTCAGTATTTGGGAAGAAACAGATTAATCTCTAAAAAGACTGGGTTTCAAATTTATATCAAATCCCATTTTTCATAACACGTTAACCCTGAATATTATGTAGTCTCTTTTTTCCCCTTGTTTTAAGCTTGCATTCCCTTGTTTGAGGGTACTATTTCCCTTGCTCAAAGCGGCAATTCTCCTTACTTTGTAGCCTACTTATTTTACGTCTCACTCTCTCATTTTTCTCTTCCCCTCATTTTTGGCCCTATTTTCCTCCTTTTTGGTCTTGCTCTGGACTTTTTTGGGGGTCTGTTCCCCTTGCTTCGGGTCCTGCTCCCCTCGCAGTCCCCAGCGCAAGTTAAAAGGGCTCAGGGCTGCCTCTGTGTAATCAATACTTTGGAAGCCGCTCGCCTGCCGTACCCACACCAGGCAAGTGGGTCAGGCGGCTGGCGATCTCCTCTCTCTCTCCTGCCCTCCTTTCCTCTCTCCCTCCTTACCTCCATCTCTCTCCCTCCTTACCTCCATCTCTCTCTATTTCCTCTTCCTCTTCCTCCTCCTCTTCTTCTTCCTCTTCCTCCGCCATGTCACACACCTAGCACGCGTGATGCTTGTAACTTCAAAGCGATTTAGGACTTGAAACGTGGCTAACTATCTTTACTATTTTTTGCTTCTAACTGAACATTTCCTCATAAAACGTTTCCCTCGAGTTTTTTTTGTTTGTTTTTGTTTTAGTCAAATTTTCTTACATGTATTCTTGAACGTTAAAAAAAAATAATATGCCTTCCTTTTTCTTACTCTTTTTTTTCTTCTTCTTCTAGTGAGAGTCTGTCTTTTAACTCGTCCCCAATTTTTTTTTTTTTCTTCCTTTCTCCATTTATTTTCAAGGAGGGGTAGGTAATATTTTTCTTTTTTCTAAGTTCGTCCCCCCTGAACTGGGTCTGGGAAGTGCGTTTTCCTTCCCAAGTGATAGCACAGGTAGGGTACGAGTCACTCACTGAGTAAATTCCCTCCTTCTGACCAATAGGGGAACTCTGCCCTTCCCTCACCCTTCCCGAAATAGAACTTTGGAAACTCTACGAAGAGGCTTGTTACCGGAGGGTGAGGGAAGAGGGAAGATAGAAGGAAGGAGGGGTGGTAGGGGAGGGGAGGAAGAAGGGATGGGAGGGGAAGGAGGGAAGGAAGGGAGGGTTAGAGGAGAGGAAGACAAGGAGAGGGAGGGAAGGTTAAGTAGTGTCATGATTATTGTTTTGGAAGAGACGAAAAGACGTTTTATGATTGGCTGAGCTGTTTTGTGTGGGTGTTTGTGTGTGTGGAGGGGGGGATGTGTGTGTGTGTGTGTGTGTGTGTGTGTGTGTGTGTGTGTGTGTGTGTGTGTGTGTGTTTTAGTGTGTGTGTGTGTGTGTGTGTGTGTGTGTGTGTGTGTGCAATTTATCACGTGAATAGGTGTGCATGTAGGTGGGAGTAGATAAATGGATGGTGTGTGTGTGTGTGTGTGTGTGTGTGTGTGTGTGTGTGTGTGTGTGTGTGTGTGTGTGGATTATTGAGTATTTTCGTGCGTGGTCATCGATCATTGTGCCAGCAGGATGGAAGACGAAAAAGGGAAAGAAGATAAAGGAGGAGAAATAGGATAGGAAGAGAAAAGAAAGAGAAGAAAAGAAAACAAGAAAAAAATTTGAAGAGTAATTTATAGATCAGGATGACCTATAAGAAAGTAGATCAAAAAAATATAACAAAAAAAGCAAAAAAAGAATAGAAAATAAGGAGAAACACGAAAGAATAAGTATAACAAGTAGAAGAAAGAGGAAGAAGAGAGAATGAGGATAAAGGGGGGAAGAGGGAAAGTCAATCTTGTCCCCCCCCATCCTCCCCCCCCCTCACCAGCACAGCGAAACACACGAAACTGCGAGTCAACACTTAGACTACAACCTAATCAATACTACTACCATTAACATGACCCACTGAGGAGACGAGGGAACGTGTGTTTACCTTCAGTTCACAAGCAGGTCAGGGTTAGATAGACTCGCGTTCCTTATTATCACACGTTAACACCTGCAAAACCATCTTCCACTTAGGTTAGGTTAGGTTGGGTTAGGTTAGGTTAGGTTAGGTTAGGTTAGGTTAGGTTAGGTTAGGTTAGGTTAGGTTAGGTTAGGTTAGGTTGTAAATCAGGTCTTCTATGATGTTTTTTTAGCTGCTATGATAGTTTTCACACTGTTTTACTTCTTCCATATGATACGTAGAAGGTGGAGTTATTTGTGTAGTTATTTTTTTGTATTTATAAAGGAGAAATGTGATGGATTATGTAACAGGATCGATATTAGTGTTAAATAATATCTCGCTACCACTATCACCACCACGTCACGTCACCATAATTCCCGTGTTATATGTGTTATGCATCGTGAATACTACCACGCACCTGTGCCACTAATTACCCGTCACACCTGTGGGAATAGAGTCACGTATGGGTGGGCGATCAGGTGGTTAATGAACAGTGTATTGCCTCAGTTAGTAGTCCGTGATTACACCTCCCCCGCGTCACTCCACTCACTCCTGCGTCACCTTTGCCCTTTGAATGTCTCGTGAGGGAGGTACCTGAAGGAGTAACTGTGTCTTCTATCTTCACAACTCATAGAGGGAGGGAGAGAAAAAAAGCACTTTGTTATCGACTTTTTTCCAACTGACTTCACCAGCGAGTCTCATCTCCATCACAGCATCCATTGTGAACCTATTGAGGGAATTGATCCACGCTCGGGGTCGTCGCTCCCCTAAATGTCACTCAGCCCAAAGGACGCAATGGCTCTTTTCTATCTTTATTACTATTTTTTCACATTCACGGCCATTTTTTTTCGTCTCTCTCTCTCTCTCTCTCTATATATATATATATATATATATATATATATATATATATATATATATATATATATATATATATATATATATATACATACATACATACATATATATATATATATATATATATATATATATATATTTATATATATATTATATATATATATATATATATATGTATTATATATATATATATATGTATGTGTGTGTGTGTGTGTGTGTGTGTGTGTGTGTGTAAAGAGGCAAAGAGAGAGAGAGATGGAAAGATAAAAAGATGTTTTTTTGTGGTGATTGGTGGTGTGTTTCAGAACCAATCAATATACACACACACACACACACACACACACACACACACACACACACACACACACACACACACACACACACACACACACACACGAGGGAGGGGCACCACTCTGGTCTAGGGACTCTTGCACAGCCCGCGGCGGACTCAGAATTCTGTGATACTGCGGCGCTACGAGGGAGGGAGAGAGGGAGCAAAGCGGCCCCCGGTGGAATAGAGAGAGAGAGAGAGAGAGAGAGAGAGAGAGAGAGAGAGAGAGAGAGAGAGAGAGAGAGAGAGAGAGAGAGAGAGAGAGAGAGAGAGAGAGAGACCCGGAGGAGGCGTGTAGATGCACCTTGAGTAAGAAATCATCCAATTGATCCTTGGTGGGCAGCTTTATCTTCCTTCCAGGTGACTCATATCGCTCCTTCATTCTCGAAAAAAACTCCACCAAAAAAATGTGGATCAAACTCTTTTATCCCGCGAGGTGAAAGCGAGGGCGTGTGGGTGATCGTGTTGCGCTTTTGTTTTTCTCCAACACTCCACTCTGACACCTGTCCCCTAAACACCTTTGAAAACCACGCACTCCCACACGCCCACCAGCACCTCTACACACGTCGCTATGTGCGTGCCTGCGTGTGTACCTTATTGACGTACACACAAAGCCTGTCGTGTGTTGGGAATTTCGTGACAGAACCAGACACATACACACTTATTCCACCTCCACCTCCACTACCTCCACCTCCTTCCCCTGACCATTGCCCTCGTTCCTATTTTGCGATATATTTGATACACCTGCTTCCCACCTGCCTCTCCTGTGCACTGTCTTTTAATGAGCACTGAAGTTAATCTCGTTCTCCTTTCAGCTATCGGCCAGCCGTTGCGGAAGCGTTCAAGTAAGTGCTTTTGTCTCACCCTGTTAGTATTAAGTTCCATCTGTCTATCACGTCACTTGAGTAAAATATTAAAACAAAGACAAAATAAGATAATCATGTCAATTCTATCTTGCTATTAACTAACTCGTCTTTGAATTCATTGTATAAAGTTATATTCACCATTTTCTTTGTGATAACTTCTACTCAAGTGGCGTGGCAGTAGGAGTTATAAGCCTGAGGTGCAGCGCGGCTTGAGACACGGAAATTGAACTCTCTGGGTCACGGAACAGAAACTTTTTTAGTGTTGGGGAAGGCTGCTTGTGATTGGCTGGCTACCTGGCACCCACCTGGCACCTGGCACCCCCCCTGACATGTTCCGTGGCCCTGAGTGCTTCCAGAGTTCCAGGTTTCGCTTCCAAAGTACGTTTAACACACACACCATTAGCTCAGTGGCTGCCGTGCTCGCTTTATGCTTTGCTTCTACTATTAAGTGTGAAGAATTAAGGGACTCTTCTTCACCCTATTTAGAGTGACACGCTGACCAACTCACGCCCAAATTGTATACATTATGTTAATTTTGTTTGTGTGTATGTATGTAAAGTAAGTAATGTCCCAAATACCTTTGATTTATTTTTTTTCTTGATCTTGTTTGGTATTTAATGGAGTGATTTGATTTGTGTTTTATCATTATTATCATTGTTGATTGAAAAGCCGAAGGAGTACAGTAGTGATGATAATGATGGTAATTAATAAGGGAGTAATATAATATTGTGCATGCTTATTATGTGTACAAAATTATGTCCTTTTATTCCACTAGATGATAATTATGTCGATTTACTGATATAGATAATTAATTAATCATAGGTGTTGCATCCGTACTAGTTCCCAGGTAGTAGACTCACCTGTAAAGTGTTTTAATCACACCTGTTCCTCCTTTTTACACTTATTTAACGTTTAGCTTGTATATATGCATTGCACCTTCACACACCTTCCTTTCTTCTCTTCTATTCTATTCTCTTCTTCCTTTTTCTTCCCTCACTCTATTCCTATATCGCATTCCTCTTTTCCACACACACACACACACACACACACACACACACACACACACACACACACACACACACACACACCACACACACACACACACACCACACACACACACACACCACACACACACACACACACACACACACATAAACACATAAACACATACATATATTTCCATTTACAGTTCACAGTCTACAACTTTTTCCAACATTTCTAACACATCACAAATTATTTACTTCTTACAGATTTTCACTTGTTTTCTCTTTCATACCTGTCTTGTCTTATAATTCCTCTTCCTCCTCCTCCTCCTCCTCCTCCTCCTCCTCTTTCTTTTCTTATAATGTATCTTCAGGTGAGTCCACTAAGGTAGGAAATTTCAGTGTTATTATCTTACTGTTTCTTGAGGTTTTGTAATCAGGTAAGTGACATGTGTGTGGCGTCTGTTGTTTATTCATTTTTTTGTGTTGTTTCACTCTATCGTATTCTTGAACTATATTGTTGTTATCGTTTTCCTTGATGGCGTAATCTAAGTGGTGGTTTTTCATTGATTTCCTTATATATATGTGTGTGTGTGTGTGTGTGTGTGTGTGTGTGTGTGTGTGTGTGTGTGTGTGTGTGACTTTTTTTTGCATTACAGAAAACTTATATAAACCTAAAGTCAGTTTGGAATCGTAATAAAAGTAACAACGATAATGATAATTCCTTTCTTTCTTTAATCTATCTTAATTTTCTACCTACATTCAGTTATCTCCTTCGTTGCTCTTGTATCAAATTCTACGTAGGAAAGACAAAAGAACTTCCTTCCTTACCCTGCGGTGCGACACTTGGCTCACCCTTCCCTCTACTCCGCTCTCATGTAAACAAGATCCACAGAGGTCAGTCTTAAAAGACAAAAGACCAGGATTTTAACACTTTTCCATCCCTCGCAAAAGCCGGATGGAAATATGAGGTTAAAGTTGTAAATCATATTATAAAAAACTTCAATTTCTGTCATTCGGAAAACGTAGAGATGGATGAAGAGTGTGAAAGGTGAAGCGAAGAGAGCATTGAGAAGAGAGTAAATAGAGAAGTGAAGGGAATGGGGGATAGACAGAGACAGAGGAGGAGGAGGAGGAGACGGAAGAGAAGTAATCGAGTGGAGAGTAAATAGCGGAGGACACAGACAGTTTGGACAGAGGAAGGAGTCTATTTGAAGAGCCAAACTAGAGACTTCGAAGTTACCAGCCAGCCTATAACGCCCTTTTTTTCACCTTTTTAGATTACTACATATATATATTTTTTTTGTTATTCTTTATTATTTTTATTCTGTTATTTTTTATGTTCTACTCGTGTCGCTGAAAGGAGTTCGTTAGAGGAGTAGAAGAAAGTTTAGCCTTAAAATATAACGTTATTTTCAAGGTTTACGAGTTTACTTTCTTACGTTTTATAGATGAAATAGGATTCTTTTTTTTCTCTCGTTTTTTTATATTTATTTTTTTTTTAAGTTACTAGAATGAACTTGAATCTTTGAATTGATGTTGTATTTACTTCTGTATTCTTAAACCTCATTTTTTTATTATCTTTTTTTTTTCTCTTTTTTCTCACTTTTTTCTCTCTCTTTTTCTCTCTCTTTCATCTCTTACGCCTCTTCATCACACCTCTTCACTCTCTTTATCTTCCTCTTAACCCTCTTCAACGCCCCTCTTTTTCCTCTTCTATGTTGCTCACGTGGAAACACCTAATATTAGACACACACACACACACACACACACACACACACACACACACACACACACACACACACACACACACACACACACACACACACACCTGTCTTACCTGTGATAAAAATAATTCTGCTTACACCTTCTTATTTTCTTTTTGTATTATTATTCTTTTTTTTTTTTTTTTTCGAGGATATTTTAGAAAACGTTAAAATTTAGGAAAATATATACAGCTCTAAATTGAGAGCAATATATTTTTCTTTATTTATTTATTTTTACTATTTTTTTGTAATCTTCCTTTTCATTTTTTATATCGAAAGGGAAGGATGAAGATTAAATAAGCTATCTATACATCTCTCTTTTTTATTTCTTTTTTTTCCTCCTCTATGAAATGAATCAATGGCCTTCCTATTTTCTTTTTTTTTCTTTTTTTTCTCTTCTTTTTTTTCTTTTAGTCTTATCTTCCTCCCTCATCCTCCCACACACACACAGCCAAACCTTTTCATCTTAGTAATTTTCTCTCCTCACTTGTCCAGATCTAAGTCCATTCAGCTTTGAAAGTTATAGTATTTAGATATTTTGCTTTTCATCTTCTTTCATCTCTTTCCACCATCCTCCTCCTCTTCCTCCTCCTCCTCCTCCTCCTCCTCCTCCTCCTCCTCCTCCTCCTCCTCCTCCTCCTCCTCCTTCTCCTCCTCCTCGTTCTGTGCCAAGTTTAGATCTTAAAACAAATGATTCTGTAATTCATGTCTCCTTTCCAATTTTAGAGAGAGAGAGAGAGAGAGAGAGAGAGAGAGAGAGAGAGAGAGAGAGAGAGAGAGAGAGAGAAAGAGAGATTCCATACATATCCCATCTCTTTCCAGTTGTTCACCTCCTCTTCGCTTTTCCTCCTCCTCCTCCTCCTCCTCCTCCTCCTCCTCCTCCTCCTCCTCCTCCTCCTCCTCCTCCTCCTCCTCCTCCTCCTCCTGAAAAAAACTCAGGTCCCCTCCATCTTAGCCAAAAAAATGGTGCTGTTAACCAAGCCTCTTTTATGTCTTACTAGGCATCTCACATAGTCTTCATCCTTCTCCCCCTTCCCTCTCCCCTTCCCCCTTCCCTTCCCTCACCCCATCCCTCTCCCTTCACCCTATCCCTTCCCTCACCCCTTCCCTTTCCTTCCCTTCCCTTCCCTCTCCTTCCCTTCCCTTCCCTCACCCTATCCCCTTCCCCTCCCTCCCCTCTCCCTAACCTGTTTTTTATTTATCTATTTTTTTACGAATCTCTCCAAATTGACCTCAAGAGTTGTCTGACACCTTCCCCCCCTTTCCCCCTTTCCCTCTTTCCTCCCCTTACTAACATTCCCTTTTACCGCCTTTTTTTCCCCATCTCCTTTCCCTTTTCTGCCAATTATATACCATTTTTTTTTTTCTTTTCTATTTCACTCCTTCCTTTTTTACCCTCTTTGTACTCCTTCACCTTTATATGTACCCGTTTACTTCCCTCCTCCTCCTCCTCCTCCTCCTCCTCCTCCTCCTCCTCCTCCTCCTCCTCCTCCTCCTCCTCCTCCTCCTCCTCCTCCTCCTCCTCCTCCTTCCTTCCTTCCTTGCAGCTTAATCATCCTCATTATCCGTCTAACCTCAATCCAAACACATCCTAAGTAAGGGTTTGAGAACTCATTGAAAGTGATTTAGTCCACGACAAACACACACAAACTGGAGAGACAGAGAGAAAGAGAGAGAGACAGAGAGAGAGAGAGAGAGAGAGAGAGAGAGAGAGAGAGAGAGAGAGAGAGAGAGAGAGAGAGAGAGAGAGAGAGAGAGTAACTAGCTGAAAAAAAAGGTATTTATAGTACACTGTCCTCGTTCTCCTCTTCAAAAAACCCGACTTCCTTAACCTACTTCTCGTTACCTTCCTCTTCCTCCTCCTCCTCTTCCTCCTCCTCCTCCTCCTCCTCCTCCTCCTCCTCCTCCTCCTCCTCCTCCTCTTTATCCTCCTCCTCCTCCTCATCCTATCAAAAGCGCTTCCCTCTCTGTGACTCAGCTCTCAGACGCCCATTAACTAACTGAATCGTCGTTTGAGAGAGAGCGAGAGAGAGAGAGAGAGAGAGAGAGAGAGAGAGAGAGAGAGAGAGAGAGAGAGAGAGAGAGAAAGAGAGAGATGAAAATTGAGGTGTTAGAACGAGAAAACTTATTTGATAGGATTTTGTCATTCAAATTCTACTCTTTATTTTATTTTATTTTATTGTATGTCTTTTTATTCATGATGTGTACCTTATTTGTACCCATGGACTCTCTCTCTCTCTCTCTCTCTCTCTCTCTCTCTCTCTCTCTCTCTCTCTCTCTCTCTCTCTCTCTCTCTCTCTCTCTCTCTCTCTCTCTCTCTCTCTCTCTCTCTCTCTCTCTCTTCTCATCTTTGTTTTCTCGCATTTCATCTCTTTCCTTTTTTCTTTTTCCTTTTTCTTTTCTTTTCTCTTTTTTTTTTTTTTTTTTTCTTCTTTTTTTTTCTCCGTCTCCTTCCTCCCACTTGTTCCTCTTGAGCACTCATTTAACCTGCCATATCGCTGTCCTTTCTCCTCTCTCACTTTGTTCCCTCCTCCCCCTCCTCCTCCTCCTCCTCCTCCTCCTCCTTCTCCTCTTCCTCCTCCTCCTCCTCCTCCTCCTCCTCCTCCTCCTCCTCCTCCTCCTCCTCCTCCTCCTCCTCCTCCTCTTATGCCTCTTCATCCACGCTCTCCATCAACACCCTCTCTGTCTCTCTCCCTCCGTGTCTCCTCCTCCTCCTCCTCCTCCTCCTCCTCCTCCTCCTCCTCCTCCTCCTCCTCCTCCTCCTCCTCCTCCTCGTCTCCTCTTGACTACCTCAGCAAACTGATAAGCTGAAGAACCTTGTTGCTCCACCACTTTATCCTCTCACTCTCTCTATCTCTCACTCTCTCACTCTCTCACTCTCTCTCCCACTCACTCGACTTCTGCTGAATCGTATCCAACCCATCTCTCTCTCTCTCTTTCTCTTTCTCTCTCTCTCCTCTTATCCTTCTTTAGTTTGTACTTAAATGGCTCCTTTTAACCCCTCGTTCACTCTTGATCAAGTCTGGTTGTGTTTGTTGAGTCAATGTAGACTTTGAACCACTTTTCCGTTCTCCTTCAGTGCCCCCTTACCTTACCTTACCTTACCTTCCCTTCCCTTACCCCGTTTTCTTTGTTTTAAGGTGAACTGTGTTGTTTTTTTGGGTTTATGTGTATTTGTTATTGTTTTTGGTTTTCTTTTTTTTCTTTCCTTCTTTCTGTCTTTTTTTCTTTCTATATCAAATTTTTTTTTCTCTCTCTCTCTCCTCTCTCTCTCTCTCTCTCTCTCTCTCTCTCTCTCTCTCTCTCTCTCTCTCTCTCTCTCTCTCTCTCTCTCTCTCTCTCTCTCTCTCTCGCTCTCGCTCTCTCTCGTCCAGGTAATGAGAATGGGATCATTAACTTCAGGTAATTGGCTTACCTTTCTAACCTTCTCTCCATCCCTTTATCACTTGTGTTTTGACGGAATGTGTGACAGAGAGAGAGAGAGAGAGAGAGAGAGAGAGAGAGAGAGAGAGAGAGAGAGAGAGAGAGAGAGAGAGAGAGAGAGAGAGAGATGATAGCTAAATGATCCTCGTCTTCTTCTATTATATCTTCTTATTCTTTATTTTCTCTTAGCATAGATTTTAATTCCT
>JAPQNM010000037.1:25535-33035 GCA_029783475.1 Metacarcinus magister | reverse complement strand
TGCTTGAACATCGATTTTTCAACACTCAATGTAAAGGAGATGCATGAGAGAGAGAGAGAGAGAGAGAGAGAGAGAGAGAGAGAGAGAGAGAGAGAGAGAGAGAGAGAGAGAGAGAGAGAGTTTTATATGTATAGGAAAATAGTTAATTATTATGAGATGGAAGTGAAAGTCAATATTCAGTGAAGCATTTTTTTTTTTTTCTTGAGTGTTAATCTACGAGTTTTTTTTATATTATATTATTTCATTACGTTATAAGTGCATAATCATAAAAGTATTAACCATAAGAATGAGAAAATTAAATCAGTGAATTGGGAAAATAAATAAGTAATTGATAGACTGAGAAAGAACAAAAAAATTAAGTGAATGTAATAAAAAACCATAGACAACAGTGAATTGAATTGCGTCTTTTTTTTATTATTCACATTCACTCCTTCCTTCACACACACACACACACACACACACACACACACACACACACACACACACACACACACACACACACACACACCTTCACAGCCTCACCTTACACCATTTCCATCACATTCTCACCTTGCAAACTCACACAGTCAATCTCCGTCGTCAAACCCACATTTTCACTTCAGTATCTTCAAGAATTTTACACAAACATTCACAATCTCTTTGCAACACCATATAGTTTTTCTTTCTCCTACTCCTCCTCTCGTTCTGACTGTTCCTCTTCCTTCTAGTCTTCCTCTTCTTCTTCTTCCTCCTCCTCCTACTATTACTACTACTACTACTACTACTACTACTACTACTACTACTACTACTACTACTTCTCATCCTCGTATTCCTCCTTCACAGCGGGCCATACCATTTCTCATGCTCTTCCTTAATTCACAGTGCACCTTCTATTCTCCTCATAATTCCCACGAGACCCATTTGCCTCCTCCTCCTCCTCCTCCTCCTCCTCCTCCTCCTCCTCCTCCTCCTCCTCCTCCTCCTCCTCCTCCTCACACATACTCCCTCATCACCTTTTTCTTCTCTTTCACCTCACATGATTCTCACGCATTTTTCTCCTCGTTGTGGGGATCACCTCATTCTTCTCTCTCTCTCTCTCTCTCTCTCTCTCTCTCTCTCTCTCTCTCTCTCTCTCTCTCTCTCTCTCTCTCTCTCTCTCTCTCTCTCTCTCTCTCAAAAATATGTATATATAGAAAATATAATACGCTTTTTTTAAGCCTTAGATGATTTTATCCTTGTAAAGTGAGAGGTAAAAAGCATAAATTTGGATTACATAAGCGAGCGAGAGAGAGAGAGAGAGAGAGAGAGAGAGAGAGAGAGAGAGAGAGAGAGAGAGAGAGAGAGAGAGAGAATAAAAAAAGACAAACATAGACACACACACACACACACACACACACACACACACACACACACACACACACACACACACACACACACACACAGGCAGGGAGATAGAGAACACAAGCCGGGGATTAATTTTTAGATATGAAGAAAAGGTCAACATTGACATAAGGTTGTGAATGTTGTTTTTGTTTTCACTCGACCCGCCGTTCTTGATAACATAATGACGCCACGCAGCGAACAGCGGCGAACAAGTTAACTAACAGCGATCTCTTTGTATTAACTAGGTCGTAGGGGAAAGGAGGTCGGAGAGAGAGAGAGAGAGAGAGAGAGAGAGAGAGAGAGAGAGAGAGAGAGAGAGAGAGAGAGAGAGAGAGAGAGAGAGAACAAAAACTCTCATTATCTTTCTATCTCTCCCATATCACACATCCTACAAGCCTTAAATAGTGAAATATAAGACCAACCAAAATTCTATAATAGTAATCTTGTACACAGGTAAGAAGTAAGGAAAAACAATCACCTTACTTACCTATAGTTATTTATAAAGGCGCCGGTGTAGTGTTTACTCGTATATATTATTCATGAAAAGGAAGGTGTGTTTTGACCTTAAATAGGGTTAGGTAAAAATATACATGTTTTTCGGTTTTTCTGTTAGTAGTAAGTTAGAGATTTTCAAAGAGGATTAAAGTGCTACGATGATTCTACAGGTGTTTGGTTTGTACAGGTGATGTAATTAGGTCATAGCTACGTCACTGTTGCTATGAAAATCCAGATGTTTACTTATTTTTACCTCATAGCTTCAGTGTTTTCTAATGACCTTCAAACATACAGGTGTGGGATAGTACAGGTGTTGTTATTAGCCCAAAGGTAATAATGTTTAACTCATTCTATAGGTATTAGGATTTTGTAATGATGTTGAGCTGATGTAATAATTTTTCAAGTGTACAGGTGTTAGTTAATCAGTCCACAGGTGCTATAGGTTGTGTTTCACAGGTGTGTTTCACAGGTGTGTTTCCAGGTGACTGTATACCCCGTGGTGAAACGTGGGAATATGGCGGGTATCGTTGGCCCAGAGCCGGAATCAATAGCCGGCAACCATCAATTATTAAGCGTTCCCACCTCAAGCTGAAGGGTGGTACGGCCTGCCTCTGCCTGCTCCTGTTCCTCACTGCTTCCACCTTCTGCCTCAAACCTCTCCCTGTGTCTGTGCATCTATGTCTATCTATTTACCTCGCCTCTATGTCTTGTATCAGAACCTCCCTCTGTCTGTATATCTATGTCTATTTATTTACTTGTCCTCTATATCTCGTCTCAGAATCTGTTTGTTTATTTCTGTCTCTCGTCTCTCAGAATCTATTTATTTACCTGTATGGCCAATCTCTTAGAATCTATTTATTTTTCTCTATGTCTTCACTCTCAGAATCTTTATTTATTTGTCTATTTCTCGTCTCTCAGAATCTATTTACTTATTTTCTATTTCTCGTCTCTTAGAATCTATTTATTTATATGTGTGTTTAGTCTCTGAGAATCTATTTATTTACCTCTATGTATCGTCTTAGAATCTTTCATCTTGTACTATAAATATCACTTCTTTCTTTCAGGCTTCCTTCTCCCCTTTTCCTCCTCTTTTCCCTCCTCCTTCCTCCTCTTTCCTCCTCCACCTAACCCTCCCCTCCTTTTCCCCTCAAGCGCCTCCCCTTATCAACCTGCCCACCAAACCGCGTCCTAATGAGAAAATGCTCCCCTCCCTCCCTCCATTTATATATATAGCTCGAGGTCTTTGCGTAAGTAGGGGGGCTGTAAGCGTCATTATGGAAGGGAGAACAAGTAGTGGTGATTTTACATATATAGCAGAAAGGATAAAAGGAAGGAAAAGAAGTAGTGTAATGGGAAAAAAAAATATAAAAGGGAAAGAAAAATAAATGTAAGAAAGGTTGTGAGTCCTGTCTTATACCCAAAAACAGGGCCAGTATATATATGGGAAAGAAATTGACGTTATGTGAGAGAATATTGATAGTTATGTGGGGAAATAAATCAAGTTCTATAGCAAAATTAGGGAAAATATGGAAACAAGGACAACAACAATTTTGTGACAGAGGACATCAAGACACTTAAGGGGGAAGGAAAGTGATGTTCCAAATGGAAATAAACGGGGAAAAAAACAGTGAGGGAAACAAACAGAAGGGGAAGAGATGTAACCCCTTACCTTCCTCCTCCCCTCTAACCTTTTGTGGCGAGTTTGGTTAAGGAGAAAAGGGGAAAAGGGGGGGTGATGAGGAGGGGAACAAGGGTGGGAGATAGTATTGGGGGGGGAGGGGAGAGGATGAAAGAAGATGCTGAGATGGGAGAGGAAAGAGATGAAGAGAAATGATGGAGAGTGGGAAGAAAGGTGAGACTAGGAGGAGGGGGAGGGAGGAGGATCGTGTGTGTGTGTGTGTGTGTGTGTGTGTGTGTGTGTGAGGGGGGGGGGAAAAAACTATACATATCGTGTGTGGATCTTAAAGAAATTCGAACACGTCAATATCCCGATAACGTATTAAAACCACACTTGATAATTGTTAGATTTTCGTAATGGAATGCTGCTGCAGGGCGGTAGCAGAGGGTGGGTAGGGGGAAGGGGGTTTAGGGGGTTAAGGGGGGTAGGGGGAAGGAAGGTTTCTCGTACTATCTTATTTATCTATATCACACCCTTTTATCTTTCTCTCTCTCTCTCTCTCTCTCTCTCTCTCTCTCTCTCTCTCTCTCTCTCTCTCTCTCTCTCTCTCTCTCTCTCTCTCTCTCTCTCTCTCTCTCTCTCTCTCTCTGTTTTTTTTTTTTTTTCTCGCTTGTTGCTTATTTTCTTATGTATTTTTGTTTATTTCATATTTACACTTACTTAGAGAGAGAGAGAGAGAGAGAGAGAGAGAGAGAGAGAGAGAGAGAGAGAGAGAGAGAGAGAGAGAGAGAGAGAGAGAGAGAGAGAGAGAGAGAGACGTAATTTCCCCTCATAGGTTAGTTTATTCACTGTGATGACAAGGACACGAGAAATGGAGGAAGAGGAGAGGAGGGGTTAGAAAAATAATGCAAGAATGTGGATCTAAAGAGAGAGAGAGAGAGAGAGAGAGAGAGAGAGAGAGAGAGAGAGAGAGAGAGAGAGAGAGAGAGAGAGAGAGAGAGAGAGAGAGATAGAGTTTTACAAGGAAATAAGGAAGATGAAGGAGAGAAAGAAGAGCTGCATTTATTAGAAAAGGAAGAAGAAGAAGAAGAAGAAGAAGAAAGAAGAAGAAGAGGAGTTTCAAGTCATTCACTTAATCTATTTCCCTTTCTAAAGACTCAATTTCAAGCTCTTAATGCCAGCTTCTCTCTCTCACTTTCTCTCTCTCTCTCTCTCTCTCTCTCTTCCTTCATTTATTCCTTCTATCTCTCTTTTCTTTCCATTTAGAGCGTTCTGCCAAGACGTCTCTATCTTGGAAAACTGTGATTGCTTGTCAGGATCACGAAAGAAATATCTCAAATTTGATTGGCCTAGAGTTTGTTGCAAGAGGAGGAGGAGAGTTCTATCTATCACGTGATTGGTTGAAGGAAGTTTCGCCTTGAAGAAGAAAGTTGTGTCTGTCCGCTGATTGGCTGAACGGGAAGGAGGAGAGGAAGGCAGTTCATTGATGGAATGAAGCTGATTATAATTGGCGGGTGAAATGTGTGAGAGGAATAATTATTGATTCTTGATTGGCTTATGAAATCTTAAGAGGAGAATGGTGTAAGGTAATTGGTCGGTGGAATATAGTGTTTGAATGGATGAATTGAGAGAGAGAGAGAGAGAGAGAGAGAGAGAGAGAGAGAGAGAGAGAGAGAGAGAGAGAGAGAGAGAGAGAGAGAGAGAGAGAGAGAGAGAGTGGGAGGTAAAAAACGAAATTATAACATGGATTATTTCATTTTAACTCATTTTTTTTGCATGTTAATTTAAAGATTTCGTATTTCTAATAAATGTAGATATAAAAAATTGGCTTATAATTCATTAAAAAGGATACTCATATTTTTTTTTCTATCTTGTCATTTTTTTCAGTTTCAATAATTTCCATTTTCATTTTTTGTCGCCTACTTCTCTTCTTTATTTATTTACTTTTTTTTTTATATAGGTTTTAATATTTTTTGTTTTTATTTTTTTCTTTATATCATGTTTCCTTCTGATTCTTTATTTGTTTATTTCTTTTTTTTTATCTTTTTTTTTTCCCCCTGTCCAAGTGATGCTCCATTTGTCCGAGTGTAAGAGGCGTTCCCTTATTGGTCAGGAGGAAGGAGAAGGTCGCTTGTGATTGGTCGAAGGTCACAATGCTGATCGTTGTGATTGGTTGGGAAAAAAAATGTTCTAGATTTACGATGTCGTTTGTCGTTGGTTGGCTTATTTCCGTCTCTTACATCCTCCTTCTCCTCCTCCTACTCCTTCTTCTTCTCCTCCTCCTCCTTCTCCTCCTTCTCCTTTCTTCATTCTTTTCCTTTCTACTTTTCCATCCTATTCATCTTATTTTCATTCTCTTTGCCTTCTTTTTCCTCCTCCTCCTCCTCCTCCTCCTCCTCCTCCTCCTCCTCCTCCTCCTCCTCCTCCTCCTCCTCCTCCTCCTCCTCCTCCTTCTCCTCCTCCTCCTCCTCCTTCTCCTCTTCCTCCTCCTTCTCTTCATTTTCAGAGCAACATCTTCAGAAGGATTTAACATCAAGTGAAGGAATTTCTCTCTTCCTTCCTTCCTTCCTTCCTTCCTTTCCTCTTCTCTCCATACAACCCTCATTCCTCTTTCCTCTTTCTTCTTTCCTCCAGCTATTCCCTGAGTCCCTCTTCTTTTTTCTCTCTCCCCTTCCTACCTTCCATCTTTTATTCTTCCTTTTTATTCTCCTATTTTATTTTCACTTTCTCATTTCTCTCACTTTTTTTTTCTTTGATTCTCTCCCTCCATACTTACATACCTAACTTATTCCCTTTCTCTTTCTCTTTCTCTCTTTCTTTCTTTCTATTCCTTTTCTTCCCCTTCCAGCACTTCATCTCTTACATCTTCCTTTCTCTCTTTCTCTCTTTCTCCTTTTCAGCCTCTCCATTTTTCTCTCTTTCCTTATCTCCCTCCTTTCTTCCTTCTCTCTCTTCCTCTTTCTCCCTCCATTCCTCCATCTATACGTTCGAGTGACAAAGAAGAATAGACATTGAGAAACGGGGAAGAACGAAAGATGAAAGGATAAAGAAGAAGTGAGTGAAAATATAAAAATATATATATAACGTGAATAGATTCGAAAACAAGATAAACTAAAAGGAAAATGAACGATATGTGAAATGAAAATTAACACAAACAAAAATTAATAAAACTTCCTAGAATCTACAGAGAAGTTATTTTGGGGATGAAGTCTCACACAATTACAACATCACAAGGGAGGAAAAAAATTGGGATGTTAGAGTGAATAATCCTCTGCATTCATCTACTCTTATTTTCCTTCCCCTTTCCTCGTATTTTCTTAACCCTTTTCAATCCGTAATTTTTCCCCCTTCAACTGAGAACTTTCCCCAAAAACGTGTAATCGAGCACCATCCAATCACCTCTTGCTCCTGAGAGAGAGAGAGAGAGAGAGAGAGAGAGAGAGAGAGAGAGAGAGAGAGAGAGAGAGAGAGAGAGAGAGAGAGAGAGAGAGTACCTAGAAACAGACAAATATTTAGAAAGATAGTGAGTGAATGAGAGAAAGTGAAAAAATATAAATAATATAAGATGAAAATAACCTTAACTTGACTTGGATATAAGACAGTTTCCAGTATGTATTATATTTTCCTTTTAGTTTTCCTTCTTTCCTTCTTACTTTTTCAATTTTTTTTTAGCGGGCAATATTATACTTTAGTTAGGTTTTATCTCTTTCTCTTACTTTTATTATTTTTTTACTGTATTTTAATTTATTTTCTCTTTTTTTTCTCTCGTTTCTTTCTGCCATCATATATATTTTCATCTTTATTATTATGTGTGTTTTGTTTCTTGCTACATTTATACATATTTATCCATTTTTCTATCTATCTATTCATCGTTTCATATATTTATTCATTCACTTATTTATTACTATCCAATTATTTATCTACTTCCTTATTCATGTTTAATTGTTATTCAAATGCATCGCTTTTCTAAATCACGTTTGTTTATTAGATGTAAGTTAAATATACAGTGAAAGTTATTGGAGAGA
>JAPQNM010000037.1:22500-25435 GCA_029783475.1 Metacarcinus magister | reverse complement strand
TAGTGTACATAGCCTTCCTTTGACCTTCTTAAATGCTGCTGCATCAAGATAAGGCTCACTAAAATTAGGTATATAGAGGCAGAAAACAGGAGGAGGAGGAGGAGGAGGAGGAGGAGGAGGAGGAGGAGGAGGAGGAGGAGGGTGAAGGTTTGCGGGCGATGGATGGACATGTGAGAGAAGGAGAAGGATGCGAAGAAGGGAGGGAAGGGGAAGGGAAGGAGGGGAGAGGAAGTGGGAGGAACTAATGGAGGGGAGAGGAACGAGAGGCAGGCGAAGGGGAGGAGATGGAGGGAAGGAGGGACGGAGGGAGAGAAGCAGAAGAGTGGAACGCAAGAAAAAAAGAAAGAAAGAAAGAAAGAAAGAGGGGGAAGATACCATGTGAGAAGTAAATATAAAACATACTATACGAAATTAAAAAAAATAATATTAAATGAGAATAATTATTGAAAAGAAAACATAGAATAAGTTTAAATGATAAAAAAAAAACATGAAGAAAAATGACAGAAAATAATAAAAAACAATATAAAGAAAGAAAGAAAACAACAATGAAATAAAATCCATACAAGTCAGTACAAGATTAAAAGTAAAGAAAGGAAGAAGAGACAGATAAATTAAGGAAGGAGAGGAAGAAGGAAAGATGAAGGAAGAGGAGGAAAGGAGGGAGGAGAGGAAAGGGAAGGAGCTGACAGGACGGTTTCGGGTGACTTACCTAGTGATGGATGAGCTTCAGGTGTGTGTGTGTGTGTGTGTGTGTGTGTGTGTGTGTGTGTGTGTGTGTGTGTGTGTGTGTGTGTGTGTGTGTGTGTGTGTGTGTGTGCTAGATGCTTATAATAACACATTTTTCTTATTTCCCTTCTCTCTCTCTCTCTCACTCTCTCTCTCTCTCTCTCATTCTCTCTCATTCTCTACTTATCCATATTTATTACATTCCACTTCCTCCTTATCCTTCCATCACACATGCCTCGTTATCTCTCATCCTTATAATCCCTCGTGTCATCAGCCTCATCTACCTGTTATCTATCACCCTCGTGTGTTATATCTATCAGCCTCCTCTGTTATCTACCCACCCTACCTGCCTCTGAGATGGCCAAGTAATCTCTCGTTATTAATGACACACGACTTTATTAACTGGTGGGTCCAAGTAACGGGGGTCCAGGCAAGCTTTAATGTTACCCTTATTGTCTACCTTGTTATTATATTTATCTTAGTTCTCTCTTTCTTTTCTTCTCTGCTTCCCTTCCTTTTCTTTGTCTTATTTCCATCCTTCTCTTCCTTTTTTCCTTCTTTCCTTCTCTCCTTATTTTATCTTGTATCCCTACTTCTCTTCCTTCCTTTCTTTCTTACTTTCCTTCCTTCTTTCCTTCTTTCCTTTTTTCCTTTTTTCCTGCCTTTCTTCCTTCCTTCCTTCCATAATATGTTCAACTATTAACTTTTCTTCTATTTCTTCTTTCCTCTTATTCATTTCTCTTTCTCCTTATTTTTTGTTTCCTGTTTCCTGTGTGTGTTTCTTTTCTTTTTTTTTGTTTCTTACATATTTTTCCATTTTCCTCCGTCTTGACTTTCCTCTTTATCTCTATTTTCTCATCAACGTCATCATTTGTTTCCTGCTTGCGTGTGTGTGTGTGTGTGTGTGTGTGTGTGTGTGTGTGTGTGTGTGTGTGTGTGTGTGTGTGTGTGTGTGTGTGTGTGTGGGTGGGTGGTCTGTTTATCATGTTGTGTGTCTGTGTTTGGCTTCTCTCCGCCCTCATCTCTCTCCGCCCTCATCTCTCTCTTTCTCTCTCTCTCTCTCTCTCTCTCTCTCTCTCTCTCTCTCTCTCTCTCTCTCTCTCTCTCTCTCTCTCTCTCTCTCTCTCTCTCTCTCTCTCTCTCTCTCTCTCTGAGTAAGATGAAAGATCACATCTGGCATCCGATGACTTACGTAAAAATATAATTTAAAAAAGTTAACAAAAATAACCTCTCTCTCTCTCTCTCTCTCTCTCTCTCTCTCTCTCTCTCTCTCTCTCTCTCTCTCTCTCTCTCTCTCTCTC
Organism: Metacarcinus magister; assembly: GCA_029783475.1. Classification (NCBI taxonomy): domain Eukaryota; kingdom Metazoa; phylum Arthropoda; class Malacostraca; order Decapoda; family Cancridae; genus Metacarcinus; species Metacarcinus magister. The sequence continues at coordinate 23,408 of JAPQNM010000037.1, read as the reverse complement.
TCTCTCTCTCATTGGAAGGAAAGTAACTAAAAGAAAAGAAAAGAAAAGAAAAGAAAAGAGAGAGAGAGAGAGAGAGAGAGAGAGAGAGAGAGAGAGAGAGAGAGAGAGAGAGAGAGAGAGAGAGAGAGAGAGAGAGAGAGATAAAGAAACAGAGCAAAGACATTTGTAAAGTAAAAGTAACCAAATATAATAAAGAGAACTGTGTATAAAAAATCAAACAAAGACGAAGCAGAGGAGGAGGAAAGGAAGGAAAGGAAGAAAAGAAACAAAAGAAAAAAAAAGAAAAAGTTTTGCTGGCAGACATATGAATATTTCAAAGGAGCAAATAAGGATACACCACATAACAAAGCCAGGGAAAGAGAGAGAGAGAGAGAGAGAGAGAGAGAGAGAGAGAGAGAGAGAGAGAGAGAGAGAGAGAGAGAGAGAGAGAGAGAGAGAGAGAGAGAGAGAGAGAGAGAGAGAGAGAGAGAGAGAGAGAGAGAGAGAGAAGAAGAAGAAGAAAGAGAATGAAAGACAAATAGAAGCAAGGTAAAGGGATGAAAAGATTGCATAGAGATTGTATATAAAGGAAGAAAAATGCAATGCCAAGATGAAAAAAAAATATACGTAGAAGTAAAGAAAATAAATTACACAAAGAGAAAAGAAAAAAAATATATACAAACTTTCAATAAAAATGAATAAATATTAAACAAAAAATATATATGAAAATAGATATATATGCAACAAAGGAGAAAAGAAACCTAACACTATGACAACAATAAATGTAAAAATTCACCTTACCATACACTCACACACACACGCCCACACACACGCCCACGCCACGCCCACACCACCCACATACATTTATTTACACAACACCATATAGAGATAAGTAACATAGTTCTTCCCCAATTACCTCCAATTTACCT
>JAPQNM010000037.1:10000-15000 GCA_029783475.1 Metacarcinus magister | reverse complement strand
CAGAGAGAGGAAGAGGAGGAGGAGGAAGAGGAGGAAGAGGAAGAGACAGAGGAACAGATAGAGGAAGAGGAACAAGAAGAGGAGGATATAGAGAAAGATGAAGATGAGGATTAGGAGGAAGAGGAAGAGGAGGAATAGGATGAGGATGAGGAGGAAGAAGAGGCGAGGTGAGAAAGGAGTTCTTATAAATCATTGCTAATATAATCTGAGAAATCCATGTAATTTTTCATCTCTCTCTCTCTCTCTCTCTCTCTCTCTCTCTCTCTCTCTCTCTCTCTCTCTCTCTCTCTCTCTCTCTCTCTCTCTCTCTCTCTCTCTCTCTCTCTCTCTCTCTCTCTCTCTCTCTCTCTCTCTCTCTCTCTCTCTCTCTCTCTCTCTCTCGGACCTCCATCAGTCAGCCCCACACTCCAATATTTTCCCTGCAGTCTTCCTCTTCAAACTCCATTCACCTGTCCAACACACACTTGTCAAATAAATAGGTAAATAAATGAGAAATCGAGAGAGAAAGAAATAAAAATGAAAAAGTGAAAATTTGTATGAAGTGGATGAATTAATTATTTTTTATCCAACACCTGAATTTATGGTGAGTTTTCTGATATTATTATTATCATTATTATTATTTTTTTTTATCAGTTTTTTTTTGTATTTCCAGTGGATAATATTGTTTTTTGCTTTTTATTTCATTTATATTCTTGTTCTTGTTCTTGTTCTTCTACTTCCTATTAACAATTGAATAACTTCCAATTATATCACTACACCTCAGCTCAAAGGACAGGTATTTAAGAATCTACTTGGATGTTAATTAACCTGTCTACCTGTATCTTCATTAACATGTCCACCTGGATTTAATTGGCATGTTTACCTGTCTCTTAATCAACCTGTCCTCCATTTTGATTAATCTCTACTACCTTACCTGCTAAATTTCGTCGCCGCTAAGGTATTTTTGAAAGATGACCTCTAATGGTTGGCTAAGTGGCTAATTAAGGTCATTATGTGTGTTTATGGGTAATCTTTTAATTATTTCAGGTGTTTTTGTACCTGTGGCAAGCTATTTTTTTTTCTCTATTCACGTATATTTTGATAATGATGTATTGAACTTCATCTTTCTTTCTCTTTCTTTTTTTTTCTCTCTTTCTCTCTTCCTCGCTCTTTCTCTCGCTCTCTTTCTCTCTCTCTCACTTGTTCCACGTAAATGGTTTTCTTTCTTTTTCCTTTTGCATTTATATTACTTGTGTTTATTCTCTTTACTTTTATATATATTCCTTAATGTCCTCTATAACTCATACTAAATTATTTCCCTCCTTCCTTCCTTCCTTCCTTCCTTGCTTCTCTTTCTCCTCCACCTGCTGCCCCTCATCTTTCTCTCTTTCTCTCTCTCTCTCTCTCTCTCTCTCTCTCTCTCTCTCTCTCTCTCTCTCTCTCTCTCTCTCTCTCTCTCTCTCTCTCTCTCTCTCTCTCTCTCCTTCCTCTGACATGGTACTCTGGCATCCTTCCTTTTCCCTCCTCTCCTCCCTACTTCCCTCCTTCCCTCCATCTATACCTCCCCAAATTACCTCGCTTCTTTCCTCTCTGTCCCTGTCTCCTCCTCCTCCTCCTCCTCCTCCTCCTCCTCCTCTTTTTCCTCCTCCCCCTCCTCCTGCTTCAAGCCATTTAGTTGCAAATTTTATCACAGACTATCAAAGACGATGCAATATTCATTTTTCATGGTATTTTCCGTAATGTTGCGTGTCCCCTTGTCTCTTTGTATCGCTCAATTGAGAAAGAGAGAGAGAGAGAGAGAGAGAGAGAGAGAGAGAGAGAGAGAGAGAGAGAGAGAGAGAGAGAGAGAGAGAGAGAGAGAGAGAGAGAGAGAGAGAGAGAGAGAGAGAGAGAGAATTGTTATGAGTGTACTTTGGTTTGGTGGGTGTGTTGGGTGTGTTGGGTGTGTGTGTGTGTGTGTGTGTGTGTGTGTGTGTGTGTGTGTGTGTGTGTGTGTGTGTGTGTGTGTGTGTGTGTGTGTGTGTGTGTGTGTGTGTGTGTGTGTGTGTGTGTGTGTGTGTGTGTGTGTGTGTGTGTGTGTGCATAACATATATTAATCAATTTGGAAGGCAATATTCATGATCATTATTAATTCTGAGTCGTAACTCTCTCTCTCTCTCTCTCTCTCTCTCTCTCTCTCTCTCTCTCTCTCTCTCTCTCTCTCTCTCTCTCTCTCTCTCTCTCTCTCTCTCTCTCTCTCATTCTTCTTCTCCTTCTTCCATTCTTCTGTCACCCAATTCCACAATCTAACACGGATGTAGTTTTATGACAACTCGTAACAGTGGAAGGCTATTATTTCCGGGTCATGCAGTTTATATTCCAGGTTATATAATGGAGTAGGACACACACACACACACAGAGCACAATAGATTTTGCCGGCCCAGAACCAGTATCCAAAATTTTATATCACCAGTAATTATAAACGGCAATGATGTGTATTTGTTTTGTAGTGATAAAGTTGATGTAAATGGAGAGGGAGAGATTTGTTTTTAGCGAGAGGATGAATGAATGATAATGGTAATGATAATAATAATAATAATAATAATGGTAGTAATAATGACAATATCAACAATAATGATAATAATATTGCTAATAATAATAATAGAAATAATAATAAAATAGAAGGCAGGACGAAATTGTACGTATTAAGTTAATTGACTTGTTTGGCAAAATGCAAGTGAAGTATTTGGAAAAAAAATAATATTGTATCGTTTATAAAAGAATATAAAAAAAGCTGAAAACACAATAAAAGTTATGAGAAAAATAATGACATAGCAATAACAATATCAATAAAAATAGTAATAATCATAATAACTTGTAACAATAATAATAATAACAAGAAATAAATACTACTACTATTCCTAATGATAATAATAATAATGATAATAATGATAATAATAATAATAATAATAATAATAATAAAAGACAACTGGAAATAAAATTAATAAAAAGTAGAGACCATTTCCCTTTACAGCCTTAATTATACACCAGTAACACACACACACGCACACACACGCACACACACGCGCACACACACACACACACACACACACACACACACACACACACACACACACACACGGAGGACAAACTCATCCCACACACGCAACACTCCACCTAAGTATTAGTAGCGAAGAATATATAAACACGGAACAGCATAATTTTTTCAGCAGAATTTCTATAGATTTTCCTCTTTTTTTATTATTATTATTATTTTTTTTTTCTTTCTGCGTTTATATCAATCTACCTTTCGTCTCTTCCAGGTGACTACTTATTATGTGGCAAGTACTGAGGTTTGTTTGCTTAGGTTTTATTTTTGTATAATATTCTATTTTTTTTTTTATCATCTCTTGATTGCTATCCTCTCTATCCTTTTCCTTTTTCTTTTTTTTTATACTATTCATACATTGCCGTTGTTTTTGCACTTGATTCGTCTTTTTTCCTGTTGTTACTGTTACTATTACTACTACTACTACTACTACTACTACTACTACTACTACTACTACTACTACTACCAAAACCACCATCATTATCCACAAACTATAAGCAAAAATTCATCATCATTACCACTACAACCACTACCACCACCACCACCACCACCACCGCCTCGAACATTTCTTCAATAATAAGAGTTCCGAAACTGCGCCAGAAGATCCGTCTTGAGATCCTCGTAATGGGAGTTGCCCAAGAGAGGACCAAAATAGGTGATGATTTGCACTGATTCGGAATTGGGTCTGGTAAGCCGGATTGAAAAATTGGGTGATCAGCGGAGTTTGATGATTAGACGAAATATTTGACCACGAAAAACCCGGTCCATTCTTTATCAATGTGTCTGTCTGTTGGTCTCTCTCTCTGTCTTTCTAGTGGATTAAAGATTATCCCTTGAAAGTCAGTCAGTCTCTCTCTCTCTCTCTCTCTCTCTCTCTCTCTCTCTCTCTCTCTCTCTCTCTCTCTCTCTCTCTCTCTCTCTCTCTCTCTCTCTCTCTCTCTCTCTCTCCTTGGGGGGTATGCCAAGGTTAAGAAGTAACTTTGATTCTCCTTTGAGTGTCCTGCGGAGTGAAGGAGGGAGAGAAGGGGCGCGGAAGGGAAGGAGAGAAAAAATGAAGAGGAGATAAGAAAAAATGGAGATAAAAATGTAGATTATTACGTTTAATGGAGGGGAGGATCAGAGAGAGAGCGGGGGGGAGAGAGAGAGAGAGAGGAGAGAGAGAGAGAGAGAGAGAGAGAGAGAGAGAGAGAGAGAGAGAGAGAGAGAGAGAGAGAGAGAGAGAGAGAGAGAGGAGAGAGAGAGAGAGAGAGAGAGAGAGAGAGAGAGAGAGAGAGAGAGAGAGAGAGAGAGAGAGAGAGAGAGAGAGAGAGAGAGAGAGAGAGAGAGAGAGAGGAGAGAGAGAGAGAGAGAGAGAGAGAGAGAGAGAGAGAGAGAGAGAGAGAGAGAGAGAGAGAGAGAGAGAGAGAGGAGAGAGAGAGAGAGAGAGAGAGGAGAGAGAGAGAGAGAGAGAGAGAGAGAGAGAGAGAGAGAGAGAGAGAGAGAGAGAGAGAGGAGAGAGAGAGAGAGAGAGAGGAGAGAGAGAGAGAGAGAGAGAGAAGAGAGAGAGAGAGAGAGAGAGAGAGAGAGAGAGAGAGAGAGAGAGGAGAGAGAGAGAGAGAGAGAGAGAGAGAGAGAGGAGAGAGAGAGAGAGAGAGAGAGAGGAGAGAGAGAGAGAGAGAGAGAGAGAGAGAGAAGAGAGAGCGAGAGAGAGAGAGAGAGAGAGAGAGTAGAGAGAGAGGAGAGAGAGAGAGAGAGAGAGAGAGAGAGAGAGAGAGAGAGAGAGAGAGAGAGAGAGAGAGAGAGAGAGAAGAGAGAGATGAGAGAGAGAGAGAGAGAGATAGAGAGAGAGAGGAGATGAGAGATAGAGAGAGATAGAGAGAGAGAGAGAGAGAGAGAGAGAGAGAGAGAGAGAATAATCGTAGTCCCTTTGGTGTAGTGAACTTTGTGGAGTGTC
>JAPQNM010000037.1:0-5000 GCA_029783475.1 Metacarcinus magister | reverse complement strand
ACACACACTGAGGTAAGAGATAGAGAGAGAGAGAGATAGAAAGTAAACACGTATTCATCATGTCAGTGTGAGAAAATACTTTAAATAAACAACATAAATCTACACAATCTAAAATAAAACAAATAGAAAGAATCACACAAATGAAACACGAGCTACATAAATCCAGTAAAAGGTTTCTAAATTACTTATATGTTTCCATCTCCATTCATTTCATACAAGTCTATTACATGAAGCTGCAACTCACGGGGGGATATTTACTCATGTTACGTGGATTTACTCACTTATGTCAGCGTTAAAGTTACACGGCGCGGATTCGTGGAGGTGATGAGTTTGCCTTTAGTATGCAGGTCAAGGCTGAAGCCAGTAGAAAGATTGATGAGGTGTTAGTGGCTATTGTGTGTGTGGCATTTTAAAAGCTAACGGGAAATGATAGTACAGGTGCTCGCTCTCTCTACTCTCTCTCTCTCTCTCTCTCTCGTCTCTCGTCATTGTTTTATCTAACTCATGGATCACTTTACTTTTCCTTGTGACTATACAAACGTACTTGCCATGTACTTCGCTTCTCTCTTCTTTTTGTTCGCTCTCTATCTCTCTTTATCTCTCTGTTGTCCTATATCTGCTAACTCGTGGATTGCTTCGGTTTTCCTAAACTGTCGTCATGTAATTGCCAATCTCTCTCTCGCTCTCTCTCTCTCTCCTATCTCTCTATCTCTCTCTCTCTCTCATCTCGTCGTCTCTCTATCATCTTCTCCTCTCTCTCCTGCATCTCTCTCTAATCTCTCTCTGCATCTCTCTTCTCGCTCATCTCTCTCTACCTCTCTTTCCACCTCGGCCAATCCCTGTGTGGCTATTCTATCTTCTGTTTTCGTCTCACTGCTGCTTGTCAAAGTTTATTTCCTGATCCACTGGGCTTCAGGACTCTGCCTACCCCTCCCTAACTCCCTCCCTCCACTCCTTTGCCTTCGCTTCCTTCATCCCTTACTTTTTTACTTACTCCCGTTCCCATCCTCACTGTCTTCCATTCTCTCCTTCCATCTGCCTCTCCATCCTCACTTTGTCTCTACTCACCGCCTCATCTTCGTCACTCCCATTTCCTCTCTCCTGCCTCTTCACTCGTTTTACTTTTCCTCTATATGTGTTCTCCTCTCTCTCTCTCTACCTCTCTCTTCCATTCTCTCTCTCTCTCCTCTCTCTCGCGTCTCTCTCTCTCTCTCTCTGTCTCTCTCGCGTCGCTCTCATCTCTCTCTCTCGTCGCTCTCCTCTGCTCTGCTCTCGTCTCTCTCTCAACTCTCTCTCTCTCTCTCTCTCTCTCAGATCTGTCTATTTCCCTTTCTCATTTTTCTTTCTCCTTTCCTTCCTTCTATCTCTTCCCTCTTTTCCTCATCACTCTGTCCCATCCATTTATCTCTCTATCCTCGTCCCTCCCTACTTTTCGCTTCCCTTCCACTTACTGCATTCGTACTGCCTCCTCCCCTACACTCCCCTCCCACTCTCGACCTCCTCGCTCTCTCATCTCTTTCGCCTTTCACCTTCATCTTCTTTTCCCTCAATCTATATTCCCAAATGTTCCTTCTCCACTTCTTTTCTTACTTTTCCACCATCTTGCTCCCGCACTTTTCTTAGCTTCCTCTCTGTCTCACGTTCCTCATGTGTCTTCCTCACCCAATGTTCATCTCCCACCCTTCACTTTTATCGTTGTAAATCTATGTTTTTTTCCTTCTCCTCAGTGTCTCCTGTCATGTCGTTACCTACTTCTCATTAAACCAAGATCACTCTAGATCTTTTCCAATTCGGATTATATTATTATTCTTTTTATTCACTGGTATTATCTCATCGTCATCGTGTTATATTATGTATTGTGTCGTGCTGGTTTGTGTGTGTGTGTCCGTGTGGGTGGGTATGTGTGTGTGTGTGAATGACCCTGCATGTCTGCTTGTGTGTGTGTGTTGTGGTGTGTGTGCGGTCTGGTGATGTGTGTGTTCTGTAAACAGGCACAAATATGTACGCACATAAATGCATGGTCTCGTATACGTACAGGTTGTTTCTGCATACAGGGTATCGTATGGAGTATGAGCATGTGTGTATAGTACGTATGCATGCACGTATGTAGGCATGTATCATAGCTAGGATCCGTCGATCTTAAATACAAAATAGATACGCTATACACACCTAGTACTAATATGGGAACCTCACATGTTTAAGCATACGACTGCACTCAATCGGCAATACACGCACCGCACACGCACACACACACACACGCACACACACACACACACAGCACACAGCGTAAAAGCTGACACACTACGTTCATCTGATTGGGTGGAGCGTCGGTGTGACGCGGGCATGCAGAGAAGGTTGTGGCTGCCTACTCATCTAAATCTAACGGGCGTCAGTAAGAGCCAAATATTGTCACCATTGAACCAGGACAAAAGGGTGGCAACGCGATCGTCGCGCCAGTCACAGGTGTTATATGATCTGGAATTCTTATGGCAGAATGACATTAATGCACTAGCACTTATCAGATATTGTGGTGTACAGTGAATAATGAATTACTTTCAACGTATACACAATAAGTTTGTCGATATATATGTTAGCTTTTTTATTTATTCCCATTCGTTTTTGCTGAGTGAAAATAAACAATAGTTCCACTAAACATTACTGATTTTGAACTACATTTGAAAAAAAAATAAAAAACAACTTTGTATTTTGAGGAATAATTTTAACAGTTAGTGAAATTTTTCGTTAGGGTATTAGTCCTTTCCGTTTTTATATCTACCAACGGTCAATGAAGTTTTTTCATACATATTGACATGTACTTTCCAATTCTGGCTACACATAACAAATTTTTATCTGCACTCAACTTACTGCCCACACACTCATACGAACTCCCTCATACTTCTGTTATGTACAACCGCCCAAACTACTAACGCAATAAGGTCGCATGGCTTTGTATCGCTATTATAACAAACACGTCAAATTTTCACATTTATTTTTCCTCATTACTATGTATGCTAATTCGAGACAAACAGGACAAAACAGGGAAACGGCTCCTCATACATACATACATACAGACATACATACATACATACATACATAAACATACATAACGACGTAGAGATACTACAATTCAACATATTACTAATTTACGTTTATGAGAGAGAGAGAGATTGACGAGAGGAGAGAGACGACGAGAGGAGACAGAGAGGAGCCGACGGAGGGATCCCCCTGAGGAGAGAGAAGAGAGAGAGAGAGAGAGATGAGAGATTCCCCCCAAAATCTTACATGAAAGCATTACATAGGCGGAACAGGACAATATTAAGCGAATTCTTCATTTGATATAATTCCTCGTAAAAGTCATCTTAAGGAATCTCTCTCTCTCTGTCTCATCTCTCCCCTCTTTCCTCTCTATCTCACTCTATCTGCTCCTATCTCATATATATCGAGTATCCTACATCTAAGCTAATATTCGCATCTCTCTATTTCGATCACCAGAACCAAAAAGGACAGTAATGTGTTTAGCCAGAAGTAGTTAAATGGAGACACACAATTCAACCAATTAAGAGAGAGTTTACCGTAAAGGCTTTTCTTTACCGAACATTGACATTGTTTAGCAGAGGAATGGAGGAAGGAAAGAGTGTAAGAGTCGGAGGAGGAGGAGGAGGAGGAGGAGGAGGAGGAGGAGGAGGGGGAGGAGGAGAAGTAGAGGATTAACAAGATTGGGAAAATTATATATATTATGCTATGTTTGTAGTTCAGTGGTGTGTTGTGTGTGAGCGGTGTGCTGTGTTGTGTGTGGATGTGTGTGTGTGTGTGTGTGTGGTGTGTGTGTGTGTTGCTGTAGTGTGTGTGTTGTGTGTGTGTGTCTGTGTAGACTATATCATATAATATCTAATATTATAGACTATATTATAGATACTAGATATATGATATAATAGATATATAGACATATTATATAATAATAATATATATATAAGTTTTATTGGATAAATTATTAATACAAAGACATTATTTTTATTTTATAGAAAATTATAATAGTTTAATAAATCGTGTTTTATTTATAACTTTTATAGCCTTATTAATTATATTTACTGAATTTTATAAATGATTTTAGAATTTACTTGACATGCACAAAAAAATTAATGCTGCAGTGTCTTGAAACTGTTAAGCATAAATAGTTTTTTTTTTTTATTTTTTATAATATATATATATATATATATATAGATGATTATATAATATATGATATATATATAATAATTTAACCTTGTTTTATAACTCCTTTATGAAATCATTTATCTTTAATTATGTTTATCTTATAGAACGAATACCTGAATATGTTATGTCTTGTAGTTATTCTTTATTTTACACTACCTTCTCTTTCTAGGTTCGATCTTAATTCCTTTCTTTCTGATGCATCACATATGTTCTTTATTTTTATGTCATTTATTTCGTTTCTCTATGGTTCTGTATTGTATTCATGTAAATTTTAGATATAATCTTTATTTCGATGCTCTTCTTCCTTAATTCATAATAAGCTCCCCGCTTTTCCACTTGAACTCATTGCATGATTATTATGTTTACTTGCACCCATTTCTCTCTCCTGCACGCTCTCTCTATCTGTCACTCATATCTCTCTATCATCGCTCTCTCTCTCTCTCTCTATCTCTCATCGCATCCGCCGCTGACTATTATATCTCTCTCTCTCTCCTCTAAGGGTGAAGTATAGAGATAGCATCCGAGGTTAATGTGTACACTATCCACGCCTTGCCTTAAGAGATAGGAGAGAGATAAGTCAAGTGGAGAGAGAGGGGGGGGAGAAAAAGAGTGGCGAAGGAAGGAGAGAGGAGATTTAAAGGGAAAGTAGAGTATGAGAGGAAGGAAGTAGTGTGAGAGATAAAATGCGGAGATTAGCCTGTTTTTTTTATCTCCTCTATCTCTCTCTCTCACCTCTCTCTCTTCACTCTCTCTTCTCTCTTCTCTCTCTCCTCTCTCCTCTCTCTCTT
>JAPQNM010000036.1:7403859-7408859 GCA_029783475.1 Metacarcinus magister | reverse complement strand
TAGTATCATTTTGTTTGTCTGACTGTTTTCTAATGTGTTTTTGTTTTGTTTTGTTTTGTTTTCTAATTGATTTGTTTATTGTCATTACGTTCGTCTGTTGTTATTCTGGGTTTCTATTCTATCATTACGTTCATCTTTTCTTATTGTCTTATAATTATTTATATTTTTTTGCCTTAGTGCTTTAAAATTTTCTTAATCTTACTTCCATATATTTTCATTTTCTTTTTGTCATGTTAGTATTATCTATTTAAACTTATTATCTCATCATTATAGTAGTAGTAGTAGTAGTAGTAGTAGTAGTAGTAGTAGTAGTAGTAGTAGTAGTAGTAGTAGTAGTAGTAGTAGTAGTAGTAGTAGTAGTAGTAGTAGTAGTAGTAGTAGTAGTAGTAGTAGTAGTAGTAGTAGTAGTAGTAGTAGTAGTAGTAGTAGTGGTAGTAGTAGTGATAGTAGTAGTAGTAGTAGTAGTAGTAGTAGTAGTAGTAGTAGTAGTAGTGGTAGTAGTAGTAGTAGTAGTAGTAGTAGTAGTAGTGGTAGTAGTAGTGGTAGTAGTAGTAGTAGTAGTAGTAGTAGTAGTAGTGGTAGTAGTAGTAGTAGTAGTGGTAGTAGTAGTAGTAGTAGTAGTGGTAGTAGTAGTAGTAGTAGTAGTAGTAGTAGTAGTAGTAGTAGTAGTAGTGGTAGTAGTAGTGGTAGTAGTAGTAGTAGTAGTAGTGGTAGTAGTGGTAGTAGTAGTAGTAGTAGTAGTAGTAGTAGTAGTAGTAGTAGTAGTAGTAGTAGTAGTAGTAGTAGTAGTAGTAGTGGTAGTAGTAGTAGTAGTAGTAGTAGTAGTAGTAGTAGTAGTGGTAGTAGTAGTAGTAGTAGTAGTAGTAGTAGTAGTAGTGGTAGTAGTAGTAGTAGTAGTAGTAGTAGTAGTAGTAGTAGTAGTAGTGGTAGTAGTAGTAGTAGTAGTAGTAGTAGTAGTAGGTAGTAGTAGTAGTAGTAGTAGTAGTAGTAGTAGTAGTAGTAGTAGTAGTGGTAGTAGTAGTAGTAGTAGTAGTAGTAGTAGTAGTAGTAGTAGTGTAGTAGTAGTAGTAGTAGTAGTAGTAGTAGTAGTAGTAGTAGTGGTAGTAGTAGTAGTAGTAGTAGTAGTAGTAGTGGTAGTAGTAGTAGTAGTAGTAGTAGTAGTGGTAGTAGTAGTGGTAGTAGTAGTAGTAGTAGTAGTAGTAGTAGTAGTGGTAGTAGTAGTAGTAGTAGTAGTAGTGGTAGTAGTAGTAGTAGTAGTAGTAGTAGTAGTAGTAGTAGTAGTAGTAGTAGTAGTAGTAGTAGTAGTAGTAGTAGTAGTAGTAGTAGTAGTAGTAGTAGTAGTAGTAGTAGTAGTAGTAGTAGTGGTAGTAGTAGTAGTAGTAGTAGTAGTAGTAGTAGTAGTAGTAGTAGTGGTAGTAGTAGTAGTAGTAGTAGTAGTGGTAGTAGTAGTGGTAGTAGTAGTAGTAGTAGTAGTAGTAGTAGTAGTAGTAGTAGTAGTAGTAGTAGTAGTAGTAGTAGTAGTAGTAGTAGTAGTAGTAGTGGTAGTAGTAGTAGTAGTAGTAGTAGTAGTAGTGGTAGTAGTAGTAGTAGTAGTAGTAAAGGAAAACGTTGTGATGACTCTTCAAATAAAACAAGTGAGCATCAACAAAACCACACAGACAGACAGTCATGCAAGGGAACACACACACACACACACACACACACACACACACACACACACACACACACACACACACACACACACACACACACACACACACACACACACACACACACACACATAGACAGTGAGTAGACAGTGAGTAAACCTGTTTTTTTCGTCCTCAGTAACTCCGGAAAAAGAAAATGAAAGTTATTGTTATCATTATATAAGGTTATTTTGGGAGCCAACTAGTGACACAGTTTTTTTTTCGGGTTTTTTTTACTTCTATTTTCTGTTTGAATATTGTGATGGAAACGAAATAAGAGGAAATAGTACATGAATAATAGGTGATTGAATAAATGGATGGATAGATAAAATAATGAATAGTAATAATGATGATAATGATGATAGCAAGAAGAATATGATGATGATGATTGAGGAGAAGAAACACTCCAGAGAGAGAGAGAGAGAGAGAGAGAGAGAGAGAGAGAGAGAGAGAGAGAGAGAGAGAGAGAGAGAGAGAGAGAGAGAGAGAGAGAGAGAGAGAGAATATTCAACATCATAATCATATATTCTTAGATACATAAACAAATACACCACAAATATAACAAAACAAATAGCCTTCCTACTTAGAAACAAGAATACATAGCCACGTGTTGAGGTGTCCATTACCACATCAAGTATGAAGGACGTAAGGTATATGGTGCTTTCTTTCATGGCATTTCCTTTCCCGTGTTGGTCCGCGAGCCGAGACTCTCACATCCGGATTGCGGACTCAAAATGGATCCGTCTTCTGGGAACGAAAAGGACACCATTTTTTTTTCTTAGTACATCTTGCTTTCACTTCGAATAATAATAATACTAATAACAATGATGATGATAATAATAATAGTAGTAATAATGATGATGACACTATAATGATGATAATAATTATAATATAAATAATGATAATAATAATAATAATAATGATAATGATAATATTAATAATGATAATGATAATAATATATATAATAATAATGATAATAGCAATATCATTAATAATAGTAGCAGTAGTAGTAAAAGTAGTAATAATAGAAGTAATAGTAGTAGTTGTTGTAATAATAATAATAGAAGTAGTAGTAGTAGTAGTAGTAGTAGTAGTAGTAGTAATAGAAGTAGTAATAGTAATAGTAGCAGTAATAGTTATAGTAGTAGTAGTAGAAGTGATAGTAGTAGTGTAGAAGTAGTAGCAGTAACAGCAGTAGTAGTTATGGTAGTTGTAATATTTTTTTTTTCATTTTCGCACACTTTTTCCTCAGTTTCGTTGCGTTCCGTTGTCACTTCATCTCTATATTATTAATTCAATATTCCATAGAGGCGCTGCCTCCCTTACCAACGGTGCACCATGACGTCACGGGTTTCGGGAAGTGAAAGTCTCACGTGGGAAAGTATGTGTGTGTATGTATGTGTGTGTATGTATGTGTATGTGTGTATGTGTGTGTATGTGTGTGTGTGTGTGTGTGTGTGTGTGTGTGTGTGTGTGTGTGTGTGTGTGTGGATGAGCACAACACCACCCACTATCATGTTACGTACACAGTGAACGGGAATTGTGACGTGTTGGTGTTACGTACAGATTGGAAGGGAAACTGGAAAGGTTACGTAATGGACGCTAGCTCGTGATTCATCTTTTTTTGGCTTGATGGTTTGTAAATCACTTCGTTCTAACACTCTCTCTCTCTCTCTCTCTCTCTCTCTCTCTCTCTCTCTCTCTCTCTCTCTCTCTCTCTCTCTCTCTCTCTCTCTCTCTCTCTCTCTCTCTCTCTCTCTCTCTCTCAACCTACGTGTTCTTGAGGTAGTAAGCATAATAAAGGAAACATTGAATGACTCGTCTGTATCATTATTCCCTTTGTCATCTTCTGTTGCAACCAAACACACACTTGCAAACACCTTATGTACACACCTTGCCTCACACACACACACACACACACACACACACTTCACCAATGACTGTTTCTTAAGTGCATGTCTTATCTTCCCTTTGCAGAAGTATGGGGAGTCCTTTGGGCAGCGAGGAGGCGGGGGTGGTGTTGGGGCCAGACCAGTATGTATGCACGCTGCCCTCCGAGGTGTGTAAGCTGGCACAGATGCATTTAAAGGAAGAGGAACAAGCAAGAGAAACAGCGATTATAAAGATGCGTAACTTTATCTCCAGTCATCCCGATATTACTAAATGCAGAATGGGTAAGTATTTCTCTATTCATCTCTTCTTTTCTCTCTCTCTATCTTTCTCTTTCTCTTTCTTTGCTTCACCAACTGCCACCACCACCACCACCACCACCACCACCACCGTCCTCTTCTCTTTTAACAGATGGTAACTTTCTTCTGCGGTTCCTGAGAATGAAGAAATTCCGGGTGGAGGAGGCGCAAGAACAGCTGGAGAAGTACCTTAGGATGCGTCTTGAACACCCTCAGTGGTTCACGCGGCTCAACGTGCTCGACCCCACGCTGGACGAACTCATTTCAACAGGTTACTTCTTCGCCTTGCCGGAGCGGGACGAGTCAGGGCGGCGTGTGTTCTTCAGTGTTGGGGGTAAGTAGCCTAATGGTCCTTGTGGTAATAATACTTTTGTTAGCCTATCCTAGCCTTGCTCTCTGTTTTTTTTATGTTTTCTTCGTCGATCTTATACTCTTCATCAAGTCTCTATATCAATATGCATCCCGCCCACCATGATTCACTCTTAAGTTAACTAGCATAACATTTCCTCATCACTCCACGCTTTGCTGTCACCGTTTATCATAATTAATCTTACATAACACGAGTGCAGCGGCCGGTGAAGCACCACAGAGGGCTGACTGTTGCTGACATACAAGAGGAAGAGAGTAAAGATTAAGAAATTCATATCATGCAATGCTAGGCTGCTACACACGAGAATGTATATACAGATCGCGTGCACCTCACTTGACAGCCGGGGAAATAGATGCAGAGTGAGTGGGTTATGTGACGTTTTATTACATACCACATTTATTTTACCACTCTATTACTCCCCCAACAGGCAAGATGGACCCCACACGCTTCACAGCCTCAGACCAGATGCGTTCCATGCTGGTAGGCTTCGAATCTCTCATAGATGACGAGGAAAACCAAGTACGTGGCTTCACCTACATTTTCGACGAGAAGGAATTGGGACTCTCTATCATCACCCTCTGGACCCCTTCTGATGTGTCCAAGGCCTTCCAGTGTTGCGAGGTAATGTGTAATGTGTAGTGCATTAGTAAGTGAAGGTGTGTAGTGTTTATTTAGAGTAGAGTATGTATTGCAAGGAGAGAAAGGGGATTAGTAAGTGTTAGGTTATAAACGCTTGCTAAGTGATGATTATAA
>JAPQNM010000036.1:7306359-7401359 GCA_029783475.1 Metacarcinus magister | reverse complement strand
GAGAGAGAGAGAGAGAGAGGGAGAGAGAGAGAATGGAAAGGTTAATGAGTATATACTCTTATCAATAAAAGAAATAAGCGATATTAAGGGAAAAAAATTAGAAACTAGCAATGAAGAATTTAAGACAAACTTTCCAAACAGTGATATAGAAATAAATAAGAAATGTAAAACATCTAAAAACAAACCCTCAAATATACATTACATTTAATCCGTATTGCATGTTCTACTTTTTTTTCTAACACTACGTAATTCTTTCCCCAGAAATGTACAAGAAGGAGCTGTTGACAGTAAGGAGTCGCGTCTTGATGCTGGACCAGATGCACATTAGGAAAAAAATCAAGTGTAAGAGGATTGACAAAGCTCTCACAACCATCCAACGCAACTTTAAGAGACTTGATATTGACTAAAAAGAAAACTTTCCGTGTCACTACCTGCGGGAGAATAACTCTGTGTGTGGAGGTGCTGCATCTGGCTACAAATGTGAACCTCGCATGGCTGTAGAAGGATAGTAAAAGGAACGTTATACCACCTTAAGAATGTGTTGAGAATGCATAGTCGTAGCTCAATACTTTCCGCCTGGCTTGGGGTGAAGACAGTGTTACAGGTGATGCTTGCTTACCTGTCTGCAGTGTATCAATCACCTTGGTCAAATAGTGATTACAAAAGACACGTAAGGTTAGTACATTGATACCAGGTTTTTGTTGAGTAGTGATTGCATTGTATCCCTTGGTAGTACAGTGTTAGGCAAGCAAAGATGAGTACCAGGAAGGGTTAGAACCATGGTATGTATACGACAAAATGATGAAGCAAGGGATAACATGGATCAAATATAGTCTAAGAAAATATCAAACACATTCAACGTATAGATAAGAATAAGGTGACTGAAAAGTAGTTGAAAAGTCAGTTATGTTAAGAAGGAAATTTGGGAAGATGCAATAAGGGAAACAATGAAGGTGCAATTATTAAGTACTGAAAGAGGAATGACTCAAGACTTTCCTAGTGTGGTGAGCCTTGGGTTGGATCAGAGAGTATGATGATAAAGGCAAACAATAAGTGTGATAAAAACTGAGACTCATACTGGGAGGGATGAGAGACAACACCAATACATACAAATAAACTCATTTCATACTTCATTCTAATTTTATTCTAAGTTTTGTATCATGTTTTTATTTTGTTTTTACAAATTTAATGCATCAGTTACTAAATGCCTTGTTTGGGGAGACGTAACATAGCTTCTGTCACACACACACACACACACACACACACACACACACGTACACGTCCACTTGATATACTCAGGGCAGATATCGCCTATAATGTAGAGTGCCATCATTAGCCTCAGTGGTGTGGCATTAGAGCTGCATTAGACACAATTAGAGGCTACAGCAAACTCACGTCCACCTTGAGACTGGACGCTAATTGGTCTTTCATAGAGTTAATTAATCCAGCCTAATTGCCTTCTATATATTCTCAGCATGTATAAGTGAACGATATCCTAACGCTAGAATAGATACTCTTAGTTGACTAGCGAGAGTGTGTTGTTTAGTGTTAGAGAATCATGTCCTCTTCGTATCCTTTGTCACTGAATCACCAACACACTTCCAAGCAGATTGAACCAACTATGTAAACTATCATAGCACATCCACCTCTTTATGGGTTCTTTTGTACATCTCAGTCACTGTACAGGGTGGCTTTCCTGTATCACTACTACTACTACACACATACACACACACACACAAGGCAGCACTCACCTCTCTCACTCACGCCTTATGCTTCCCAACCTACGCACACTTTTACCAATGAAACCTCAAACCATGAATATTAATTGATAAAAAATATATATACTCTAAGAAGTATGGGATAAAAAAAAAAGTTGTATGAAATTAATTGCGTGATTATGTAATTAATGAGACATGGTTGTGAAATTTAGATTGATTGAAATGTCAGCTTGCAGTTAAGATAAGTAACTCCATGTTGTCAGCCTTGTGTGATAAGACCGTATAGATAGAAGGCTTAGACATCTATTTATAAAAACTAAGTCAAGAATCACATGTAAGAATACCGATACAAGTAACAGACTCTTCTTCTGTATAATGGCAGGTTATGGAAGGTTAGATCATATTAACTTAACTAACAAGGTATTGAAATCTATAACTCTAGTAGCAGAATTACCTCATATTGAAAGACTGTAATGCTTCAGTTGACTTTATCTCCCACAATAATAATGACAAGTAAAAAAAAAAATAGCAAAATTAATCTAAGTTATGAATTATCTCCAAACTCACATCCCGACACAGATGGTAAATGCCAAGTACTACATAGAGTTAAGCATAACGCAACACAGTGAGCATGTACGTGATTCCCGCAGTGTTTAGGGCGGCAGGTGTTACGACTCAACATTCATGAACTCTAGTCATACATTAAGAGTTCTTCCATCCCGTGTGAGGCTCAGAAGGCTACTCAATACTCACTCAAGGTTGTGTCGCCTTGTACCAAACGTGCACCAGTGTAATTCATGTGTAGATTATTTATTACTCTAGTGTGTGTGTGGGTGTGTGTGTGTTCTTGCGTAAGTGTTCTTACCTAATTGTATTTTTTACAGGATTGAGTCATGCTCGTGTGTGTGTATGTTTGCGTGTGTGTGTGTGTGTGTGTGTGTGTGTGTGTGTGTGTGTGTGTTATAATAAATAATATAGTTTGTCTTGTAGTTTGTTTCATAACCCATTGTGTAGTTATGCTGTACCTATAAGTTGTCAATACTTAGATTACTGATCACCTGTAGATAGATTTAACAAGTATATAAACAAGTAGACTGTAGTAGAGTACGTATTATACTATTATGAAGCACCCTTGTATCTGCTTCCATTAGCAATCCAAATACCAGGGAAGAAGAAGCACATTAACACACTCTTAAACGCTACAGATAGTAATAGGGTTTTTTTTTATAACATAATAGTAGTGTTTGTAAGTACACAAGTCTTATCCTCATTGATTACGTTGTTCAGGTTTATCATTTACAGTTACACATGGCATTAGTCTTACACATTAATCCTACACAGCCTTGATATTAATGTTGGTAGCAGTGTGTGGAGGGAGGGAATGCATGTATTGTGTAAAGATGAGGTGTATGAGTGTCAGCAGGTGACGACTCTTTCTTCACCGCCAACACATTACTTTCATGGAACATATGTGAGAATAGATAAGATAAATACAGATAACAAGTTTATAGAAGTGTGAGGAGGCAGACCTATACGAATTGATGTTGACTGTTAGGTTGTAAAGTTATGGTATTAGAGAGAGGTGGATGGTGTTCCATTTTGATGAGTGAGGGAAGGTTTGAAGTTATTGATTAATTTTGAATAATCAGATATAAGAATTGTATAAACATTTGCACAGATGTTGTGATAATGCAGCAATGAAGGGAAAGTTTGTAGTTAATGTGAGGAAGGGTGTAAGTATGGATGAATAAAAGGATTACAAATAATAATAATAGTAGTATGAAGGACAGATTCACGATTTCTTGTGATGAAAAATTATTTAAAAGTATTGAATAGATTCTGAATAGAGTAGAATAAAATTAATGCTTTTTTTTTATATATTGCTATAATAATATTTAACTTGGAATAAAGAATGTAAAACCTCACTTGTTAAGGCATTAAAATTAAATGGTAAGGAAGAGGAACTTGTAGGATGGGAAGGAGAAACAGTTATTGTTTGTCTCTAAAAGCAATACACATAAAATTAATGTGTTATTTGGTGGTAAGGTGACAAGCAAGAAATGAAGATGAAAAGTGCGCGGAAGCAAATATGAATGAGGCTACATAAGTATACACCAGAAGACATGTTGGTGTATGCTGGACACACTATAGTTCACTATGTTTAAGAGAACAGGATAAAACAGAACAAGGCTCTCTCCTCACCCACCGCTCCTTCATGGAACGTGCCAGCAGGAAACAGAAGGAAATACCATCGACCTTGTACAAAACTAAGACATTGAAATGTTATAGTAAAGAATGAAGTGAGAGGAAAATACTATATTAGACAACCACTAATACTGGTACATCCTTGGAGGTGTATAACTTTATTAATAATAACAAAGTGCTGCCACAACACTTCTCATCTGTAGGATAAGATAACAAGGTTAATTTCATAGTATTACGTACATGAAAATTTCATAGAAGCTCATCCCACGCAATCAAATAATAAGTTTTTTAAAATCTGTTTCTCGGAAATATATATTCAATCGGGACTTTAAACTACTTTTAATTTCATGCGTTACATCTTGTTACTGTCGCATTATTTATCTCAAATAATATTCTTGCATTGACTTTATCGAAATTATTTAGAATTTTTAAGACCAGTCATATCTCCCCAATTCTTCACTTGTGGAGTGGGAACATGTCAGTTGTTTTAATCGTTTCTCATACGATAAATTACGTAATGTAGGAAAGTGTTTTGTCGCTTGTCTCTGTACTCTTTCAAGTAAGTTTTGGTGTTTAATGTAGTTCGGTGAATCGTATATTTTTTTTTTTTTTTTTTTTTTTAGGTGTGAACTCACAAATGCCGTATTTTCATTACTTATGGTAATTTGTGATCAAAACGCCGTGAAATTAGACCTAACATCATATCCACTTTCTTATTTTCAGCTGTGAACTGATGAGGGAAGAAGTGGATGAGGAGGAACAGCTAGGGTGGTGAAGGTAATGATACAATGCGTGACAGAGTAGTACTTTGGTAACGTAGAATGAGAGAATATTTTTGCCCTCCTACTTGTCACTTCCCAGTTTTCACCACAACTGTGTCTTCCACTCACATAAGTAGTGTTATATGACCTCTGTTGTGTGGCGCTTTCTTCATTCTCATTCACTTACTCACACACGCACACACACACTTACATAAATACATTAATCAATCCAATAAGAGCATTACAACACACATTACAAGGCCAATACATCAGTAAAAATTGATAAACTTTACATAGCAGCTACAACCATCACGTTCAATTTGTTTATAAATATACAGTTACTAAAAAAAACTTTCATCACTGCTTCTGTCTCTATGTCGCAATCTGAAAGAACCACTGATTTTTATCGCGCCTCTTACCAACACCCTCACGTGCGCCCTTCCCAGTCATCCTACACCACATCCCTCACCCCAGCCCGAGTCCTACGGTCCTACCCTCCCCTCCCACATGCTCCAACACCAATCTCTCCTCCCTCCTCTCCTCCTCCTCCTCTCCCCTCACCCTCTCCCTTCCCTTCCCGTGCCCCGAGGCTAACCCCATCACTCCCACGTTCACCTAACATCCTTCCTGCCCCTCTACTGCTCTTCTCTCTAGCTCTCCTTGCTTCCTCTACCTCGTTTAACATTGTTCCTATGCTTCCTTCAATGGTTGGTTAAAATTACAGTTCAAATGCTGAGTAAATAAGTGTTTTAGTTGTGTGATTGTGACAGCGCCTCGCCCACACTCTTCACCCGCATGTTGTTTGAGGTTATTGAGAGGTTGTTGTCTTTCTATTACTTACATATTTATACTTAATAGTTGTATTGCTCCGTTATGTGTTTATTTATTCATTAAAAGCTTAATGTTTACTATGCATCGATACATTCAATATATCTAACTCATCTACCGTCATCAATGCGTTACTAATATATTTTTATTTATTATTTTTATTTTTTTCTATCATTATTCTGAGACTGTGTGTTGAAGTAATGGTTTTCTTGCTGTTCTACGATGGTTTTCAAGTTCATGTATTGTAGTCTTGTTTACACTCTAGAATGTGCACGCAATTAAACAAATGTGTAGGTTCGTGTTTAGATGATTTACAAAAAGAAAAGAAGATACCTATAAGTTATTGATGCCTTATACGCAGATATTCAATAATTGTCCCTTTAACTCCCTTTTGTATCCCCGTTAAAAATATTTCTTCATATCAAGGTGCATTCGAACAGTACAATTTGTTTTAGATATATATCATACAAATGCATCATTGAGCATACACCGACGTAACAAATTTTTCATATAATTTCCTATTTAATTTTCTATAATATGAGTATAAGATGAGTGAGTTTTATTTAGTGGTATGACGGTAGTTGGGCCTCGTAAGAGTGTGTTCAGTGCCGAGGGGAAGCTTTTGTTGTGATTCCTTCCTTATTTTGGGTCATTTTGTTCTGGCGTGCTCCCCGCAGCCCGCATCACCCACAACACCTACTATGAACTGTGAAACATGTTTAAGAAGAACGCCACATCGTCAGACGTGAAGAAAAGCCTCAGTAAATGCCTTGACTGCAAGCGAGATACGCCCACCAGACTCAGGCATCTGCGAACCGTGTTGGGTGAGAACACTTACATATCCTGTCCTGTCCTTGCCCCGCAGCTGTATTTATTAGTGCCAACAGGTGATATTTAGTATGCACGGCCAGCCAACTCTCATGGTAGGTAAAATCACGTTAGTAATCAATATTTGAAGATTGGAAACTTTCACCTGTGGGTTGTTAGGCGAATTTATCAACATTCTCGTCCTTATTTTGGTGTGGTAGTAAGGTAAGATGGGCTCAGGTGACACACAGGTGCTAACTGACCCTTTTTTTAGTGTGTGAAGTAAGTATTGTGATGTGGAAGAGTCTTTTCATGGTAGTTCAAAGCAGGGGCTAAATTATCACTAAATCCTGGGTATCTATGTGTCAGGAAGTTGGTGATAATTTGTCAAAAGTGTTTTATTAGTGTTGTGAGACCTTGCATCATGCCTTGGAATGTTGTGTTGCTTTTCAGTTGTGTTTTACATCACTTATATGTAGTTATGTGTTGAGTGACATTACTTGGCGCCACAAAACAAGGTGTTACCCACTAAGGTGCATGTTACTCACTGCATTAGTCCATACTGTATCTTGGTAATAGTCTTGTTATTACCTGTACTATTTTATTCATACAAAACATGCTTCAAGATATTTTTTTTTTTAACTCTTCCTGAAGTTGTAATTAGGAACATTTGTCTGTTAGTGTGAAGCAGTACTTGCCGTAACAGTGTCCTCAGTGTGTGCTGCTGGGCTGGCGGCCACAACTTTAACTAATTTTTTTTTTTTTTTTTTTCAATTTATAATACATGGTATCTAAGATGGACTCTGCAGTTTTGGAGAAATTCATAACCTTACACAGTAGCCCGTCAAAGTACATGAAGCCATTATAATGAATAGTGTGCACGTAACTGTCTTACTTGGAGTTTACTTGGAATAGTTTAGAGGCCCTGCCTCACAGCCATGGTGATCCACCGCTGCACCCAAATCTGGTGTCCCTTTTCTTCTGGTCCACTTGATCTGGTATTGAGTTGGAGTTCCGGCATGTTGCAGTATAACCCAATACTGGAGGCTCGTCTGGTATTACTTGAAGGAATTTGTCCAAGCCAGACTTAAACTTCTCAACCGGGCAGTCAGTGGTTTCTCTCACTTGTTTTGGGAGAGCATTGAAGACCCTTGCACCCTCATGGATTAGGCTGGATGTCATCAGGGTCTTGATCCTTTGTGGTGCTGTTGTTGGAAGGCTTTTCCTCACCAACTTCCTCCCTGTCCTCTCACTGGTATATGAGTGTAGTGTTTGGGGTGCGGGATTGGGTACCTGTTCCTCTAGGATCTTCCACAAGTATATGATGCGGTACCTGTCTCTTCTACGCTGTTGGGAGTACAACCTCAACTCCCTGAGTCTGTCCCAGTAGCTGAGGTCCCTCATTCCTTCTATCTGTCTTGTCTCTTATTTAGTTAATCACATTAATAAAATAAACGAAGGGCTTAGAGATACGGCAGTCGTTCCCCATTGTCATCTGCTATTCTTACAGCCTGTGCCTTATTATTTATCTGGTAAAGCATCTTTCAAGTTATGTTAGGTTGATTATGTTATGTTAGGTATGGTTTGGTTCGGTTAGGTTCAGTTATATAATCTTTTTACCCAAAAGTTAGGCATGTGCCGTCATAAGGGAGCACTATGAGGATACGGCACTTGTTAGGTTATGGTTAGATTAGGTTAGGTTAGGTTAGGTACAGTTTGGTTCAGTTAGGTTCGGTTATATAAGCTTTTTATATTTTATTACCCAAAAGTTAGGCACATCAGCTGCCGTACCTGTAAGCACTGCCTAAAATAAATGTTCATAATTGATATTCTCTTATTCACAATTTGATATAATTCACTAAGTTTTGCAATTGCAAAATACAAGGTGAGAATTTGTGGATAATTACTTACTCCCAGACTCCAGGATGGCAATTCAGACACGTTGAGGTTGTGTTTTAGGGTGAGTGTGTATTGATCATGTTATGTGTAACCTGTGGTGGTGAGAGGTGTCTTGATGTTCTGTTACTGTGTTATTTCACTTCCCGGTCACCAACCATAAGCATTTACCATTTTTTTCCTGCTACAAGATTCCATTTTCCTTGACGATGACCCTTATGTTACCTTAAACTTATTAAATGCAATACAAATATTGCCAAGTGGTACGGCTTTTGAGTTGCATTGGTATGAAAATGTGAATAAATGATTAATAAAAAGAATTTAGGAAGCCCTCCGTAACACACCCTAATTCTCTCTATTTGAATAGTTATTCACATTATGCATTTTCACACCATGCACAACTTTGTGGAACACATCATTCGTATGTAACACAGTTTTGATGTTGTCAAAAACATACATTAAAATGCTAACGTTATCACCATTAACTGTGCTGGCTGTGAGATTTGACAGTCTGAGGCTTGACAGTGGTAGAACATCTATATATCTATCCCTATCTATGCCTGTTTCTAATGTGACATAAAACAGCTGCCACAATAACATAAGCAAGATGGATATCACTAAATCTTTAGAGAAATTATTGCCAAGTCATGCTATAAGTCATGTCATCTTGTTGTCCAAGATGACAAACACTTAGCCAGTAATTGCCAAGTGGAAGATTCTCTTTTATAATAAAGTGTTCAATTAGTGTTAAGTTAAGCTTCTAATTGTTAAGTGGTGGATTGTAGTGTACAGTTAATATAAAGTTAAGGTAGCAAATGGTAAATGGTGTATTGTTTTGTATGTAAAGTGATTAGTATTAAGTTTCACTTGTTCCCTCCAGACAACACTGATGTGGTGGAGCTCAGATCCTTCCTTGATGTCAACTTCAGCCCCGTGTTTCACATCTTTTATGAGGCGTTCATCACCTTTGAGGGGAACCTCAAACAGAAAGGTAAGGCTCATCCTATCCTGTAACAACTGATAACACTATTCTTATCTGTATTCAACAATATTGGAGTGTTAGATTGAGGCCTTATATGCACGCCGGGTCATAAAGCCTCTGTCATAAACCTAGCTGGAGGAGATGGTAGTCCAGTTTGAGTTGAAAAGAATTTATTGTGGTACACTGCACCGTCAAAGGTGGAAGCTGATTACATTCTCTAACCATGTCATTGATAAAGAAGTACAGGATGAAATTACATTGCTGGAGTTTTAATATGACGCCTTATCTCAACCTGCATTGTATCTGGAAACTGTAATTATGATACTGCTTGTCTGAGATTTTCAAAATTGCTTCTTCTAAAATGTTGCACACAATTCTTGTTTTCCTGTAAATTAATTATTGTATTGATATGGACGCACACCAGTTAATGTTCACAAGACAAGATTTTCACCAACTACAACATTATTAATGATGTGATCTTGACTCACTGTGACAAGATTAAGTATAGTATTTTCACACTCTGTTACTAATTAACTTATAAAAATTCTAGCTTTTTATGTGACTGATTCAACACTAGAGCCAATCAGCTAATATATACGGGGGGGGAGGGAGAGAGAGAGAGATATCCATCTATCCCTGTAACACAGTGGTATATCTTGTGCAGGAACCTTTGCTGTACAGAAGGGTCACAAGGAGGACTTGGAGTGTTCACTGTTCGTCCTTGACCGGCTCCTCTGCCTCCTGCCTGAGAGGTTTGAGAAGCGATGGCAGTGCAACGCCCTCACACACATATTCAAGAAGATACTCCACTCGGGGAACATCGTACGGCTCCGCAGGGATGCCATGCGGTAAGTTATCCTTCACACTCTTCTCTCTTAGGGTGAGTCAATAGGGTGATGGCAGCCTAATTCAACCTCAGTGTTTTGTTCATTCCTTCACATAATACTTGACTCATTATCTCACACCTACACTCACTCACTCACCCATGCACACACCCACCCACCCACCCAACCCATGACCTGCTTCACCCTTCCTCAGGCTGTTTGTCATCTGGTACATGATCGTGGGGGACAACAAGACCCCGGAGATGGACCGTATGTTTGCCTCGCTGGTGCCTGGCTTCCCTACTCCCCCACCTGCCTCTGTCTCACCCGACTTGGGCTGTGGGGGCATCACCTGTCTTGAACCTTCCCCTGTCATCCCTCCCTCCAGCACTGAGAAGACTCCCCCAGATGACCTCTCCTCATACTTCCTCAGGTCACTCCTCGACTACATGGTCACACAGGTAAGTGACCTCCTCAAGGGATGATTCACTTGGTTGTTGAATTATTGTTTTTATCAAATTCGTCGGGTCAATTATGGTTTTGCTTTATATTTGTTTAATTATTCATGTATTTTTGTCTTTATTGATGTTTACTCTAGATTATATTATATTTATCCATTTTTATTTGTATGTGTGTTTGAGTTACATGTTGTTGTCTTTACTCACATGTGTTCCTGTTGGTTTGGTGTCTAGGTTCGGAGGGTGGAGTGGCAGGAACGCACTCAGCAGCCGCGAGCGTTCTCCTACCTGTTCACAATGTTCAAAATGTGGTACATGCCGCACATCTTCCCCAACTTTAATGCAGCAAACACCCTCTACAAGCCTAACCTGGGTGGGTGTTTGGCCTGGGCTGGCTACTGTTTTAAAGGCTAAGTGTTTTGATAATTGTAAATGGAAAATGAATTAAGTTTTCTTCTGAAGCTGGTGAATATTTTTGTATAGTAGTCAAGAATCAATGTATATTTTAAGAGTCCAAAATCTAGGTTGTGAAGTCTGTTGTTGTTGTTGTTGTTGTTGTTTGTTTTTTTCAGTCCTATATGTAAGGAAACAGATCATAATGCATACTTTTGTCTCTATATATACTAACATGGCTTTTATCTCCCTTAAAGGAGGATAACCAACACATGACAATAATGGTTTGGGTTCTATCTATCTATGTATTTGGCTTTTATTCCTCTTCAAGGGGATAGCCAAGTCAAGGCATCATTAGGGTTTAGAAGAATTTAATCTCTCCTTTCCTTCTACACCTTGTCTCATAGTAGGAAAAAGCAGTACAAAAGACTGCTCCTATTAGTTCCTATTAGTTGCCTATTACAACACTTGGTGAATAGTGTGACAGTATTCTTAAAACCTGTCCACTGATGTGTAACCAGTTTTAATATTGTACAGGTTGACTATCAATATTCCGGTTCCATCAGTTTTCCGGCATGAATTTCAGAGCGCAGTTTCAAATTTCCTGGATTGGCGCATCACTGTTTTCAGGAGGCACTGTTTATGTTTATGTTTTAATGGCACTGTACCCAGAATTAGGTGTTTGCTCATGCCGGATTATTGATAGTCAACCTGTAGTGAGTGAGCAGCACACTATAGTTGCTTTGCTCCACAGAGTTACCTGAGCTGCGCAGTAGTCCCAGCGTGAGTCCCTACGGCACGTGTCAGGTGGCGGTGGTGGAGTGGGTGCGCAAGTTTGTAGTGTCCACCTCTCAGCGCAGCGGACAGTCTGTCTCCTCATCAGGGTGAGTGTTGGACGCCCACCATTGTGTAGGGCAAGGGTGACCTGTAGTGAAGGATGGTGGTGTTACTTTATCCCTAGATCACTTATGTATTGGCTCACCACTTCTGTTTGGTGTCAGGAAGGAGATGAAGTAAAAGAGTGATGGTTTTGTTGATTTGTACACAGCTTGTACTTATAGTTGATATATTCACTTCTTCCTCTATGTTAAACTAATTCTGTATTGACCATCTACCTTGTTAACTTGTGCATTTCCTTGGTATTATTAAGATTTAAGTGCTGAGAAATTTTTTTTTTTTTTAATGATTTAGAGTAGTTTTGGCCAAGCATTAACAAGAGTAAGTAATCACGGTGCTGTTGCTGTGTGGTCATAAGTAGTCATTGTTTGTAAGGACATTTTAGTGTACATATGTGTGGATGACCTAACACTGACTTGCTGTTCTTCCTGGCCCAGTGAGGAGGATGGCAGGAGGTCAGGTCATAGTGATGCACCAGAGGGCAGCACTAGTGACCAGGACTCCATCACCTCAGCCTTCTATGTCACGTGAGTAGCTGGGAATTGAGGTCTTAATGAAGCCTGTTATATGGGTAATTTTTGTAACTCACTATAATATCCTTTTAACTTTTATCCCGGTGCTCTAACTTTAGTATTATTTTAGTAGTATTATTTTATCACATGATCAAAGAATATAAGGTTGATGCATGTATGTTTTTATGATGAAGTCTGTGAATGTTTCCGGCAGTGATGAGGGTTCAGGTGAGGACGCAGCCATGGTAAGGGAGATCCTGTTCTCCTCGCGTGACAACATTAACTTCATCCATGAGCTGTTCCGTCAAGCACTCTGCCTCTGCTTCCGCTATGCTGCCGTCATGAAGACAGTCATATTCACCTACAAGGACTGGATACAGATGAATGTGAGTAAGGCTGACTCATGCACAAAGGCTGGAGTGAAGGTGAAGGCCTGTACACCCTTGATTTGTTTCATTACAGAAGGTGATATTTAAGGAGAGTATGTAGTGCAGAGATATGTCTGAATTTTTCTTAATCTACTTCCTATCTACTCCCGTCTCTGGTTCAGGCTCCTGAGATGCCTCCGTTCATGCTGGAGCCCTTGGAGGGTGGGGCAGGACCAAGGGATGAGGGTGTGCCCCAGCAGGATGGTGCAGCCCCACAGAGGCGCATCAGGAATGAGTCTTACCTCGGGGCAGTGAACAAGGACATCCACATCAGGGCAGGACTCCAGGTAAAAAAACAATCACGGTTTTCAAGGTCATAGAGAGGATTTATGAGTTTTTTTATTAATTACCTAAAATAATGGAAACTTTGCTTGACTATTAATGGTGTAGTAACTTGTTGTTTGTATAGTGGAGATAGACTTAAATTACAAGTGTACATACAGTGTAAGTTATGGTCGATGTATCTGTATTTCATAATAATGCCTTCAAACTGTCTTTATAATTATGGGTTACTAGGCAGAAGTAGGAAATTATTCAAGAGAGCTTTGTAATTGCAAATGGATAACACTTGCATGACTATTATGTTGCAGTATTAGACCATATAACAAATTGTAGAGTAAGTGTGCAGAGTTGACATTGTCCCTTCACCCCTTCATCCCTTCACCCCTTCACCCCCAGAATGTGCTGCAAGTGTTTGTGACAAGTGTGGCCAATGTGTTCCTGCTTGAGGTGTCCCCAGACTACCCTCGCCTGCTGGATGAACAGGTGGATGTGTGCAAACATGTGCTCAACATCTACCGCTACATGGTGATGAACACACGCATGGAACAGAAGACTTGGTGAGCCTCTTGATGCCTTCTGGTGTTATTGAATCAGTAGCCATTATTACATATTTTGTGTTGAAGGAATATCTACTCTACTTATTCATATTTTCACTATTCATCTTGTTTTAAAAGAATATAATGCTTTATTTCTTTAAAGTTTTGTAGTCCTCACTGTATCTGATATTAAAAAGCTTGATAACAATGATGATTAATAGCAATGCACAATACTCACCAATATTATCAGTGAGACAGAGATAGACTACTGTTGCCCTCTTACTAATGTGTTTGTATGTGTGTTTGTGTGTGTGCAGGGAGCAGCTTCTAGTGGTACTGCTCCACATCACCTCCCAGACACTGTGCAGTCAACACACATCACACAAAGAGGATTCACTCGGGAGCAGGTTCGCCTCAGCACTTTTCCAGGTGAGTGTGCAAGGACAAGGTGGGTGGGGGGGACTGGGGGGAGGATTGATAAATATATTGCAATAAACTTATGCAATACAACTCAAAAAATAAAATAAATAAATAAAACATAGGGGACATTTAAGTTAGAGGGACTTGTTATTATGGATATTTTGGGGGGAGAGAATGTTGAAGGATTGCTGAGATGAATAGAGGAAGGGAATGTAAAATAAGGGAAAGTGGGTGTTAGTAAATATAGAAAGTGTTAAGATGTATGTAAAAATGTTTAGTTGTTTTTTTAATGTGTAATAAAATCTTAGGATCATTATTTTGTCTGTCTATTTTAATTTTTCTTATTTATTGTTATGTATCAAGTGGAAACTATATCAATTTGCAGAAGAAAATGTAGGATGTAACAAGTGAAGGAATAATTTGAAGCTTCTCATTAATGCCAGTTTTTAAGTTAACCAATACAAATTTGAGTTCATTAATATATCCAAGTGTAACATAGCTTTCCTTCCCTTAATGTTGTGTTCCTTACAGACTCTCATTGTGTCATGGATCAAAGCCAACCTGAACGTGTCCATTACTGGGGAGCTTTGGGACCAGCTGCTGCTCACCTTGTCCTGCCTCACACACTGGGATGAGCTCATCAAGGAGTGGGCGGTGAGGAAGCACACCTGTTAACTTTTTTTTTATATATACTTTGAAAGGGAAAAACAAGGGAAAACAAAAATACGTAAAACTTAGATATTAGATGAATCAAATATCAGCTTCCTTGTCTTGTGAGATGGTTGGAGTTTCTCAAGATTTTCTGTGTTAGTGACTGGTATACATAGGTTATATTTTTTCATAATGTGAGGACTTGTTTTTACATAGAACTGAGAGAGGTTAGCAGGAGGGTTACTGATACATAATGGAAGTCCAGTCTAAGGCATTCATTAGGCATTTAAATAGTCTTTATTTAACTTTAAGTCTGTTATAGAAACTCAACATTAATTCTTATGTTTACCAAGACATCTTTTCTTAACATTTTTTGTGGTAAGAATGTCAATCTTTTCTCATCAATTTATTCTTCGGTAAAAATAGATCTTTTCTCAACATTTTAACATTGTATCATGAGTGTAGGCTTGCATGTCTTCCATCTTAACACCTCCTCTGTAAATGACCAAGGAACACCCTCACACCCTACAGAAAACCCTGGACACCCTGACCCGTGTGTTGGCGCGTCACGTGTACGGCCTTGAACTCAACAACTTGCCGCTGGACCGCATGACAGAACGGCGGCTCATTAAGAGAGGCGCCACCAAGATCGGAGGACTGGATGTGAGTGTTAAGGTGGAGACAGTCGTGGGGATGTGTTATTATGTAGTCATGAAACAGATTATAACCAGGTTGTAATGTCTAGAAGCATCACAAAAGTAAATATATATGGACATTACATCTATATTTTTTATTTGTTTATTTTTACATATATTTATCTATTTTTTGTGTTAATTCATTTCCATATTTTCTTTTTGTTTAGTCTGTGAGGAGTAGTTTTGCCCGGAGCTGGACCAGTGTGAGGATGGAACGGCAAGCCAACAACACTACAGAGACTCAAGCCACGGGACCACCAACACTCACCAACCTGCAGGAAGAGTCTCACCCCGACCACTCAAACTCTCATGGTACACACACACACACACACACACACAACTCTATGTTCAACTCAAGATAAAGATTGATGTCATTTGTAGAATATCTTCAGTTCAGTGTTTTCCAGGTGGTGTTGTTTTGGGAAATCTTTTTATTGTTTTCCAGTTGATGGTTAAAAGGTATAAAATTATTCAAAGGTTTGTAAAGAGACATTTGATCTAAAGTTGTTGGCTGTGATACTCATTAGAAACATTCCCTATCTTTGTTTGTGATCAATAATGATGCAAAGAAAGATGGCTTAAAGCTAAGACCCTGGAATTGGGTTCAAGAAAAGGCCAACTTGTGTTTAGTAATGTTAAAGTTGAAGTGAATAGATCAAGTAGAGACATATCAGCTGTCATCACCCCTTTAGGAGGCTCTAAGGAAGAGTTATCTAATATATTGATAAGTCAATTGAGGTGGAGGGGAAGCACCTCCTCTCTATACTCTCCTATGAAAAAACAAGGCATAGACGGAAAGGGAAGAGTAATTTCTCCACGAACCCTGAAGTTTGGGTCTGAATGTGTGTGGATGTAGTACACTTGAGAGTAAAAGGAAGGTGATTGGAACAATGTTTGTGGAGCTAAAGTTTGATGTGTTAGCATTGAGTGAAAGTAAACCTAAAGGGAAGGATGAATGTAAGTTTGTGTGTGTGAGGAAGGATGTCAAGTGTGACCAGAAGGAGTGCAAGGGAAGGAGTGGTGTTAATGGTGAGTCTGGCAATGAGACTGTGTGGTGGAACGGAAGGAAGTGCATCAAGGCTAATGGGAGTGAAAGTAAAGTTTGGCAGAGAGTTGTGTGTGTGTGTGTGTGTGTGTGTGTATAGTCCTGGTAATGAGAAGGAGGAAACAGAAAAGGAGGCTTTCTAGAATTATTTGAATGACTGCAGAGTTATGTAGCAAATGTGAGTATTGTGTTGTTAGGAGACTTGAAGGCTCATGTTGGTGATGAGGTTATTGAAGAAATGGTTGGTAGGCACAGTGTGCCTGGAAGCAATAGAAAATGGAAAAAGAATGATAGGACAATGTATAGATATGTGTGTATATATATATATATATATATATATATATATATATATATATATATATATATATATATATATAATATATATATATATATATATATATATATGCAGTAAGAGTACCATGATGTGTATTTAATGTCCTGTTTGTCCCAACAGGAAGCACCGACCGTAGTCCCTTTGCACGCAAGCGTCGAGGCAGTGCTGGTGGAGGGTCCCTGAAGGCCAGTGCCAGTGGTAATGGCAGCAGCCCCAAACTGTCCCCTCACCACCCCTCAGATGAGCGGCCCCACACCTCCCACCACCACCACTCTCACCACCACCATCACGGTCACCACCACCACCACGGCCTGGGCAAGAGACTGTCGCGCTCCCTGTCTGAGTCTAATTTACCTGTGAGGAGACAGTCAGTGAGAACACATATGCAAGGTAGGCATCAAACCTGTTGTTTTTCACTGATTCCTTTGTTTAGTGTTAGATTGCTTATTAAACACCCTGGGCCTATAGAGTTAAGATAAAATGCATGAAAATGTGTGAAATCAATTTCAATGGAAAAATAATGGAAGAGTTAGATGAACTTAAGTATCTTGGTTCAATCCTGTGTAAAAATTAAAGTATGGTGAGAAAAATACAAGAGAAAACATCACAAGGAAGGAAAGTGATAGGATGGATCTTTTTGGTTTATAATGAAGGGTGTAAACATAAGTACAAAGACAGGCTAGTAATGACACATCTGTTACAAGTGAATATCATGAATGTGGTGTTGTGTCATTCTTAACACTGCACTGATGGCATGAAAGTGTGATACAGAGTGAACACTGTGGCTAGTATTGTATCTTCAGTGTCTCATAAGGATATTGTAGGCATGGAATTAATCAAGTGTTGTGTTCATTTACAGATGAGTGTGAGAATCACCGCTTCCTTCACGGCACTCGATCCAAGTCCTTGGAAACACTCTCTCATGGTGGGTGGAGGAGATTCAAGGTCACATCAATCAGTCACATTCCAATATCAAACAACAGTCACTCATCAAATGTAGAATGTATAATGTGATTCATTGAATGATAATAATGGCATTCCAGTTTAATTGTTGCATTTGTATAGTGAGTGATGTTTCATATTATGGAGTGTTGTGATGTGTGAGTGTTGGGAGGCGTTGAAGGTGAATTGTAGTGCTGTACTCTCAGATGGTTGGGTCTCATGAACACCATAACTGAGAGTGACATGATAAGAAAAGTAGACCACATTATAATAGATGGTGTTTGTGTAAGAGAATCCTATCTTGTAAGGGACGGATAGAGTGTTTGAGATAGAGATAAGATGTAAGATTGAGAGGAGTGGAGTGTGTAAGGATGAAGTGTTACAGACATCAGTAAATGTACACACCTCTGCCTTGGCTACTACCTTGGAGGCAATCCTAAGGAGAGACAACCAGTAGTATGAGAGAGAAGGGATAGGCTAAAACATTATTACTACAAAACTTAGATCAAAGTTCACAACAACAATCCTGACTTGAAGGAACCATCTTATTGTCATACTTGAAGAACAAAGAACATTTACAGCAGAGCCTTACTTACACTATGTTTTTTAACTATTGGAAATGCATCCTTAATTCAAATATAGGCAATTATCTTATTATTTCATGGTTATCAGTATATTTTATCCCTTTTGTTTATACAGATGATGATTCCCGCACCCCCTCCCCCTCCCCGTCATCTGGCGTGGAGTCTTCCTCCATGAAGGACTCTCCAATGCAGATAGAACTGGGAGGAGACACAACTAGCATTGGTGAGTGGACTGGAGGCTCAGGAACAATGTTTATACAACCTTCACACACCTAAGATAATACATTATTGCATTGCTTCATTAAAGTTGGAATATAATAATAGCATCAAGTATTATTTCCATTCTGTTATCCTGATACATCCATGTTTCCCCAGATACCTTGGAGGGAGGGTTGTCCTCCGAGCAGCGTTCTGTGATGTCTGGCGGCACTGTGCGAGGGTGGCTGCCTGACGTGGCTGTGGTGTTGTGGAGGAGGGTGCTGGGCCTCCTCGGGGATCCTAATGATGTGAGCTCACCGCAGATCCACGGCCAGATATTCAAGTACCTCTCAGACCTCACAGAGACACTGGTCAAGGTAGGGTATTTGTGTGTGTGCACGCGTGTGTGTGTTATTACCAATACACAGCCATAAGATGTTGATATTGTTTTGTTTATGGAAGTTATTTTATAAGTTGCCATTTCCCAAACATGAAGACTAACATCTGAGAAGGATACTGAACACAACAAGCATATCCACTTTTTTTTCTCTTATTTCCAGACACCATTTTTCAGTTTATTGAATTTTCTTATTATGTAGCAAGATAATGTCATATTTGATCCATTATAATTGCCTACCATTGACATCATTTCTTGTCTTGTAGCTCCCCCATTTGATAGATAGAAGAATAAGAGATTAGTTATACATTTTTATCTGATGGAATTGATCCCTCGTTGAACACTAACCACTGTCTTTGTTCCTCCACCACCAGCTGCGTAACAACCAAAGTATCTCCTTGGACAACCAGAGCAGCCCAGAGCCCCCGGAGCTGATACCACCCCTCACACTGGTGGCTCCTTGGTGCTTCAAGGTGAGTGTGTGGGTTAAGGGGGGAGATTATTAATGTGGTGAGACTGTACTTGTGTTATTCATTACTTACAGCCTTTTTGCCGTTATTCCTGTGTTATGGAGAAGGTAATTGTACAGGACTGTTATATCTTCCTATGTCCTATCTTATTGCCACCTTCCATTCCTTTATCAATGTTTCTTTCAATATATCTTTACCATACCCACGTTACTACCTCAGTATACAAGCATCACCTCCCTCCCTTACTCTCGCAGGCCCTCACACTGCCTCCTGCCTTCCGTCGAGGCAAGACCATGGCCTACAGGTTGTTGTGTATCATGATGGTGCGGCGCCATGACATACCACCACCACGGGATATGGTTACCCACTTCTATAGAGTCCTGCACCAGGGCTTAGTGGGACAGGACCAGGTGAGGGATCAATCTGCCTCCTCAAGGGATAGTTATTTGAATTTTGAGTTGTAATGTTAATGCCTCTGTAAACTACAAGAGAATGTTAGTTGATATTTAAATTGTAATATTCATTTCTTTATGAAAACTATTAGGGAATGTTACTTGATATTTGACTTGTAATTCTAATGCCTTTCTACTAACCATTAGGGAATATTACTTGACATTTCAGTTGTTACATTAATTCTTCATCTTTTGGTTCATTCATTTTGTTTAATGTATTAAAAACTATATTGGTTTAGATTAGGATCAGAGAATTATTATTTGTCATGGGACACCTGTAGCTCACCTGACTATATGTTGAGGGAGGAGGTGGTGGTGGTGGTGATAAGCCCTTCACCCCTCCTTCCCCACTTGTGTTGTTGTGGTTTATGGTGATGAGGAGGTTAGTGATGGTGGTGGTGGTGGTGGTTCCTGCAGGAGGTGATCAACACGCTGGTGGCAGAGTGTGGGCCCAGCTTCTTCTCCCTTGGTCTGCCAGGCTCCTCCATGCTCACCCTCGACTTCATCTTTGCCACCAACACTGTCGTCACCTCAACCGACGCCAAAGTTGTAAGTCTCAACGCGGATTTGTACATTTTCTAGTTAAGTGACAATTATTTCCTTTATTATCACCATAGAAATTTAGTATCTTCTATGAATCCTTAGTGTTCTATCTCACACATTTTTTTTCATCTTTTTCTTTCACAGCAATCACCAAAAATGGAAGCCCTGAGTTTGCTTGGGTCACTGTTGCCGCTGTCATCACTGTACCCGTCCATGCCTGTCCTCCAGCCCTCGGCCTCAGACCTCACTCTCATGAACTGCTCAGATGTCAAGGTATAGAAGGGTAGAAGGTGTGCAAAAGTACTATTACCACTACCTCTACCCAGCAGTATTTCTCATTACTCAAGTTATATTTTTTACTCCTTCATACAACCTTCTCTTTAAATTCGTCCCTATTTTCCTCTACAACTAAACACCTTCATTCCTTCCTCTCAACACCTTTCCTATATCATTGATCCTACACTTCACCTCTGTCTCTAGTCCTCCATCTACAGTTACGTATCTTGGACTTAAAATATTCAAAACATTCATCTTTCTACCACCAAATTCCATTGTGCATTTCATTACTTTACTCTTAATGCCATTCACACACACAGGACCACCTTGTCAATGTGCTGCTGAAGAGTGGGAAGCGTGATGGGTGGTGGCGGACAAGGTCGCTGGCCCTCTCCACCCTGGCCATCTACCTCTACCATGAGTTAGCTCACCAAACATTCCACACCAAAGTGAATGAGGCCATCAACGTCCTTCTAGCATCCCTCAAGGTTTGATTTTCATCCCCACAGAATCTCACAGATTGGTCAGGCTGGGTTTGGGGTGTCGTAAACCTTATTATTTTTTTTTCTTCCCACCCTACGTAGCATGTCAATGTCAAAATGGATTGCAGTGTTCACATCGCATTACTCACTTCACTAACTTAAAAAAAATATTGCATTAAATTTGCACTTGCTTTTGATAATCTCTGAGTCAAAGTTTTTAATGAGGTGAGAGTTACGCCTCTTGTTTGCCTATGATGACACCGTAACTGTTGCTGAATGACTCCTTGCATGAACAATTTTGAACAAGTTGTGCATGGATGGGTTAGTGAAATAGAGCATTGTAAGTAAGGCATTGTTCTCGCTTGTGTGCTCCAGAATGATAGCCTTTGTGAGGTAGACTATGTATGTTGTCATGTATTGCTCTGTGTGGTGTTAATTAGGTAGAATCTTGACCCTTGTAGCAGTGTGAACATTTGAAAGTAGACAGTCAGATGTGGGATTAGATTAGTTATGAAATGTTTTGAATGTCTTACTTTTATCATGCATAGCTACTGTAGTTTATGAGTTACATTACAATGATTTATTTTGCTTATTAACAATGGCATAATGATAAGCAGAAAGTGTGTGTGTAACCCTAATGGCCACTCACCTCCTGTATCCAATGGCAAGTAATCAATCTCCTGCTGTTGTCCGTGCATGGTGAGACTGACGAGTATTTTGCATTCTAGCAAGCAGTACCTCCCTCACACCACACCAAGCACTTCGTCCAGAGTACTGAGGTATAGCCTGCCTTGTCCTGCCATGTTGTGGTGGTGGTGGTGGTGCCCTTGTCTGCCTGTCTACCCCCTCTAGTCTTAACTCACTGGAGACCTTCTTCCTCTTGCTTTCTATTAATTTCTGGTCTATTTATGCTCTGCTGTGGCTTGAATGGGAAGTGGTGGTGGTGGTGTCTGGCTGTGTATTCCCTGTAAGTCATTGGAGACCTTTCTGGGCTTTTTCCTGTGTTGTGTTGAGGGTTGGGTGGGCGGTGTGATGTGAGTTATGTTGTGATGGTATGCATTCACCTCATCACAGCACATCACCTCACCTTCTTCATTAGGGATTACTGTGCTGCCTAACATTGTTGTGATTGGTAAGACTGTGTTGCGTGAACTTAAAGAGCATCTCAGTTCTTTTAAATAATGTAGAATGTGTATTTGAGGTGAAAGATTAGGTCCTGAATGTCATCCTGCGTGTTTTGTTTTTGTTTGTCTTCCTTGTTAAGATATTGTTTCCATTTTTTTTTTAACTTATTGATAACTTCTGTATCTGATTTTCTATACATTCAGTTTTTCATTATTTTTTACTTTTGATAACTTCTTGATCTGGTTTTGTAGTATAGATGAAGAATGCATGT
The DNA here is from genome assembly GCA_029783475.1 of Metacarcinus magister. Taxonomy (NCBI): domain Eukaryota; kingdom Metazoa; phylum Arthropoda; class Malacostraca; order Decapoda; family Cancridae; genus Metacarcinus; species Metacarcinus magister. Next base: position 7,378,947 of record JAPQNM010000036.1, on the reverse strand, counting down.
TTTGAGACTACCACCTAGATATTTAGTGTATCAAAAGATGGGGTTAAGGGAAGTGCATGTTGGTAGGAGAGTAAAGTAATGTTTCACCACTAAGTTAAACATTGCGTGATAAAAAGGGAAAATAAAAGTGTGTAAATACTCATTGGACACATCTTTACTCACATCATTGGATCACAACATTACAAATAAATAACAAAAAATAAGAAATGATGTACCTTGATGAACTTCAGATGTCACTAACACACTAAAGCTGTAAGTAAATACCACACCATAACACTAGAATCACAACCACACAACACATGCACTAAACAACATACATATCATTATTTCCATGTAATATAACCTCTTAACACATCAACTAACTAATCTGTGTTGCCTCAAGATTGGGCGGCTGGTGGGCCAAGTTGCTGCTGACCTGCTGCTGCTCCTCTGTGACCACTCTGAAGCCTTCCTCACCCACTACCCAGACATACCTGCCAGGATAATACAGGTGAGAGGATGCTACTCTTTGCTACTAGACAGCTACTCTTACTACCTCAACTACAGGTTAAATTTACACCTGAAGAAGAGGAGGAAGATTAGATTTACTGTGTAGGGTGAGGGTGGTGTCCTTGGTTGCTCCCTTGGTTACTCTTATTATCACTACTTTCTGTATTCCATCCCTAGGTGTTGTGTCAGACCCTGGGAGCCATTGGAACGGACCAGAGCCTGACAGGGAGTGCAGAAGGCAAACACTTGGTGCTCTCCTGCCTGTTCTGTATGGCTGAGTGGGTGATGCGCATGCCTCACCAGGTCCTCATCCAGCCAGCTCAGGACAGGAAGCCTCTCCTGCAACATGTCTTCAAGGTGAGAGAGAGAAAGTGTGCTGAGTTAGACTAGTATACATGGATCTGATGGCAAGGTGAGAGCAAGGCAAGGGAATTTAGAAGTAGGAAAGAACGGCACCTTAAAAGATTTGAAGAAAAATGTCGGAGTCTCGGATCTCAGCGTTGCATTTAAGTACAAGTTGACAGAGTACTAAACATTGACTCATTGACTCATTCCTCAGGTGCTCCACGTCATAACTAGCGGGAAGAAGAATGGCCACTTCAGGTCCCCCAACATTGAGGTGATAGACTTTGATGCCCAGGTGAAGGAAGAAGCAAGTAGGACTCTGGACTCCGCTACGCGAGGGGACTCACTCAAACGGTCCACCTTCACACAGCCCTGCACCTCCACCATACAGCTGGCGGCTAAATCTGTGAGTTGATATGATACTCTGGGCTAGCTAGGTTTGAACTTGTTATTCCTTTGCTAAGTGACTATGTTGTCCATTATGTATTTAATTTATGTAGGTTTATAATTATGGTGTTGAGAATTTGCTAATGTTGTTTTGTCAGTCTGTATTGTATTCCAGAAGGTATTAAATCCAATGGAGTATATTCTTTGTTATAAAAAGTATTGTGTATAATTATTTATTTAGTTCTATCATCTGTACCACAAAGTAAATATCCATTATTGTCGTGACCTCCTTACCCTTTGGATTGATTGTCTTGTTACTTCATCAGAATACAAAACCATTAGTTAACTTGTATAGACTGAAGTGTTGACAAGTGTTCCTTTGCCTCAGATCACCAGCCACATCATGAACCATCTGTGGCACTTCCCCTTGGGTGTTGGTGCCCAGAGACTCTCCTCCCTGGTGGTGGAAGGGGATGACGTGCCAGGCCTTACCAGTGATGAACTCTCCTCTGAAGTGTTCCTGTCACCTCACGTCCAGCTCTTTGCTCTGAACCAGTCATGTCTCCTGTCCTTAGTGCAGCTTCCAGCCCTCCAGGTGCCCGGGGGAGCTGCCACCGTGGGATTCAAGACACCCAATTCAGAGGTGAGTCTTGCAGGAAAATTTGTGAACTGTTTAGTCTTTTGATGTAAGTTTTGGCTTTTGCTGATCCATGGTTACTTTTTATCTTTTAGCTCTGTGATAATGTGTATTCATCCTGTTTCCTCATTCTCATTTCTTACCTTTAATAATGTGTTTTTTTTTCCTTCCTTTCTGCTTTCTCATCATCATCTCATAATTCCAATAATGTGGTTTTTTTTTCTTCCTACTTCCTCATCCGCATCTCATAGCTCTAATATGTTTTCTTCCTTCCTTCTTGCTTCCTCATCTTCATCTCTTTCCTCTATAATAATGTATCATCTTCCTTCATAGTTTGATACACATAGAACAAGTAAGGAGTGTTCTATAAATTGTAAGTACCTGTTTTACCAGACATCAGTGTTGCCATACAAGTGAAACATTGATCCTTTGCACCACACAGTTGAGACTCATCCTGCGGGACCTGTCGGGGAAGTTCTCTTGGGACGCTTCCCTCCTCTATGCACCCCCTGATGAGTGTGTGCAGGAGCAGGCCGGGGCGAGGCAGCCCCCGCACCCACCACACTCTCCACACCAACCAGCGCAGACACAGATGCAGCAGCAGCAGGCCAACATCGCCTCGGTGGTGAGTGATTCAGTATTGTGATGTAGGATGGAAAGGCTTGACCATGTGTTGTGTGTGTGTGTGTACAGTACTAAGGAAGGTGTAACTGTGTGTGTGTGTGTGTACAGTACTAAGGAAGGGTTGACAGGGATGTGCTAAGCTGTTCTAGGCTGATTACTTGGCTGTTTTCTTTTAATAGCTGTCTATCTATCTATAGTTTTTTTTTACAGTTAAATGTATCTATATAGAATATACATTATTTACTAAGATACTTACACCAATATTACAAGGAAAACTAAAAAACAAATGCTGTTGCACTTTATCCTTCCAGACCACAAACTTCCAGACCGGTGCTATTCCCTCTCCCACGGGCCTTGGGGTGCCGTTCAGCCTCGCCACGGGCCTGGATGCCAACCGAGATGACACCATGTCCTCCTCGCTAGTGGTGACGTCCCCGCCGCGCCACACCCTGCGTCACCGCCCCCCCGGTGTGCTGCCAACCCATGAAGACTCGGCTGAAGACCTCGACAACCTGGATGATGTAAGGGAATTCATTACTTCTCCAACAAAACAAAACTTAATGTTGTAAATGAGAGAATGTTTTATGTAGCCATTCAACTATCTGGTCCCCTGACAACACTCCCTCTTCTACATCACATCTGTTGAGTTGACTTACATTATCTGATGAAACTAAGCTGGGAAGATACTGCACATGTTAAAATATTACACATGTCCTGTCCATTACCTCACACCCTATCGAGATCCTGTTTTTCCACACTTATGAAAGTTATACATTGTGTGATCCACTCCTAGGAACCAGAAAGAGGTGATGTATAATAAGGTATTACATGCACCCACTCCAACCCTTCCAACTTACCTTATTAATCACCTCCTCTCCCTTGCAGCTGTTGAGTTACATTGGCTATACAAGTCCTGAAGTGTTGGAACAGTTTGGTCATGCCTTGAATGAGGCGGTGGGTCCTCCCCTCACCCTGCCCATTGAGGCCCAGCATGATGCCATCTCATCCATCCTCAACCAACGCAATGTTGAGAGTGAGTTCTTCACCAGACACTCCATTGACCCCAAGTGAGTAGGGTGTGGTGGGGAGGAGGACACATTGGGGAACTTGTATAAGCTTCTTCATCTTTTCATTGTAATGTTTGCTGAATATTGAATGTATGATAATTTTTTTCTAGCTACAAATTTGATATTTAAACGTGTATTCAAGAGGATATTCTGGTTAGATCATTTGTCCTTATTTGATTTGAATAAGTTTAGGATTTTCCATACTACACTTGCCAATATTCTCACAATACGGGCAGCTCATCTTGTAATCCGTCTTTTTCTGTGCAAATAGTCATAGGCGTGTGCTGTTCACTCTTCACCTTCCTTTCCTTCCCCCTCAGCATGGTCTGCCCAAGCTCACACTGCCCTACACCAGTGGAGTCCAGGTCAGCCTTCCAGTTAGGCCGCCTACTCTTTGATCAGCTTGGCCTCGGCTCATGGGAGAAGCGGCAGTCCATCTTTACCCTCAAGAAGAATGACAAGCTTCTGAGAGAACTGAAGAACCTTGACAACCAGGTGAGTGAGTGCTGATGTGTGGATGAGAAAGTTTGTACTGATGTGTTGGAAGAGGAGAGAGAAAAGAAAAAAAAGTTGGAGGGAAGGGTAAAGAGGAAGAATGTGATTTACCAAGAGGAGAGTGAACAGCAGAGGCAATGAAAGGAAAATGATATGAAAAGTTATATGAAATAAAGACATAGAATGAGACAGACAGGAATGGTAGAAATGAATACCTGTGTTGTTGAAGGGTTAGTTAAGTTTATTAGAAAACAGACAATGTTACAGAGTAAGAGGAGGAGGTGAACTGAAAAAGAGGAAGGAGATGAGTGAGCATATGGTAGTCATTTAGTGAGGACAGGCTAACCATTCCTCAATAACCTGTTTCAGAAATGCCGAGAGACACACAAGATGGCGGTGATCTACGTGGCCGAGGGACAGGAGGATAAAATGTCCATCCTCAGCAACAGTGGAGGATCAGCCGGCTTTGAGGTGAGGGCACATTGGCATACCATTGAAGAAAAGGCACATAATACATTGTTTTGGCTTGGTGAATGGTTTTGGATTGATGAATGGTACAACAAAGGTTTAGATAAGGGAATGAAGACTCACTATCTCACCTTCCGACCTACAGGAGTTTGTGGGTGGCCTGGGATGGGAGGTGGAGCTAGCAACACACACAGGCTTCCTTGGTGGCCTGCAGCGTAACGGCTCCACTGGGGAGACGGCACCATACTACGCCACATCCTTGACTGAGGTGGTGTTCCATGTGTCCACCCGCATGCCTTCCTACTCCGAGCAGAGCATGTTGCAGAAGGTGGGTACAGAGGAACACAGGTTGGTCTCCCTTTCATGTTTATTGACTCATCAGTGTTGGTGTTGACTTATTTGTAGGTTAATGTATTATCATATTTGTTCATGTTATTTGACCAGAAATTGAAGTGACCTTTTACTTTGCAATCATTCCTTTCAATATCACGGATTACAATAGAATGGAGGTCAAGTGTATACATTGGACCAAAATTCATGGCTTTATCTTTTTTCTTTCAACCGCTCATGAATTATTTCCACCAATTTGAACTGAATAATTAGTCTTTATTGTTCATGCTACTGACCTGAAGCTGTAGCTGTTCATGTCTAGTCAGATATACAGTGAAATTACCACTAAATGAGGATGGAATGAAAGGTTTATTAGTAGTAGTGATAATTATGATATGGGAGAGGAAGAATATGAGTGATAGTAGGTAGTGATGATTACTGTACATGCACCAGGAGGGAAAAGATAATGGTAATAATGATATGCTTCCCTCCGTCCCCACCCAAGACCCGTCACCTTGGCAATGATGAGGTGCACATAGTGTGGTCGGAGCACACGAGGGACTACCGGCGTGGCATCATACCTACTGAGTTCTGTGACGTGCTCATAGTGATCTACCCACTGCCTAACAGACTCTACAGGATACAGATCTCCACCAAGTCCGAGGTGTGTGTGTGTGACCTTGAGTTGTCTTCCTCATAGGTGCAGGTGTTTTGTGTTGTTTTGTCTTATTATTACTGTGTGTTTGTAAAATTCATTAGCATTATTTCTGCACAATTGACATATTCCCCTTTTTAACATCCCAAGCCATTATTCTTCCATTAGTGATTGACAAGAACAATTTAACTTTACTCTCACATCAACTAAGATTCACCCGACTGACTCCCTCCTTCAGGTTTCATTCTTTGGGCCGCTGTTTGATGGAGCAATAGTGGCCCACAAGGTGCTGCCCGGCCTGGTGCGCTCCACGGCCGTCAATGCTTCCCGGGCCAAGAGGAGCCGCCTAGCACTCTACCAGAACTTGTGAGGATTGAGAGTAACTTGTAACTTCCAATCATCATCATCAGCAGCAGCAGCACCACCAATGCCATGACTGCTACTTGCTCTTTTTTATCAGGGTCATATAATATTTTTTTCCTCATTATATTAACCGAGTCGTTATTTATAATTTTTTCCACTTATTATGAGCTAAACTATTTACATTATCCTTGCAATTAGTATTAAAGACATACTTCTATTACACTAAGAAAATGATACATAAAGACTGGCAGGCGTTACTTTGGCTTGTTATCTACAAGGAAAAAATATCTACACCGTACAAATTTTATTTTGGAATGATATCTACATAGTAAAACATATAACATAAAGAAAATGTACAGTATTTGATGGCATATAAGACGCACCCCAAATTTAGCAGAGCATATTCAGGGAAAACAAAGTTTTTAGTGTATTAGTATATTTCAGCATAGTTCTTTTATGGCAAGCTATCATTACATTACAAAAAATTGCAATACAAGCTACTACGGTAATTGAAATGGTTAGGTTAGGCTAGCCTAACCTAACCTCTAGATCGCATACCAAAGTAAACGTTCGTTCTATTGAGCTATAATGAAATGGAATTGGAATGTAATTATAGGTGTAGGAGTGTAAAGTATTATGCAGTAATTTCTTTCACAAAATTTTTGTTTTCTTCATAGGTATTTGAGTTATTGGAAAGATGATGAGTATATGAGATAGACATTATCAAACTCCATAACTTTACTTCTATACAATTTTCCTGTAGGACTAATATTTACGTAGTAAAATGGGAAAACCTTTTTCGACCTCAATTCTGGTGGAATTTATGGGCCACAAAATGGAAAATCCAAATATTATAGTAATGAAAAAATTAATTCCAGATTCATGATCAACGTGCCTCAGAACCCCTTGGTACCAATTTTCATGAGTTGTGTTGAAATACAGGAAGGAAGGCAGTCACCACCACTCAACACTACACATTTAACCATTCTTACACTCCCCCCCAGCTATGAGGAGCGTGCCCGTGCCCTCAACACCATCATAGAACAGTACAGTGAGGCCACCACCTTTGAAGCATTCATCTCCTCTGTGTACTGTCCGGTCTTCCCCACAACCTTCACCTCGGGACCCACGCGTGCCTCTGGTGAGTGTTCCGTCCCCTCTCCCTCACCCTCACCCTCCTGTTGTTATCTTGCTGAGCACAGGTAAGGGGTGTTGGTTTTTATTGTATGGATTTGTTTTTGTGTATTTAATGAGTTTGTATATTTTGTGTTGACATTGTTTTCTTTGCAACAGGAGGATCAAGAGATGTGTGATAAGTTTTATTGCTTTGTTATGTTATATGGTATTTGTTGCTTTTTTTCCTGATGATTTTGATGCTTAATTATACACTCATAAGTTGCATTAATTATTTTATTTCAGCTTGACATTTATGTAGCTGGTGATATGTTTTGCATTCAGAGTTGATGATGCATAACAAATGTTAAGAGAAGCTTTATTCAACCTTTATTTTATTCATCTTAAAAGTGAAATAATGTATTGCTTTTCCTTATCGTTTATTTTTTCACTTCATCCACCCTTTATACGGAGAACACAGTCTGAGGCACATAGTACATCAAGAACAATTTGAGGCATCGTGTGTCCTCTCTCCCCAGGGACATCTTTCTCCTCAAGGGTGTTTGATGCCAACTCGGGTGCCACTGGCCTGGCTGCAGCACTCCTGGATGGACCTCAGCTGCCCCCCGGCCCCCCGCAGCGGCCCCCACTCACCCGCCCCACCAGCTACTCCACAGGGGAACAACACCACCTCCGAGAGAAAGCCAGAAGTGAGTTAGAACAGTGACTTTGTAGCATTCTGTTTAGTGTTCATTGTACATATTCATATTTAATACCAGGATAAGGAATGGATATAGAAACCTTGTTGACAAATGCCTGTTAGTGTTTAGTTGTTCATAGACACTGGAATTCAATGTCAAGACCAGTGTGACTTTTAAAACATGACAGGCTTTGCAGATTTGCATGTAAATGTAGCGATGTATTAGTAATATAGAAACTGATTTGTGGAAACACATCATTAGTTAGTTTACAGTAATATAAACTCTTGAGATATAGTATTATTAAATGAATTTATCAATTATCTCGCATAGAAACAACATACTGTACAAAATGCATTTAACATTTTGTCCCTCATACTTTGACAGTTGATAAGTGTTACTGCAATCCTAACAAAGAAACTGTCCCTTCCCTCAATGTATAGCTTCCATTGCATCACCCACACTTGAAGTTATAATACATGTGGACTCGTGGAGGGCAACATTTTCACCAAGAGTCACACCTTTTTGTACAGCATGAAACTACGTAGTGTGATTTGCTGTCCTTATAGGGTTAAGTATGCACTACCTTCATAAGTTTTCACACAAACACACCTTAGAAATTATTTCATGAGTGTAAGATGACAAGGCACACATAAGTCCATTGAAGCATTGATGACACAGTAGTAAGTAGTGGGAAGGGCCAGAGTAAGCATGCAGGTGTTATATCTTGACCGCTGGCGACACACAGGGGTGCGTCAGATGCTGGGGGGCAAGCGTCACCACTCCACAGATACTAAAGGGCCCCCGCTCACTCCACCTCAAGAAAAGAGCAACAATAACTTAAGCCACGAGGAGTGTCACTCTTGCCAGGCGCTGGACAGGTGTTAGTATGGTGGCATGTGACTATTCCTTGCAATGTACAGGTCCTGATTGGAGTGTGTAAGTGTGTGTGTGTGTGTGTGTGTGTGTGTGTGTGTGTGTGTCTCTCACTGTGCATTGAGTTTAAAGCTTCTAATCACTAGTTTTCAGAGTTGTCGCATGTTGACTTGGTGCGAAGATATGTGGTGTTGACGTGGTGTTTCTTGTTTATTAATATATTTATTATTTTACTTTTTCTTTTTGTACTGGTGACATTGTAATGGTTTGAGGTGTGGATTGTGGATGTGTAGTTTGCCTCAACCCACATGGCATCCTTCAAACAAATTGGATAACACTATACTGTTTTTTTTTCTTATACATTTAATATTGAGATGTAATAGAGTAATATTTTTTTCTCAAACATGGCTCAAACATCTATGAATATAATTCATGTTCCTTTTGAAACTGCTCTCACTTCTCACCTACAACTTTTATTTCTCTCTCCATTTCATCCTTGGGTCATCTTATGAAATATTATGGAAATGTTGGACAATAAGTAACCTTTGCATGTTGGTTATCTCCCTGAAGGTGTGTTACTGATGGACCACATGAACAGTAACGATGACACCGGTTCATCCCCTCGAGGGAACAAGAAGCTGTCCTTCAAGAACACTCGCAAGGCTTCTTCCACCGTGGCCTCGGTCGGGGTTGCTGCTGCCGCCACCACACCCCCAGAGAGTCCCATGCCACCCCCACGGAGGCCCAAGGACAGCAGTGGTCAACATGGTGGCCAGCGGAACAAGTAACAGTGTGCCTGAAGTGAGTGTGTGGTTGTTGTGAGTTGTGACTCTTCATCATCACGCAGATGGTTGGAGGTGGTGGTGGTGAGGTCCTGGTGCTCTGGGAAGATGTTTGTTCATCATGACCATAATGTTTTCCAACACCAAAAATATTCAAGTGTTGTGGAGAATTTACAGAACCAATTCACTCCGATGAATGTCCAGGTGTGAAGTGTGAAGTGTGAAGAGTGGCAGCCTGTGATGAAGGTCAATTTTACTGCCAACAAAGGCAATAGAATGACTTCCTTCAATGTATCTTGGTTTGCTTGTGATAATTATTGACATCAGAGACATGCATTAGAGATCACACTGTCAAAGAAGCAGACTCAAGCTGTCATGATTCAGCTTAACCCTAGAGTGACACATTATCAAAGGCTCATTCCTCTTCTCCCTCAACAGGTAGCGTCTCAAATTAACTGGACACACAATACACTATACACTGACGTTATGTTGGTGTCTTTCAAGCCAGTAACTCTTATATAACATAACGTGAAGCTGCTATGTTATTGATTGAGGTAGTGACACTTCTCTCCTTGTGGTAGGGATAAGCATGCAAGGTTCTGGGTTGGGTAGTGTTACTCTATGCAATACTAAAGGAGTCTGTGAGGTTTATACTGCCTTTGTGATTCTTGGTGAGGATGAGTAGAGTTTTGCACATGTACATATCTAAAGTTATTGCTATACTACTATATACATCATTATCTGGAGGACATTTTAAAACTCAGTAAGAACTATTATCGTACACATAGCTTATTCATAGTGTTGTACATGCTTCCATAACATAGTAACTCATGTGTACCGTGCATGAACAATTGAGGAAGAATACAACATACCCATAAAACTTAATCACAACAGAAAGAGAGAGAGTTGCAAGAGTATCTGGAGACTTAAACCAAGGTGTATCCTGAGAGGGCATTACATATTGGGTTATTCCTTCAGAAAGTGTTAAGAATATAAAGAGCACACAAGCTGTTCTCACTGTGGGCTCCGGTCTGGCATGCACTGGGAGCCACATGTTAATAGGATGCCTTACAGACTTTCTCACTGTGGACAAATCATGTTATTACTTTAAGTTGCATGAGAGACTTGGGTTCTCTTGTAGCTCGTAACACAATGTATCTTTAAGTGTTTTGCTAAGACTTGACATCTGTGTAGCTCGTATTTTGCACAGTGTTTTCTGTACCACTGAGAGGCGTGAGAAGGCTGGGGTCGGTTCTCATATAAGTATATAAGCCATTCGTTTTTGTTTCCATCTGTATATATATACATACTCTATATATTAGTGATTTTTTACAACTATACATTACAATTTGTCCTAAGATGAAGTGTGTAATTCACGTGCTTCTTGTCTGAGATTCTTAATGTAGATTCTCAGCTTTCCTTACCTCCTCCCAACATTATTGAACTTTAGAGCACAAAGTTTGATGCGCGAAGACTCTTTAATAGCACAACTGTAATCTGCCGTCATACTTTCATTAGGGTGACTCTTGTTGATTCACTGCTAGTAATCACGTTATGCCACCAAGATCAGTCAGGTCACTTCTGATAAGCACATGTTTGTGTGTGCATGTGTAAGTCTGTGTGTATGCAGTATAAACATGTATACACTCAGTAATGCTTCATTATCACTCAGTCAAGTTTACCAACATTCATAGTTCAATCTAACCAAAGACTTGCTGCAGTGTGGGATGCATTTGATCTGCTTCAAGTACTGCTGCCACTCCTCTTCACCTACAGTAGTGAGGCTTGCTTCAGGTCAACTAGTTTTGTGAGAGACGCAATTATTCCTTAGACACAGTTTACAGACATGGTGACTGCAGGCTTAGTCTCATTTGATTAGTGTTATGTTTGTGCAACTAACGGTGTTGTGGACTGACCAAGGGTGTTTAGGGTGTTGTGGATTATGCTGCTATCATGATCTTCAAATTATGATTACGTATTAAAAGATATATTTTCATTATAAGAATTGAGTTGATCATAATGTATACCAAAATCATTAAAGTAAGTAATATTTGATTTTTAAGGCAATTCTTTAATTTAAACTTAGTGAAGAGAATCTGTCCTTAGGGTGTCTCTTTGCTGCAGGTTCTGGCGCTCATGTCTGGCAGGGAAAGTAACGGTTGGGTAATGGGAACACTTGATGCAGTCAATGGTAATGTCATTTATACGAATTTAAATATATACATATGTAATATATATATATATATATATATATATATATATATAATATATATATATATATATATATATAATATATAGATATATATATATATATATATATATAATATATATATATATATAATATATATATAATATATATATAAATATATATATATATATATATATAATATATATATATATATATATACTATATATATATAATATATATAATATATATATATATAATATATATAATAATAATATATATATATATATATATATATATATATATATAATATATATATATATATATAATATATATATATATATATATATTTATATAGTGCCGCTGTGCACACACCATTACTCTGATGTTCAAGTCAATCACACATATAATATAACACATCTTTTTTTTCTTGAAAGATCTGTGCTCAGTCTGAGACACTGAGCTTGTGAAAGTCTTTTCCCAGGACTCAAACCAATGGAATGGTGAAGGCATGAAAATAACCCTGTGTGAGGGGGAGGTGTGCCTGTGCCTTGGCCAGGGATGAGCGCCAGTCCTTGACAGTGTGTGTGTGTGTGTGTGTGTGTGTGTGTGTGTGTGTGTGTGTGAAGATTGTGTGTGTAACTCAGCACCAGGTTCTCTGCTGTTTGTCCGAGGCCCTGTGATGGGAAAGGGCAGGTTGTTTTAAGCCAATTGAGTTACCTGATTTGATAGTTTTGGTCTAATGAGTTTATAGTTGTACTTAGATTGCAGAAACAATTAAACACTTGTAGATGAGGTTGATGGTGCATGTGTTCTCAGTATTTTAAGTTAATTTTAAGTATTTATTTTACTTAACAGTGTAGAATTAATGGTGGTTATTTCTAAGCAGTTTTATGGGGATGATTAAAATGTTATATTAAGTAATAAGTTGATTTACTGTAGCTTTAATATTATTTAAATTACAACTAATTAATCACCTGGGAGTGACCTAATGCAGCATATCCCATTAATGCTGCCATGTGCCAGGTGTGCAGCATAACAGCATAGCCTACTGTTACCACCACATGCAACAACAGCTTTAAGTCCTGTCACATCACATCACATAGGAATTAAATACTTGTGTTAAAACATATCTATATGTTTTGGTTCCATGTACCAGATCTGTATGTAACTCATGGTTAGAAACACCTTTGTCTGCTTGTCTTAAGTACATCTATTCACTTGTTATATAACCCACATCATATTTTCCCTTCTCTTCAGTGTCCCTCTCATGTTACAATTGATCTGATGGAGTAAGAGATGTTTTTGTATCGCTCAAGAGTTTCATAAAAGGCTTGGAATAAGTTTGGCATTTGCATCTGTTCAGCTCAGAGACAGAAGAGCATTAGTTCTGCCATATAAAGGCTTGATTTTCACACCATCCAATATTTTTGATGATGTAATGTTTGGCTTGAAAAGTATACATACATTTAATTCAGGTTCAAAATATGTTTGAGCAAATGTTAATCCAAGGAAGTGTGTTGGTGCCGTGGTTAGCATGTTTGTAGACATGTGTTGCAAGCACGTTCTATTTCAAGTTAATTTGGAGGTTTGTTGGTCCATCTTCCTAAACTTTTATATCTTTGTTGTATCCTAAGTGGAACTATTGACTTCAAACACCTGCAACTATCATACACGCTTGATGTTTGGTATTGATCCTACCTCTTTTCACTCAACCTAAGCAAACATGTGAAAGGCTCCCTGCATAGTCCTGTAGTGGATGGAAAAAGAATTTAAACAAACTAAGAAAAAAAGTCCTTGACATTTTTCTTCCATGCAGAAACTGATACGAATTGCAGGCTGAAAATATTTATTGAACATTCACTGTAAACTGCAATATTTTGTGGTTATACAATAAAGAACAGACTAATTATTGGTTCCCTTGGTAGGTGAGTCTGTATGTTGATGGTTGTGTGAGTTTGGTTTGGTCCTGTACGTACAGTAGTCTGTTAAGGAGCTTAGCGTGACCTGCGTTAACTCACCTTACTGCCATGTCTTGCTAGTTCTACCTTTGGAGTTAGGACGGAGGTCTTTTGCACATCCTCAATATTCTGTGATACTATTCCTTCCTTGGGCGCTGCATGTCTAGAGCTGCTGCTTGTCCAATCTGATGATTTAATTTATTTTTCCATTTCCTGGTGTGTATTTCCATGGAGGTTCATGGTCCCGTCACACCTCAGGGCCAAGTGGACTTTGAGAAGTAACATTGGTTCTCAGTAAAACTTGAAGCTGCTCATGAAAGGAGAAAGTTCTTTCCACCCTCAGCATGGCACTTTACTGCTCCCTGCCTGCAGTTTTCATGCTGAGGGGAAGAGTGACTCGTACTTATGTTATTAATTCTGTGCTGTATTTCACGCTCCAGTACATATACTTGTTTTATTCTTACATATTAGCATTGTTAGAAGTTTGTATATTAATATTATGTTTATGTTATCCATTGAATGACATCCTGGTTGGCCTTTGATGGGAACACCAATGACACATACATTGTTGACTGCCATTAGTAGTGTGTGCGGTCCAGGAGAAAGATGCACCAAAGTAGAAAGCAATCATATCTTAATCTTCCAACGGAAACATTCTATACTGGTCAAATTTTGAACACACCAAAGTGTTTAGCAGAGTTTTAGGTTAAACCAGATTAATATACTCATGTGATTTACAGAAAATGAGAGAAGAAAAAGAAAAAAAAAAAGATGAGGGCTGTTGATTGTTGCTTGAGCTGAATTGGTTTTGTCAGTTAATCTTACCTCAGTTATTTAATTAAACGTCAATGTTCTTTATGTTTAAAAGGTGACGGTGATTGTAAATAATGTGCAGCAGTTTGATGGTTAAAACTATTGATCAGCTGGACTGTTGTTATTATTGTTATTATTATTATTATCATCATTATCATTATTATTATTATTGTTGTTTCTATTATTATTATTATTATTATTATTACTGGTGCAAAAATGTTACATCCATGATTGAGGTTTACTCCGACACCTTCATGCCAGGTCAATATCTAAGCAGTCCGGCATGAGAGAAATAACCTTGAGTGAATGAGGAACAGTGTGAGGGTTGCTAGTAGGACTCAATAGCCTCAATGAGTGACTCCTCCACCTCAATAAGACCCTCAGCTCTTCCCTATAAGCTTGATGCAGAAAGCAGAGTTAGTTTCATGCTCTATATAGGACACTTTCTACTGATGCTATATTTTTGCCCATCGTTATTTACCATTATTGTTAGCCAGTAGTATTACACAGGTTTAGCATTTTCCACTGACTCTGATGCATATTGGAGTGGCGTGTGGTGTCAGGGATGGTTCAAAGTTATCATTATTTTATTCTAATACATCTTCAGTGTACTCATCAAGAAGCTGTTCTAGATGAAAGGAAACAGTGCAGATATGATTTTTAATTTTATTACCAGATGTGATGCTGTTACTGTGCTTTCAGTTTCTTTACAACCACAGAATAATGTATTAGTTATCACAGCATCTAATTCAAGGAAAAATATGATATCTGGTGCTAAAGCAGTGAGAAGCTTGCTGGTGTTAGTGTTGTTATTGATATTTTTTTATTTTATTTAATAATTCATTTTCTAATTATTATTATTAATATTATTGAGTATTTTGAACGATGATTAATATAAATCCGGTGACCCGTGTTGACCTTGGAGTTGTGAGGAGGGTGACCTAGCAAGAGGCTGTACAGTGTTGTGAAGTGTTGTGACCATCGCCTCACCCTCACAAAACACTGACCAGTGCTGAAATTCGCATAAAAAATCATTCCATAATCCCTTTGCTGCCCTGTACATGTTGTATATATACATAGAATTTCTCTGTACATCTTAATAATTATAATGTAATATGTATATAAGAATAAAAGTATAGTTCTGAACATCATGTATTGAATCTTTAAAGGGACAAAGTGGATTTGATGATGGTATAACAAATCTTCAAGTGTTTATTGTTATTGTCATTTTCGTGTTGCTTTTTTTAAGAAGGGAGTCAAGAGTATATATGAGGACATGAAGGTAGCTTTATGGTTGGAGATTTGAGAGTTGTTTGTTATGACAGGTGGGTTCAAGCAGGGATGTGTTATGTTCTGTTCAGTGTGTACTTGAGTGAGGTCACATCATGAGTACAGGGAAGAGTAGTGGATGTGGGAGTACCATTGAGGGAAAGGAGGGTGTGGAGAATGCCTATGTTTACAGATAACACGGTCTTACGGAACAACAATGGGTGGGAGCTGCAAGAGTTGGTGAGTTTGGAAATATGTGTGAAAAATGTAACCTATTAAAAAATACTTAGATGGAGGAAATATAACATTAGTAAACGTAAATGAGCAGAGATTAAACGAAGATTAGTACAGGTGAATAAGTTTGATTAAGAGGCTGATGACTGACAGACATCATCTATCTGGCATTTTTCAAGAAAGATAAGAAACCCATAGTGAGCAAGGATTGTGGAACAGACAATGAAGTGCATGGGTTAGTGTGGTGTGGACCAGGATGTGTTGGACAATATAAAAAGGAACCCCTGGAGGTCTTGAGATAATTTGTTCATACAGATTAGATGAATGATGAGAGATTCACAAAGGGAGATTATGAAAATGAAGTAGAGAGTGATAGGGAGATGTAGACCTTAAATGAGGGGGAAGGATAGAGTGAACATTATGTGAGCGAGAGATATAAGAGGTGGTGGATGTTAGGTTTAGTGAATGATGATATTATAGAACGGGGGAGAATGGAACAACCTTATGGTCATCCAGGAAGCCAATAAGGTGTCAGGCAAAAGAAAGACAAGTATTGCTCTATTTATTCACGAACATCATCATCAGCATCAGCATTACTATTATCATTAGCCTCTTCGTTTTAATTTAATTCCAAGGTTTTTTTTAGTACGCATTGTTTTATTATCATTCCGGTGATTTCTTTATGAGTGCATTATACAATTAGTTCATAGGATCTTAGAATATTGTTGAGAATCGGACAACGCCTGTGGATAATGGATATCAGTGCATCCTGTCCAACCTCCCACATTGAAGGTGACGTCATGCCTAGCGACCACACCGTTGCTAGGGACGCCGAACCTGCCAGGCAATGAGGAGCCAGCCATCAAGGCGAGAGGTTGAGTCGTCTGTTCCGTATAATTTGGTGAGTGATCGTAATATTTACCAGCTAGTGCTTGTATTGATGAAATAATTACCTTAGTTTGACGTGTATATGTGGCTTCAAATGTTACAGTTGTTACTATTGATGTCATATTGTGGTTGTTGATACGTGGAATAATTTACTGTATTAATGACCACAAGGTAATAACTAATAGGCCTACTGATGTATGTGTGTGTGTGTGTGTGTGTGTGTGTGTGTGTTGCAGGCAATTGCGTGATGGCGCCCAAGAAGAAAGGGAAGGGGAAGGGTGACAAGCTGGCCAGGATGACGGTGGAGCAGCGGCAGCAGTACTTGGACCGTCGGGCGGCGCAGGAAGCGGAGAGTGCCCGTAGGAAGGAAGAACTATTGGCAGGCTTCCTCAAGGTGATCTATTTCATCTCAACCACTTTTTTTTCTTATAATTTTATTCAATTTTAGTTATGAATTTAATGATTTTTCTGTTGCGCAGGTATTGAAGTCGTATTTTTTTCCGATTGTTGTTATTGTTACTGTACTGTACTGTGTAAAGAGAGGCAAGTGACAAAAAATAACACGAAAATCGATCGTTTTCTACTTGAGTAACCTTCATGTCATTTGTCATGTCACCAGTGGTCCTTGTCACTGGTTGTCAGATGTACGAGAAGCATGTGACAACCAATACTAAGGCCCAGTGAGGAGTTCAATTTGTAATACACAGAGATGTCGAATAATCTACGTGTCATAAATTTATCGCTGCGTCACGCCACTTTCACAGTCATTTGGACTGTAGTAGTAGTATAGTAGTAGTAGTAGTAGTAGTAGTAGTAGTAGTATTTTTTTATAGTAGTAGTAGTTGTTGTTGTTGTAGTAGTAATAGTAGTAGTAGTTAATTAATTACTGTTATCCACCTCTTCCTGCAGCTCAAGTTAGCCGACGAAAAAAAGAAAGGCGAGGTGAACGAGGCCAGACTCATGACGAAGTGGAGGGAGGTGTTACGTGAAGCCAAGACCTCCACCCTCAGCACGCAGCTCCAGGTGGTGACGCTGTAGGGAGTGTGGGTGAAACAGGTGCACAATAACAGGAATTGTGGGAATATTAAGCTGATTTATATATTTTTTTCGCATTTCCTCTCGCTAACTTTCTTCTTTTTCTTTCCTCTTCCTCGTCATCCTCCTCCTTCTTCTTCTATTTCTTCTTCTCCGCCTCCTCCTCCTCCTCCTCCTTGGGCCCTGCAGGAGTTGAGAGAGCGCGTCGCAGAGGGTACGACGCGACAGAACAGCCTCATCCAGCTACTGAGATCCCAGGTGGCACAAGCACACCACCAACGGGCCCAGGCAGCACACAACCACCTGGCGTCCGTCCACAAGCTGTCAGGTGAGAAGGGAAGGTGATCTTTTATTACCTTCTTTACCGTTTTTATCATTTCTTTGTCCTCAGTTTCTTTTTCTACTCCTAATCCTACTTCTTCCATATTTTCTCCGTGTCCAGAGTTACACGAGGAGCATGTCAGCGTCCTAACACAGTACCTTCGGGGGCGTGAGGCTGAGATGTCTGGGTTTGCTGCGGCGGGCACGGAGCATTTAGCGGCCACACACCTGCACCAGCTGCGCCGCCTGTCCTTGGTGGGTCAGGCCTCGCAACGGGACCACGACCTCTCTGAGAAGGAGCAGCTGGCATCCTTCCACACCACGCTCACACAGATCACTACGCAGGTCAGCCATGTTTGTATGTACTGATGGGTTTAAGGGACCAATTGAAGGAAGATTACTAAGTATACTGCCTTCTTTCTGCTTCATTCTCCTCCTCCTCCTCTTCCTCCTCCTTCTCCTCGTCTTCCTCTTGTTTGATGCACAGGACTGAGTAGCATTAAATATCCGTAAAAATGACAGTAATTAAGACTTACAGGAACATTCACCACCCTGCAGCTGGAGGAGGAGGTTGCAGCAGCGCGGGTGGAGCGTGAGAGCCAGCTGGAGCGGGCGTGGGGGCAGCTGGCGGCGAGCGTGAGGCAGCATCAAGCAGACACCTCAACCCTTCGTGCCTCATGTCAGCGCCTACAGCAACTTGTCGCCGCCCACCGTGCTACTCTCTCCTCCGTTACCACCTCCACCAAGGAAATGCAGGTAGGAAGGAAAAACGTGTAGCAGTAGTAGTAGTAGTAGTAGTAGTAGTACCAGTAGCAGTAGTAGTAGTAGTAGTATTCATAACTCCGCCTTCGCCTCCCCGCCAGAGTGAAGTGGATGCCCTCCGGAAGAAGCTGCGTCAGGAGAGGTCCCCCACAACAGCTGAACAGGAGCTGCGTCGTCTGCGTAGTGCTGTGGGCGTGGTGCGGGCGGCGACCACAGGGCAGAGGGTGTCAGGACGCACTCTGTTCAAGGTCATCAACGCACGTGGGGATCAGGCTACTCAGGTGTGTTCTCTCTCTCTCTCTCTCTCTCTCTCTCTCTCTCTCTCTCTCTCTCTCTCTCTCTCTCTCTCTCTCTCTCTCTCTCTCTCTCTCTCTCTCTCTTTTATTTTCGTTGGTTTATCCTTGCTTACTCTGTAAAGTTTGATAAAGATTACATTTGATCTCCATTCACTAATATTTTTTTTTCATTTTTTTGTCATCTCCTCCTTCTCCTCCTCCTCCTCCTCCTCCTATTCCTCCAGCGAGTGTTGGAGATCCTGAAGGATGGCCAAGTGGTGCTGGAACTTGCCAATGTTTGTCGACGTCTGGAAACTAACCGAGACCGTAACTTGCCTTTCCTCCCGCCCTCCACCGCCGCCACTGCTGACACCTCCCGCCTCTCCCCTCAAGCCTCGGTGCCACCCATGGAACTTCTAGCTCTTCCTCCGACCCGCCCCGCCCATCAGGTAACATGCTGAGCCAATAGAGTGTAGAGGAGTAGGAAAAGAGGGCGTTCATTTTCCCTCTCTTCTCTGTCATTCCTAAAATGATGTCTGATTAAGAAGAGTTGAATTCGATACATGATTCCGTATGTCTCCCTTCCTCCTCCACTTTTCAATCTCCTCATCTTCAGGAGACTGAGACGCTGGTGGGGATGCATTCAGAGACAGACGAAGGCATTGGCTCCTCCGTCTATTCCTCCAAAGGTCCTTCTACTGTTCGTTCTTCCAAAGGCGCCCATTCCAGCCGGCAGTCCCTTCGCCCCGCCACTGGGAGCATAGTAAGTGGTTTCATGGTAAACTAAGGCATTAAGCATAGCAACAGGGTAACATGTTGAAAGAAAGATTAAGTTTTCTGTTATATCTTCCCCTGTAGAAGGTAATGACAAGAAGATTTTCTTACCTCCTCTCCTTGCTGTAGAAGGTGTAAGAAAAGGTAGGGCGTATTAATAGTGTGTTTCCCTGTGATTCTTATTGTGTAGCTTTACTCGCTCGCTGCTGAAGGTATAGTTTGAAGCAGAATGAAGTAACAACGCCGTACATTGTTCTGCAGAGGGCGCAAAAAATTACCAAAGGAAGTAAGATGAACGTAGGAGAGGAACAACACTTGGAATCTGACGAAGGCATGGAGACACAGGTGGAGCTGACAACCTCCACCCTCTCCTTGCCCCTCATCCCTTCCTCCTCTTCCTCTTCCTGCAACTCTACCAGCAGCACGCCCGCACCGCCTTCTCATCCCGGCGGGCGGAGGTCGTCGCTGGGGCGTGAGAAGCTGGAGAGGATCAATGAGCTGCTGTACCACGAGGAGGCCAACCATGACGCAGCGCAGGGCGAGGAGTTTGGGCCCATCCCAGACTTTGTACTGCAGGAGGTGAGAGAGAGAGAGAGAGAGAGAGAGAGAGAGAGAGAGAGAGAGAGAGAGAGAGAGAGAGAGAGAGAGAGAGAGAGAGAGAGAGAGAGAGAGAGAGAGAGAAAGAGAAAGAGAAAGAGAAAGAGAGAAAGAGAGAGAGAGAGAGAGAGAGTCCCTTATCATATAAACACCTTCTTCACCTTCATTCTCTCCTACAGGCAGACGCGGCGCTTAGGACCCACGAGGGACTCCGCAACTTCTGGCGTAAGTATCATCAGGTCCAGCTGGAGCGTCTAGCCCTACGCGGGGAAGCGGGAGCGCTGCGGGAGGAGGGACGTCACCTGAGGTCCCTCCTGAAGAAGTATTTCGTGTCCCTTGGAATGAGTGACGCTGCGCTCCGACTGCCTTCCACTACCCCGCTGTGTGTGGGTGGCATGCCTCCCCGCCCCCCCACCAGCAGCGACTACCGGTGAGTGTGTGTGTGTGTGTGTGTGTGTGTGTGTGTGTGTGTGTGTGTTTACTTATTAGTATTTTCACATAATTGTGTCAAGATTGTTGTGTCGCGTCTTTTCATACTGTTTGATCATATTTTCCTTTAAATCTGTGAATGGTTTTGGTCAAACAACTTCTGGTAATATGTTCCATTGGGCCTTGTCTGTCTTACTTTAATATTTTCTTCCATAATTATAAGAAAAAAGAATCACACCACAGTTAAGTATCTATGTGCTATGTGTTTCCACTTCCTCCCGCAGTTTACGGTCCAAATCGGTGCCAGGCCGGAGTAGCAGCGTGTCTTTCTGCAGCCCCTCCCCTTGGAACAGCCCCGTGCCTCCCGCCAGCGTGATGGTGCAGGAGGGCCGCGTCCTGGTGCGTGCCATGGCCCTTCACCACGCCCCTCACATCACCACGCGTCACACACCCTCCACGACCACCATCACGACACTGACACCCACATGATCACACCATACAAGCACCTCAGTTACGCATATGGATCAAGTGAGTAATGGCTGATCGAGCAGAGCAAGCAATGGTTTGAGCATGTGGAAGGAATGGATGGAGATTGTGAAAAAAAGATAAATAGGTATGATGTGTGGTTAAGGAGACTACGAATATGACGGTTGGACAGTGTAAAGATAATGTTTGATGCAGAGAGGATGTCTGTGAAGCAAGGCTGAATGCTTGTGTGTGACAGAGTTGAATGGCGAGGAGTTTTAGAGGTGTGAATGAAGACGTAACCTCGACGGTAGGTTCTACAACATTTGGTCTGTATCGGTCTGATCAGTAGATTTGGTAATTTGTGATGAACGGGTGGATCTGACCTGATGAAGCAAGACCAATGCAATGCACATTGAGAGAATTTGACATTTCCTCTTCAACCAGCCCGCTTGATTTGTTTTTGTTGTTCGCTTGACAACAGTTGATAAGAACAGTTGCTCACGTCACGTGTAGTGTGATGTGTTGTTACTGTAATTGTATCTGTCATTACTCAAGGTGATACCTTTTGTGTTACGTATATACTTCGTATCAATACTTAAATAAGATTAGATAGATGTTCGGACAGACTAACCAGTTCTGCAGTTCAACATTAATACAGCTTCAGCCTCACACACACGTCACACGTGTGGAATTAAGATCAAGAGGTGCGTATCATTTAATGTCTGTCTGGTGCCTAGTGTCATCGGTGAAAATCTTCCTTTTGTGTTGCACCTTCTTCCTATCCATGTATAGTGGAGGGATAGAGGAGTCGTAACACTGAGGGAAGACGGGACCTACGAAGCGATACAAAGCATAACAGGTCACAAGAAGAAGAAGAGTCTGTTGCACCTTGCACGTGTGCACATGTGTGGTGCTCCTGTGAAGTAGGATGGGTGACAGTGGCTGGTGTATTACATGTGGCACCAAACACTCTGTGAAGAGACTTCAGGGTGGAGGTTAGTGTGAAATAGACTTCAAAGGCCATGATTTTGATTAAGTTGTCACCCGCCATTGCAGGGTTTGTTGTCATGTCACTTTTCTCAAACTTACTAGTGCCACGGTCCACGAGGCATTCAGGATACCGATGAACTTAGTACAGCTGTAATTAGGTAAGCTGTGATGTTTTATTGTTCACTAACTTTCGTGGAGAATGAGAGTTGTCTTGAAAGAAAAGTGGATGAGACGATCTGAGTGAGGTGCAACGAGTGTCGAGTGAAGGGAAATAAATGTAGTATGTGGGAAAGGAAGGTTGGTGCAGCTGTGTATGCAGGGTTGGATGAAGACTATTACGAAACAATTAATGAAGGTGTGACCAATTACTGATGTTAAGTAGGGTTGGAAAAGCACAAGAATAATGTATATTATTTCGTTAGTGGGCTTTCACAAGGCTGATAATGTTTACTTGTATCATCAGGTAGATCTCTTCATTCTGAGAAATATGAACCTATACACATCAATCGTACATTGATATTAACATTACTTTTTTTTCGAATATAATAATGAATGAATGAAGTCACCCTACTCGTGTAAATGACAATGTTCTATAGACTGGATCTGAGGTGCACTGACACTTGTGGGACGTGTGTTGGTGTGTGAATTTCTTCATTAAGAGTGTAATCGCTGAACAAGTCATGGCCATTGACTCCCTTCGTCTCCTGCTTTAAAATTTACCAATCGATGACTAATGTCAGGAATTTGCCGATTTATAAATTTAGAATCCGTCTATGCAATGGTTTGAGTTATGTGAGGGCGGAGCTTCTCTCATGGGATGTCATTATGAAATTTCACTCATATTTTAGTAATGATAGCTCTTAAGTTATACACTTTTTCTGTCATGTCTTCCTGAAAGAGGTGCTTTGCACTTACTGTGGGACTCCTTGCAACCTGATAAGGCACCATTGCTATTGTGGCTGTAATAAGCTGGTTAGGAGGTTACTAAAGGTGATATTTAGTTCATTTCAAATAGACTTGAAAAAATAGGGCTGAATGAAATAAGAGTATGGTGGTGTAAGGCAGGTAATGGGGAGGTGGCCCACCCCAGACATCAATTGTGTTTCTTTTCAATTTCACCTTGTTATTTATTTTAAATGTTTGTATTAATCTGTTTCTTCACTATATAACAGTAAATCTTAGAAAATAATATAAAACTTAGCATTGGGATGGGCTTGGGTGGAAGACTGTTGTAGTGAGTAGAGTGGTAAGGTGAGTGAAGTCACAAGGAGTGGATGGGATAATGGCCAAGATGATAACGTTTGGAGGATTGAATGGATGCACACTATGTGTGGGATAGCATGGGAGTACCAGGAGACTGGACAAACTCCATTATTACTCCAGTTTTCAAGGGGAAAGGTAGCAGAAATTAATGTGAGAAATATAAAAGAGTAAGTCTCTAAGCATAGCTAGAAAGGTTTATGCAGGTTTCAGAAAGGGTAGGAGCTGTGTGCATCAGATTTTTCACTTAGGATGGTATTTTGAAATAACATAAGGGAAGAACATATATGCTGGATGGACTTGAGAAAGCATTTAACATTTGATTGGACAGCAATGTGGGTTATATTAAATGGAGTGAAAATTTTGGAATACAAGGTGTGAAGATGTGGTGTGTGATTTTCCCATGACTGTTTAGCCTATATGTACATATAGTGTATGGATGGTGTAATAGGAAAGATAAAACCAAAGGTTGGTGATATTGGAGTGGAATGTGTAAATGGTGATGAATGGTTATTGAATACAATTGTTTACTAACGATACATTCCTGATTGCTGGAAATAAGTGATGTACAAAAGCAAGTAAATGTGTTGATAGTGAGTGCAAAAAACAGCAGATTTTGAACATTACAAAAGTAAGATGGGTGTGTATGTAAGGAAGTGAATTGGTTGATTTTGATTGCCCAAATAGGATAAGAGTTTGATGCCAAAAAGAATGTAATATTTGGCTGATTTGAGAAGTGTCGTAGGTATACGTAACCAGAAAACATCAGTGCACAGCGGGTTTAGTGCCTACCATAAATATTCCAACAAGCGTTGATGTATTTATGTAGTTATAGTATACATTTCCTGTATCTGGCATAATGAGCAGTGTAGTAGTTGTTGCAGCCCTAATGGTCCCCTTTACCTTTCCAGATAGGGACGATCAACCCCCTTTTCCAGTCAGGAGGAATGGTACCTGAATGCCATACAACAGTCAAGACAGCATTCAACCCATAGACAATGCGGTACTAGAAATTGAGGCCTGATGGTGCGGTGCCTTGGACTTCAGTCTGGTCCAACCAATTTTCGCCTTGCCTCTTTCTTTTTCTAGTTTTATTTCCCCTTGTTTCATCTATCTTCTCTTCTTAACCTCCCACTATCCCCTTCTCCTCCTAAAGTGTGAGAGCCGTGCTGAAAGTCATGAACAGCCTGAGGGTGCCATGGGCACAGTATACCCTCCCTTTTTCATTGCCTTTACTCTACATGGGGGTTATGGGGAACAGACCAATTATAACTCTCACTTACATTCGGCTCACCATGGAAGAAAACATTATGTTCTTGGGTGCAGTTTGCACAGATGTATATTGTTGAGGGGCAGTTTATACGGGTATGGCCAGGTGAGGCACAGAGAGGGCAACATGCAGTGGATCTACAGTATTTTGCTAGATGTCCGAATCTCTAGCAGTTTTGGCACCGACGGGTGGGGGAATGAGTATGGAGCATGAGCAGGGATATGGAAGTAGGAGGGGTTGGTGTTTGAGAAATAGATAAAAGAGATGAAGGAGACGAGGGAGTTGACAAGTGGGTAGTTAGAGGAGTTTTCAGAGCCGTGTCTTTGTCAAAGCCAGGTGAGGTGCATTCCCCAATGCACTTGTTAATTTAATGTTCATAATTGGCCATGGTGAGCAGAATGTGAGTGTGGGATATAACTGGTCTGTCCCCAATAACTCCCATGGAGAGTAAGGGCAATGAAAAAGGGAAAGTATACCATGCCCATGGCACCCTCAGGCCGATCACGACTGAACTCATGGTTAGCCTTTCATCCTTTCAGCACGGCTCTCACACTTTAGGAAGAGGTGATAGTGAGAGGCTAAGAAGAAAAGATAGGGGGAAATAAATCTAGAAAAAGACAGCGGCAAGGCGAACATTGGTTGTCTGGCACTTGCTCTTTTTACATTAACTAACTAACTTTCCAGGTTATTCAGTGAGCTCTTTCTTTGCTTACTATGTTTAGCAAGCTCTTCCAAAGTTGTTATTACATTCTATGAGAAGGGTAAGAAAAACCACCATATAAAATTATTCTTATTGAAAATATACAACTTTTTTCTATGTACACTTTATGAAACATGTTACAATACATTACACATAAAAAACAGTAGGTATGTGTTCTTGGCCACTACAAGTGGTGGTGGCCCCTCCTTGCCCCCTGCCAGTTGTCCCTCCCTCACTGTCACACAGATGAGGGAGGGAGGGACAACTTGAATGGGAGGGAGCACCATGGGAGGTTCGTGTAGACAGGGATGGGAAAAACAGTGATGAATCAACGATTCTCTCTCTCCAATATAGTCTGTTCATCCAAACCTGAACGGAGCAAATTGTAAGCCCCGAGCTGAAAGGTCAGTGCTAATGTTCACACAACTATGATATTCTATTATTACTTATTTTTTTTTTACAACACTTTCACAATTACAGCATTCTATCATATTTCAAATACCAATAAAGGCAAATTGTAACGAATATAAGATACGTCAGCGGTGGATTCACCCATGCTTTTATTTATTAGAATATTTTCTGTGATGAGATTGAATCTTGTGATAAAGTATATTTGAGACATGACAAAATGTTGTAATTATGAAAGTAATGTAAACAAAGTAGTAACAATAGAATATCACAGAGTTGTAAACATGAGAGTACGTAGCCTATCAGGTTTGGATTAACAGACTGCTACTCTCTCTCTCTCTCTCTCTCTCTCGCTTTAACAGGACCTAAAAAATGTGGTTACTTATCAAAAAGTTATTTTTCTTTACATCAAAACACCTACATTCATATGTATAGAAAAGATATGTATTCATTGAACTTGTGAATAGTAAAAAACCCCACAACACATATTATAGAGCATCAACCGATAGTTTACTCACCGTTTTCTTCTATTTATGACTAAAATGAGATTATCGTCATATTATCTAAATGAGCAGCGACAAAATGTATGGATAACTTTTGTATTGTTTTATATGCAAAAGTTTGTTCACAGGTCTCAAGGCCTAACTGGAAGCCTGAGGTCCAGGATCTTCAGTGAACCAGACAGAACTGAATCAAATGAAACCTAAATGTCATTAACTCCTTATGTACAAACTTGTAAAAACTTGCCTAATACTGAGTCAGATGATATAAAATTGAAATGGTCACAAAAGATACCAGATGCGCAGTATCAAAAGTTCCCACTGATCCTCAAAGCAACACATTCAATTTTATCAACAATGCCTGACAGACTCAACAAGATCATGATTAATCTAATGGACCAAACTCCTTTGTTCAGGAGCTGAGGAGTGTGACAGGCTTATCAGGAGGGATCTTGGCTCACCCTTCGTAGCTATAATAAAGAAAATATTGGTGGAACTGTTTGGTATAATAATTTCCAGCTTAAATTTAAAACTTTGAATAGTTGTCCGGCACTTTAAAAGGTATGCTTTTTTTGTAGCCGAGAATATTACATTTAATATAACAGAATAAATTTAGAACATATTCCAAATAGTTACTTAGGATGAACACATTCCCTTCCTACTGACCGTCATGTATATATATTTTTTGAATAAATATTTAAAGTGAAAAATATACCTTTAATGTCAACAAGAGTGCTTGCTTTGAAGTTAGTGTTCAAGCACCCTCATCAGTAACAAGCCAAGTTAGTATGGAGATGGATGAGCACCTCGACATCTGGAAAATCCGCCACTTTCAAGAGACAAAAACACAACCTAAATTGCTCCTGCATGAAGACCAATAAAATGGTGGTCTTGTGTGGTAACCCGACTGGTTGTCTCAGAGTGAAGGACCTCAGAGTCTGGGTCAAGACAATGTAACAACAGATTAAGCCAGTACTAAAGACTTATTGGATGCTTTTTAACAGTTGTAATCTTCCAAGATAGACAAAGTTTCTAGACAAATCATAGTATGCTGTGCTTTACATTCATAACAGTAACTGAGATTCACATACAAATGACCTTCAAGAAATAAGGTCATCACCCAAACGCATCAATATAAATACATGAAGAAAATAAGATATCATGTTAGTTCGTAAAAGTTCATTAGGTGATCAGAAGAATGGTAATCAGTTCATCTACTTGCATTCACCCATCCCTAAAACCTCCAGTGTAATAAGCAATAGAAAATGTTAGATGCCTTCATTCAGCTTCAGCCTCAACTCATCCTCAAAGAAGTATTGCACATGTTGTACTAATGATGGGTCCTTCACTCTGTTACTGCCACAATGTTCATGCTAAGTATTATATTGCTCATGTCTGGGGTCATTGAATTGTTTGGCCACCCACGCCAGAACCCCATCCACTGTTCAGAAAGGCCCAGGAACCAGGCACACACACAGCTGCCCGACGCCACACCTTGCATTCATTCGTGTCTCCCCGAAAAACAAGAACAAACACGACAACTATTGACTTTGTTCTAACTGACTAGAGTAGCAATAAAAGACCTCATGACTAAAATTTCTCAAGGCTGCATTGGTAATGAAATGTGATGCAAAGCTGACAAGTTATTGTCGTTATGCTCATACCACAATCAATTACTTCATCAACAGGTAAGGAGGGAAGAATTATTTTCAACTTTTCATATAAAGGACAATCTGAACACTAAAGTGACTTAGGGATAAAGGCCTGGCTGGCCTAGCACGGGATGCAGAGTGGCCCACCTGTGCTCACCCTGGGAATCAAGTACTCACACACACACGTATACACACACACATACACTCGAGCCGGAGACTAGGAAATGCCATCTACCTCACCTTTGAAAGGGTCGGCAGTTGTATGATCCACTTTCCAATCACACTTAAATCACTAATCAGACAGTGGCAAACAAAATATTAATGGAATGTCTCACAGACTCTTCTCCCTTTCCTTAAACCTGCCATCTCTATCCATCTACAAAGAACACATAATACATCCCAAACACAGGGAGGGCTGGTAAGGAGACCTGTGTCAGACCCAATGAATTAGTCAAGGCATGACACACTCAGATGTATCTGACAGCATTGTTCTGCCACAATCACCCACCCTGAAGACTACATGTCCATGGGAAGCTAAAATAAGGATATTATCCACTGCAATCCTGAAGAAAAGTCAGTATAAGAAAAAAGTAATAGTCCTGAGTTTTGTGTGGTGATGCAAGACATGTACTTGGCTACTAGGAAACACTAATCTACAAGCTGACCCAACACAATGTATGATCTTGCACCTCTTGTGGAACCACCTGCTTGGTATCAGTAAAGCGAGATGAAGTGTGACCTATTGCAAAGAAACTCATAAAAAAGAGAATCCCAGGCCACAGCATACCTTACAGTACAATAACTTTGGCACACGTCCAAAAGTGAAACTCAAAATTACTGAAAAGGAAAACAAGTTCCATTAAGATCTGATGGCTTGTGGCACTAGAAAATGTGAAGAACAAAGTAGTGTTACTTCTTTTGAACTGAATGCCTAAACAATATACAATGACAGCCACTGGAGTGTCCTGCAGTATAACTATTGCTCTTTTATCTGCACAAAGTGTCAGGGTAACGCCTACCATCACAACACTTGACAAGCTCTTTGAAACATTTAGAACTCTTCCCAGTGACCTTAGTTAGATAAGGCAACCATAATGAGGACAATGAAAATTTGTGAAACCAACACTGAAATGATACACAACTCGTGCTAATGACATTATGCAAATGTTATGGTGCACTAATACTACTCTTATGCATACAATGAAAGACTTAAAATAAAGCAAATGGGTTCTTAAAAAATCATGTAAACAAACTGCCAAAGATGTCAATGAAACTATGAAGAAAAAATGAACTCAAACCACTTATAACTTTCCTCAAGTCTGGATGAAGAAACTTGAGAGTAATCCTGGCAGTCTTGAATGCTCTCTCACTCCAACAAGCACACAAACACACACTGGTGTTAAAACCTGACTATGATTTCTAGTTAGATAAAAACTTGTCACATTTTCATTACAACATTACAGTCCCTCCACTTGTTCACACACACACACACACACACACGTTCATCGTCATGGTTCAAATACAAATAACTTAAGCACAATCATAAGTCTGCCATGAACACAGACACTTATACACACACATTCATACACACACACACACACACACACACAAACCCTCCAGCACCATCACAGCTGACCGGGATAATTGCTGACTACTGGCTTATAGCTTTGTCATTTGCTTTTTAAAGTACTGCCGATCCATTCCAAGCCTTGATACAACCTGTGGACAAACAATAGCATTAACAGAAGTACACGGCAATATGTAACAATGGATTAACATTATTTATACATTTGTTCAACAAGTGAAAGGAGTTGTAACCTTCAATTATGCTATACTCTCTCTCACTCTCACTCTCTCTCTCTCTTTCTCTCTCTCTCCCCCCCCTCCCTGTCTCCCTCTCTCCCTCCCTCTCCCTCTCTCCTTCTCTCTCCCTCTCTCTCTCTCTCTCTCTCTCTCTCTCAAATTAGCATTCTTCCTCACCCTTCTCCTGTCAGCGCACAACACCCCTGTATCTGCCACCGGTGCTTCTTGATGGAGGTCAAATTGAGTATCCGAGAAATCTCGGCAGCACTCATGGATCCTTTCACATCTTGTTTGTTGGCGTAGATGAGCACGGCCGACCTGGACAGTTCCTCGTGGGCCAGCATCTTGTACAGCTCCTCACGTGTGATGCTGAGGCGCTCCCGGTCTGTTGAATCTATCACCAGGATCACAAACTGTAAAGGAAGGAGAGTGGTGAGGTGGTGCAGGTTGTGGTGGTGGCTATACTGAATATAAAATCTAAATTTTTATTGATGCAGAGTGGACTGGGCACTTTATGGTAATGACAATAATGATAGTAATCATTATAACATCAAGAATAGTAAGTGTGTAGCTTGATGTTATTGTTGGCTCAATATTCATGAGGAAACCAGACAGTGTAAGGAATATTTAAGTGTAATTAATAACAATTACTAGTCAGGAGACTGTGGTGGACACAGGGATGAATACTTGATGAAGGGCCTGCAGGGAATAATTAACAAACACTTTCCTGATAAGCTTACCATGTCAGTGAGAGTAACACATGAGGCAAGGAACTCATGTCCAAATCTCTGATCCATGTCAGTGTTGGTGGGAGAATACAGTTTCTTAAATCTCTTATTACCTCTATGGACACATTCCTTCTCATAATTGTTGTAAGTGATCCTGTGACACACCTGCCTTTTTTATTTATCCTTCCATCTCTCCATGCATGCACACCACTGTTCCTAAATATTTAAACTAGTTCACACCTTCCTACTGCTGACACACTCACCCTATAAGGTGTACTAAGGTTAACCATTTCTAATTCCTTCCTTACAAAAACCATCACTGTTAGCTTCCTCCTCGTACGATCCAGGTTCACTGCAGCTTAACTTGTTGAGAGAGGCAGCGCTCTCTCGTTAAACCAAACAGAACTACATGGTCTATAACTACTTAGTTCAGGGGAACTTATGACATCACTTTAATCAGCAAAATTCAGACAACTTGGAGATGAGAAAAGGAAAGACCTATGAAAATGAAAATGAAAATATTGGGTCATAACCAAAGAAAAGGAGCTCAAGTTACATTACTCAAGATGAAACCAAATAAAACTAGAATAGAAAGAATACACAACAGATCAGTCACCAAGAAGCTGAAATGAATGCAGTACACAACAAGCCTAACCAAACCAAACCAAGTATGAGGGTTCAGTGAGCCTAAGTATGAGTAACAAGACACACATTGACACCCTCCTCACCTCAGTATTAGTGTAGTAAGTGTTCCATGCTGATCTGAGGGACTCCTGCCCACCTAAGTCCCACATGATGAAGTGCAGGTTCTTCCACACCACCTCCTCCACGTTGCTGCCGATGGTGGGTGATGTGTGCACCACTTCATTCATCAACAGCTGGTACAGGATGGTGGTCTTCCCTGCGTTGTCTAGTCCCACCATCACGATTTTGTGTTCTGTTGGATAAAGGATATGTTTAGTCACCCATGTTTAATAAATGTGTGTATATGTGTTATTTTATTGTACTGTACACTGCCACTAGGTACTCAAAACCCTGATAGTTATAAATACATTTGCACAAGTGTTTCCTTTGTCTGCCATCTAAAGCTGTTAACACAAATTCGAGTCATAATTTTTGCAGCAGTAATAAACTTAACAAATATACTTAACTACCAAAAAAAGATATTGGGCAATGAACTTGGGCATGTGTGTGTGTTAAGTTAATAGTGATGTTCAGATGGAAAAGTGATGTAGTGCAAGAAGGTTCAAGTTAGTGAAGGAAAGGTTATATAGAAAATATCTGGGTTATGCTCAATGTGCCAACTTACATCTAAATTTATGACCAACCTTCAACCTAGCTAAAGAAAAGACGAGATGTTCATTTACACAAAACAAATACAAAAATAAATACTTTCAGAAAACTAAGATAAGAATTAAGTTACATCAAAACACTGAATATTCCTGTCCCAGCCACCGCTCGGATGAACCAACTGTGACCTTCATAAAATACCAGTCTATCATTATTTTTTTTTATAGTGGAAAGCATGATATCAAGTCTGTGATCTGATGAATATACAAACTGATGAAATATTAGGTGTAGAGAGAGAGAGAGAGAGAGAGAGAGAGAGAGAGAGAGAGAGAGAGAGAGAGAGAGAGAGAGAGAGAGAGAG
Organism: Metacarcinus magister; assembly: GCA_029783475.1. Classification (NCBI taxonomy): domain Eukaryota; kingdom Metazoa; phylum Arthropoda; class Malacostraca; order Decapoda; family Cancridae; genus Metacarcinus; species Metacarcinus magister. The sequence continues at coordinate 7,346,645 of JAPQNM010000036.1, read as the reverse complement.
AGAGAGAGAGAGAGAGAGAGAGAATGCCATGTCATCCACTCAAAATTTTAGAAAGTCTTACGTAAGTTACGTTGAGTCAGTAATTAACACAAACTTACTTTCACCTTCGACAAAAGTGAAATCAAACGAAAAGACCACAGAAATGCAAGAAAGATGATATAGATGCATGTAGGACCATTACTGAACGTGGAAGATGACACGCACCAAAAGTATACTATGCACGTATGACTAATCTAAAACAGGTGTAGGTATGTAAGGCTATTAAGAGCGTTTACATCACCCACCACACATACACACATACACACACGTACTCACAGCCTAACCCTCCCCCTCCCTACACAAACCACACCAAAGAGGTAGAATCAAGAGGAGGCAGCAAGAGTCTAGGAACATAAACACAGCAAGCAAGCCATATAGGAAGACTCGGAGGCAAGTACTATTTTGTCAAGTGTAATACTAATGCATATGATGATGGTGGGGAAGGATAAGAAAATACAATCAGTTATCAAACCACACAACCTGTCATCACAATAGTGCTATCAGCCACACTATTATACCACTATCATCACACCACAACACTACCACTACCAACACACTACAACATTACCACTATCAACACACTACCACTATTACTACGCTTCATCAAACTACCACTATCAACACACTTTACCACTATCATCAAACTTTTTAACCACACTACTATTATGACTACACCACCATACTATCACCACCAACACTACTTCCTTTAGCACCTTCTTCCCCACACTGGCACCAGCTGTTCTTAACGTCACTTCCATCAACACATTAGACACTCTATGCATTGCCAAGCCTCATTATTTGCTAACATACGATAAAGCTGTGGAAAGTAAGACAGGAAGATATTTAGTGGTGTAAGGTATTATGAAAATATAATATTCTCCTTACATAATCAGGAAATAGGAGGAGAAATAGCTATGAAGATAGGTTGCCAGTAGGATAGAAAAAATTGTGGGCCATAACATAAACTAAATACGTACAATATATTCACCACCAATCTCCTGATAAATCATAGAACAACTGATAGAGCAACATCATACAATAGTTTACCCTATTATATCATGCATGAAATCACAATACAATCAGACCTTGTCACGTGGCTAAAATCCTAGGCTACAGATACTAGTTCTACGTCCTGCTTGTCCTGATAAGAGTGTGTTGGTTAGGTTTGGTTAGGTTAGATGGCGGTGAGGAAGGGTTGGTGGAGATAGATGGAAATATATGAGGTTATAAAGATGTTTTAATCAATCCTTTAGTTCTCTCTAGGGTAATTAACACCTATGCTGCCTGTCATCATTCCTCACACACTGCATATCAATTACGTCCTCGGTACACTGTATGAAGGCTGGGAAGTCCTACTCAAACCATACCTGTCACTTGTATGTGTGTTAAAGATGCTCTCTCTCTCTCTCTCTCTCTCTCTCTCTCTCTCTCTCTCTCTCTCTCTCTCTCTCTCTCTCTCTCTCTCTCTCTCTCAACCAGCAGACTTTTACGTTATATGGTGTGCAGGAAATGAGGTCGAAGCAGCAGCTCAACATATCACTCTGCACACACCCACCCACCCACATCTTTATTCCGCCTCTCTGCAACTTCAACCGTGGAAAGTTAGTGTGTGTTTTCCTTCCCTTAGGTGCCATCACACCCAACACCATGTATAATTTATGGTGTGGCACTATCTCAATACGTTTATGGAAGTCAGTATATATGGTAGCGTGTGCGTTAGGCTGGTTTGACGTCATCTTGCTTCATAGATACACATAAATTACTACACAAGGTTAAAAGACACGTGGTATACAAGAACCAAAGAGAATGATAATAGTATACCAACATTGCCATACAAGCAAACCCACATTTCCATCTTAATTCACTCTCGTCACACTACTTAGAAGAATAACATGAATGACGTATGAAGGAAGTCAACGATACAGCATAAAACAAAGTAGCATCCGTTAAGTATTTAGTCTCCCAGAGCCAAAGAGGAAAGCATTGGTGTGTCCAGAGAATCACATCCGGTCGAGTCTAGCGTCAGCCAGTCAATGACGCAGACGGTGACGTAATTCTGACGTCACACCCACCCACGGGAAACAAGTTCTCTCTCTCTCTCTCTCTCTCTTTAATTGACTCTATATAATCTTTACCTGAACAGCTTGGCAACATGAGCTAAGTGAGTCTTCCGCAAAATTAAAGTATATGATGCCACTAGATATGTGGTCTTACGTCACTGTCTAAGTATAAAGACTGAGCTACAAATAATATAGTTCTCTAATCTTAATGTCAGTTATTTAATGCATTAGTGTCAGACGCGATGACATTGAAAGAAAATATAAAATGAAAAGAACAAAGAAAGGAAGGATTGGCAGCTAAATACTTAATAATGCCATTTGTAATCGACCACCAAGCTCACCTCAAGACAAGAAGACACCCACACGCACCCACACCCACACCCACGCACACGCACACCCACACACACCGCCTACGTGACATTTCTTGATCATTTAATATTGAGTTACATACGTGTGTAGGAAAAGTGTGGCACCTTCCTACTATTATACATACTAGAACGATTTTATCTCATGAAGTCAACACCGATATGATAAGATATGACTAACAACCCACCATAACCAACACAAACGAAAATAAATAAATAAATAAAAGTAAAGAGAAGCTTTGATAAGCCTTAATCTTCTTCACTTCCTCCTTCACCTTCACTATGACGCGAATTCTAAGCAGTACGCGAGTAAACCAGTCACACAACACAATACATGGTTTCACCCACTCATGCTATATACGGTTCAAATACAAGTGATTCAACCACTGCATCCGTCTCACTATAAAAAATCGCATGTTCTCCTTTTAATTTTTCCTACTCGTATAACTTCTTTTTTTAAGTACATTTTTTGCACAAACCTCCGTGTTATGTGAACAAGATCTAGTTTCAAGTTTGTGTTGGCAAGTCATGCCACGGCTGTCTCACTACTATTAAAGGTTGTGTGTGTGTGTGTGTGTGTGTGTGTGTGTGTGTGTGTGTGTGTGTGTGTGTGTGTGTGTGTGTGTGTGTGTGTGTACATCACCTTCGCTAATGAAAGGGAAGAGGGCACTTTTCCTTGCACAACCCTGTTACTAGGAAGTGTATGGAGCGAGGGAAGGGAGAGGAAACAAGTAGGAGGTGACTGGGTCCACTGCATGAAAACATTGGGATGGCCCACTCGTCATAACATTAATCAATACAAATGAGACCTGCTGCACACTCTACCCGTTGCTGCTGCCGTTACTGCAGCTGGTAGTAGTAATAGTAGTAGTAGAAGTAGAAGAAGTAGAAGTAGAAGTAGTAGTAGTAGTAGTAGTAGTAGTAGTAGTAGTAGTAGTAGAAGTAGTAAGAGGAGGAGTGGTAGCTGCTATTGTTGTTGTTTGAGTGCAAATGAACGAGACACACACACAGACACAGACACAGACACACACACACACACACACACACACACACACACTGATATAATAGTACCGAAAGAAGTGACAGGACACGGTTGACTCACTCCTATAGAAACACAATGATGTAAGACGTATCACAAGTTACCTGGAGTGTGTGTAGGTGTCTATGGAGTGTTAATAGCAGTGTTCAAGGTTAACAAGTTAAGTGGTCTTCACACTCGTTGTAGAGTGTTAGTGTTGACCTTGAGAGAGAGAGAGAGAGAGAGAGAGAGAGAGAGAGAGAGAGAGAGAGAGAGAGAGAGAGAGAGAGAGAGAGAGAGAGATTGTTTGTGTGACACGCGAAATATTCAAGAGACCACGCACCCAACCGTCTCTCTCTCTCTCTCTCTCTCTCTCTCTCTCTCTCTCTCTCTCTCTCTCTCTCTCTCTCTCACACGCACATGAGCAGCCAACACGTCAATAATAATAATAATAATAATTCCAAAACGCCTGGCACTGCATCTGTGAGAGAGAGAGAGAGAGAGAGAGAGAGAGAGAGAGAGAGAGAGAGAGAGAGAGAGAGAGAGAGAGATATGCAAGGGTTCTTATATAAACTAGCCTGGCCAACCCGAGCGAACCCAACTCAATGTGTTTTTTTTATCTTGTTTTGTAACATCGCAAAACACTAACATACGCATCTTTGAACAAGTCGCAGGATACGAAAAGGTCAAACGAAGAGGTCATACGTAGTTCACAGAATGGGTATAATGACCTCACAAGTGTCACCTCCACCCACACATATGGTCACATATAAATCAGGAGCAACGATGATTGAGAGGATGTAAAAGAAGTATAGTTCAGGACAGTCTAATTCCTCGTTAATTCTACTGCCCTTCAAGATCAGGCACAATGCAAATATTTACGGTACTTTTTACTGAACATGAATCCAAATATAGAGAACCAGCAAACTTATATCTCCCAGTAACATCAACTATGGGAAGAAAAATAGATGAATAATAATAAGCTATATGCTGTTTTTAATATACCCGTAAGAATCATATTATAAGAAAATAACACGATATATTCTTAAGTCATTCCCCAAAAAACATATATTGCTTCTTGGTTGGAATTCCATACAGCTCCGTTTCTATACCAAAGACTAAATAAATAAATAAGGAGAGAGATAGAGATAGAGATAGAGAGAGAGAGAATAGTGACTTTTCTAATAGAGTAAACACGATTGTTACGTCAGAAGTCACCAAGGATACGAATTGATAACAACTGGTGGTGGGTGGCCTTGAGTTACTCCTACCGGCTCCGTACCCAGGCCCAATAATTCAATGCAGTTCACTAAGACACCTAACAAACTAATCGGCCTCATCAAAAGGACTTTCGAGTACAAATCTGAAAAGGCATTACACTATTTAATGCACGTGTACGCCCTAATCTAGAATATTACTAGAATATTTAGTTCTCATCACCATACTATAGATAAGATCTTGATAAGCTGGAAGGAGTACAAAGAAAAGTTACTAAAATGATCCCTAGATTACGAAACGAGCTTTACGAGGAACGACTAAAGGAGCTTAATTTATTCAGTGTATCCAAACTTAGGCTACGAAGGGAACCTGATAGCAGTGTTTACAAGTTGTCGTGGCTTTGACAATATTAGCATAAACGACTATGTAATTACCGATCTCACAAGCACCACTCGTAACAATGGCTTCAAGATCAAACGAAGCGAAGCACTTACTATTTAGATTACTTGGAATTCTTTACCAGCACAAATAGTTAACAGTAATGCGATTAAAACGTTTAAAAATAAACTCGATAAGCATCCGTTCACCAAATCGAGTATTTCATTTCTGCGTAAAACTATTGATTTTTCTTGAAGTAACAGCCGTAGATTACGCCTGTTTTCTCACTTTCCTATACAAAATTCCATACTATAATAATATCACTTTCTCCTCAAGCCAATTTCGGCTGCAGGGAAATGGGTGAGGAAGAGCCTTCCACTTTGCTGTCCTTTTGCCTCTAACATGTAGATTCAGCATGGAGTGTTACTGTTTGTTCTTCCTTAGTACTATACAAAGGATAAACTGAAATAAGGGTGTAACCATCTCTTTTTATCTTTCTCTCTCTCTCTCTCTCTCTCTCTCTCTCTCTCTCTCTCCTCTCTCTCTCTCTCTCTCCTTGAAAGCCTACCTATCTACGTAATAACAAGTGGAACACCCACTGTCCTCGATCTTGCTCACTAAAGTAGGCCATTACCATTGGGCATCCACCTCCGTCACACGCACTCACTCACACACACTCACTCACTCACACACACACACACACACACACAAAGACACACAAAGACAAGAGACTATTTTTGTCTCTACCACCATCACTTAGTACGCCGTATCTGAGGAAAGAGTTGCATCGCAATATTCATGAATAAAAACTAGAAAAAACTAGTTGATGCAAGAATCAATGAGGAAGAGGAGATGGTATGGAAAAAAGGGACTCATAATACAACTACTCCTACGTGATCTTTAGAAGGTTCATGATAACTTAGTTCAAGGCCAAGCGATCAAGAAAAAACCAGCCATCCTGAACTAATGTACTGTAAAGCGTTTTCCCCCTTCTCTCCTTCCTTCCCTTCCACTCCTTACTCCATCTTCCTCTTTGCAACACCTCTGAACTTTCCCGAAACACCCATTAACTCGAAACAATGTTGAGGTGAAACGCAAGATTTGTAGAAGTAAACTAGAGCAGCATCACCACCTGGCGGGTATCTGTCGAACACTAGACGCTGTGACGCCTCCAATGTTCACCGTTTCACAAGGGCAACGGCATGAAGCGGGCAGCGTTCGATTAAGCAACACCATGAGTGGATGAGTCATGAAAAACACACACACACACACAGACTATCGCGTGCCTAAGTCGTAGCCAAGATGCAATGTGACATGGAAGTTATGGCCTCACAGTGTTCCCTTCCCTTCCCTCCTCTTCCTCTTCCTCATGCTCCACCCGGTAGTTTCTCCTTTCACGAGTACGTTAGAAGTCTTCCTGACCCGCCCAAGCCCCGCCAGCCAGGTGTGGGCTTAGGTAAAAGGGGATTTCCTGTGTATACCACCCAACTCCGGGCAACAAAGGAACATGGTACAAGCCCTTTCACCTCGGCCCTTGTCTTCCCTCCCCGTATGTGCACGTGTGTGTGTGTGCTCCGATGACCCTCAGCAGCCCGGCCTTCTCCCGGCACATATACACACCACACGGCAACTGCTTCCTGGTGTATGTGTGTGTGTGTGTGTGTGTGTGACCGCGGGCAACTCACGTGCAGCCCCCTCCCCCGCCCTCCAACCACAGTCGTGTCATTCCTCCTGCACCTCCGATAGCAGCTTGATAATGTATGTATGTGTGTGTGTGTGTGTGTGAACAGACTCCCTTGACTATTGACACACATAGACAAACTTAAGTACGTACATGAATACACCGCACATGAAAAACAAGGTCTTTCCCGACATATGTACGTAAGTTAGCCTCGCCCTTGACACACAATATGTTAGTTACAAACAATAAGTGTTTTTTTCACGGCTGAATCTTCTTGTTTTAAACGCTCCTAAACTTTACTAATAATACTTAACGTTACAAAAGATCATAATTTTTTCGTTTATTGAGGGTAATGTAGACAATACTTCCGAGAGAGAGAGAGAGAGAGAGAGAGAGAGAGAGAGAGAGAGAGAGAGAGAGAGAGAGAGAGAGAGAGAGAGAGAGAGAAAGGGGGACTATAAATAGGTAGTACTAGGTGGTTAGGGTGGGTGGCATTATCTTACAAGGTTAGGTTTCGTTCCGTTGCTATCATAACTGTCTGTTGTTTCAAGGTAACACACGCACAAAAAAAACACACAAAAAAAAGTTATATCGCTACCTAAATCCACTACTACTACTACTACCGTTATTTCCTCATACTTCTGACACGGCAAAAATAACCCTCACACACTAACAAGTTCCTCAGTCACGTTACCAGCCACTGAGTCACTGTCTGCTCCACACAAATCCTAAACAACAACACACGTAATCTTATCTACCATTGATTGTCTACGGAACATCACTTATACGCCAGTTCACACAGCTATTGAATGGAACCAAACTATTTAATTAAACACACACCATATTCCTCGTGCACATACATACATACATACATACGGTAATAATATTCGTAAGTTAGTGTTAAAAGTGTTGTACGTGATAATTCAACTACGCTATAGCCATGATAGCTTGACATTTGGTGTTTATGCAATCTGAATGTTGAGTCATAGAGTAAGAAGGAAGATGATTTTTTTTAATGTATGTACTATGTGTTTAAAAGTTTAAAAGGAAGAAGTGTGAGGATATTAACATCATAGCTTAGTATAATGAGAGAGAGAGAGAGAGAGAGAGAGAGAGAGAGAGAGAGAGAGAGAGAGAGAGAGAGAGAGAGAGAGATAAGGAAAACATAAGAGGATTGTCACAGCATTATTTATTGAAAAGGAAGAAGTGTGTGTATCAACAGCACAGCTTAAAATAATAAAGAGAGAGAGAGAGAGAGAGAGAGAGAGAGAGAGAGAGAGAGAGAGAGAGAGAGAGAGAGAGAGAGAGAGAGAGAGAGAATTCTGATACCTAGATAAATATATAAACTTGCTTGCATTTGGAAATATGAACAAGACTTTAAAATCCTGACAATAGCATGAAGATTATATACAACAACAACAACAATAATAATAAAAGACATAGGCTGAACTCCCAAACAAAATTAATGCAAAGCTTTTAAGAAATTCAAAAGAAGCACCTGGCAACATGAATAATTAACATGTAAACTAACCTAACTCACACACACACACTCTTATACCACACACACACACACACACACACACAACCTAGCTTCACTTACATAGTATCTTAGAAATGGGATCCACCTTCAAATGACATTAAACCCTATGCCTTACTTCACCTAAAAAAATAATGAATAAATAAATCGAGAGAGAGAGAGAGAGAGAGAGAGAGAGAGAGAGAGAGAGAGAGAGAGAGAGAGAGAGAGAGAGAGAGACATACTATATGATCTACAACCAACCTAAGTAAAGGAGTAAATTAAGTATCGAGGAATATAAAGAAAAATATCTACAAAGAAATATTTAAATAATCTCAAGGAAAAGTAAGAACTAAAGAAACAGAATAAACTGACAATTAATACAACCTATAAATAACCTCAAGATAACACTAAACACTAAACAATGAAGATTAAAAAAAACAGACAATAAGTTCAAACAAGACAAAGAAAAATTGAGATAAGCAGAAAAACAAAAACAAAAAACTATCAATCTATGTTCAAAGGTGACGATTTACCACAACGAAACAGCAACAAGTAGCCAGACGCAGGTGTAACGATTGACACACAGGTGTTCATCACGTCAAAGATAACACCGATAGCTACACTTCAACCACCGATATAAAAAATGGTTACTACCGGACCTGACCCTCATGATAACAACTGTAACTACGTATATATTACCATTCCTCTGCCGCCCTCACCACCCATACATACAGAACTAATGGTTACAGTAACGACTATGCATTTCCTTCTCTAAGTCTTCTAATACAGCTAATTCTTCCATCTGTCTGCCTCCTTTACTACCCTAAGCCTCACTAATTATACCTAATATATGTTTAAAACCATACATTACAAAGAGCCAAACAAAGATGGATACTAGCCCTTGAGCTGCATATAACTATTACTATGTGAAAGTCATTTAAAGATAGGATAAGATACAGAGTGGGATGCAACTACTAAATAAGACTCAATGCTCCTCTTGTGGCAGCTTATCAGCATCCAACACTGTATTTCCATTAGTGGCTGAGTAAATAATCGCTAAAGACGACACCTCTCAGGCTGACTTTGAACGTGTCGCAGTCTTGGGTGGTGTCAATGCAAGGCTGTAACATGCTGACTTGTGGTGATATTACTACTAGTGCAAGGTTTGTTTATCTCTATCACGGTCAGTCTATCTTTCTGTCTGTCCCATATCTACTTTTTTTTTTATAATGTTTAATCTAGTGTTCTATTCGTACTTAGCAAAACATGATAAGTACACTATATGTAAATAAATAAATGTGGAAACTATATATATATTTCTTCATGTAAATAGGTCTGCACATGACAACATAACATTCCTTCCTCACACATTGCACACACACACACACACACCTTGCAACAGGCCGCCCGACAGCTTTCAAAATGATCTACAAATAGTGCACTGCATTATGTAACCACTGCATCTCACTACCTGTACCTAAAGAGCCACCAAGTAGGAAATGTGTATAGATGAGGAACACCATTGAGAGAGAGAGAGAGAGAGAGAGAGAGAGAGAGAGAGAGAGAGAGAGAGAGAGAGAGAGAGAGAGAGAGAGAGAGAGAGAGAGAGAGAGAGAGAGAGCTCCATAAGTACAGATATTTATAAACATTACAAATTGCCTGCATCAGCAGTGTATAAAGTATAGCCTTAGGGTGCTTGCATTGACCTTGAAGGGGAAGAAAAACAGTACGTATAAGTGGGGAGAGGGAGAGGGAGAGAGAGAGAGAGAGAGAGAGAGAGAGAGAGAGAGAGAGAGAGAGAGAGAGAGAGAGAGAGAGAGAGAGAGAGAGAGAGGAGGAGGAGAGAATGTGGTTCATCTGTGCTCAAGTGTTTCTCAGGCATAGAAATCAACATAGCCTTTTTCTATTTAACTTACAAAATATGTTTAGCTACACTGTATTTACTAAGTCCAGTTACATGTCCATTCCTTGCCACTAATACTAAAAAGGAAAGTTAAAGATGACTGCAACCTTGTAAATATTATCAATGTTAAGTGATCAGAAAGAATAATTTTGCATCCCATAGCTAAGTGCATTCAAGCTAATACAAGATTTCTGGCTCAGCAACCAATGAACTTATTGATAGAACCTGTCATTGAGAAGAAAAAAAAACTCAACACAGACTATTAAATAACATTACAAAAGCATCTGAATAACTGAATGAATGAAAAGATAAATTAATAACTTTATAAACACATAAATATTATATAAACAAACTATAGCAACAAGAAGCCTGTTTACATTGATCCGCAGAGGGAAAAACCTGCCTGTTAAAATATCACTAAGGTACATTTCCACCCCTTGCACCCCTTACATCACCAGCTCTTGGGTGACAATTATGTAACTAAGAGTGGAGGAACCTGCTGATACTGGCTACTGTTCCCTACACAAGCCCATCCCTCTCTGGGTGACCTTGTGCTGCGGCGACTTTTTATTCAATGCTACCACACACACCAAGCTCTTCACTGACACGCCCCTTTGTTGTGTTCCAGGTTCCAGGTAAAGAAGGTTATATTGTGGTGTTGTATTTTCATGAGTTAGTGAATGATGGTTTTGTGATGTGTTAAGAAGTGAAGCTGAGATGAAGAGGTTTTGTATTTGATTTCAATATTTAAGTCCATGAAGTGTAGGTGTTGTGTGTCACTTGAACTTAACGTGAATCAATGAAGTCACTGTTCTATTTGGGTGTATCAACAGGGTAAAGATAAGATAAGGGACGAAGTTTGAAGGTAAATAATCACAGCTGCAACTATTGTCATTTTCTAAACTAAACAATGTATCCAATAAGTGTTTGGCTCATCAAGATTCCATGTCGTCATTGTTGTGTAATTAATAAATAAATATATCTCCATGTATGAGGTTAAGGTAAAGGTTAATCATTATGGTTATACACTGTTATTACTTGCAGTCTTCTTAATTATCTTCACCAAACAATTTAAGTGAGAGGTTATATTTTCAGTTTTTCATCAGTGTCTGTTGGTATGTGATCAACTTTTTCACAACACTGTATATCAAAACTTGTGAAACTTTATCAACATGACTTTCTAACCTAAATCTCGACGCCATTACAGTTTGAACGGTGAATCAAAATCTAGGTACTGGTCGGGAAAAATTATACATTGCCATTAGTGCGTTATTTTGGGCACCACCTTCACTATGTATAATTCAAAGTTCACCACTGATTGACACAATTCTCAACCATATATAACAGTCAAAAAGCACCATAACTTCACAAAACTTCACTAACATCACCTCCTTCCTACCCAACGTATCTTACTCCATCAATTCTTTACTCACTTATGTCAAAGGTTATACTGAGTGCCCCACAAGTCTGTTATTATATTATTATCTTTGTGTTTATGTATATACCATTAACACTATAGATTTTACAAAGCGAGAAAACAGTTATAATTCTACACAGATCCATTTTTAATTCCAGAAAGAAAATAGAATCAGTAATTATTTGGATACATAATTATGAAGTAGAATATATTAAATGATTCCTACAATTATCGACACATTCAGTCTTGGTACAAATGAGTGTTAATAATTGTAGTAATCATTAAATATATTGTATACTTTATAGTTATGTATTCATATAATTAGTGATTCTACTTTATGCTTCTGATAAAAGACACACTAAGTAGATGATGTTAAGTTGACAGGTAATACTACAAGTTTGAGAGTCATTAGTGAGGATCTTAATACAGGTGTGAAAAAACATAACCATTCAATGACCTACTTCACTGATTAATTGAAGTACGGTAATAGTTATAATTTAAAACTTATTGAAGAAGTTATGTGTGCTGGTGTGGATGCCTTGGTACTTTTGGAGGGAAAAAAACAAAATAAATAAATAAATTGATCTGCTGAACTGTCCTATGTAAAATAAATCGAAAGAAAACAACTTCAAAACCATAAACAAAAACAACTCTTTATAGCTAACCAAGAATCAAGTTACATCAATAATTATCTCAAGTTCTTGCTATCTAAACCTTATCTCACTTCAAAACACAACACTAACATACACTGTGGATGTTTTTCTTTCACATAAAAACAACTACGTACAAGAAGAGAAACCCAAGTGTACTGAAACCTCACAGGCAACAGAATAAGGCTTCAGGGACACACACGAGGCTACAAAGTTATATATATAGTTAGCTAAGCCACACCATAGCAAAACAAACTACAATTAAGGATGCTAGTTTTTTTAGGAATAATTTATAAAGAGCATCAACTAAGCTCAGTATGATATGTATGTAGACAAAACAAGGCAAGGTTAGAAATGTTGATGTGTGGGACTCCAATTTTTCTTGTTCTCCAACTATAAATCGAGAAGTAAAAGTGTGGAGTTCTCAAATATCTAATGACATTGTGGAGTTGTTTTTTTAATACCAAGTGACACAGATTAGCTACACGTGACGCACTCTGATGGTTTGAACACGTGGAAAGAATAAGTAAGTAGAGTTAAGTGATATATTAATGAAAACCTGGAAAACCTATTACTGAATATCAATAAGGAAAAACATGAAGGATGGAAACAAGGTTGGTATTGTATAGATGGAATGATACCTGAGAGAATTATGTGACAGACAGTTGGAGGGAGTGATAAAGTTTTGCAAGGTATGTTCTTTGTCAGTCCTGCATCAACGGTACTATCAAGACGTACGCCTGTGTTATATTATAGGTGTTACTTCCTATAGGTTACAACTACTGATAAATATTCATAATGCGTCAAGAAGGGCAGTTTCTACACATTATGGTCGGTTTATATTATTGTTATATTAGACTTAGATCTTTTGAGGACATTTTTTCAGTTGACATTTGATAAGTTTTTTCATTAATATGCTTTCGTTTTCTCTCACAGATGATGTCATGCTAGGTTTAGTTAAGAAAAAATTATATATATAAAGTCACATGAAATATATAACAATTACAACAATAGCGAACAAAATTTTAGCTTCATCTAGCAGACTGTAACGAACGAAATATTGTGAATCTATTAAAAGAACTAAAAGTAACACACACAAAAGAAACACATTATAGTGGAAGATGAAATAATAGATCAAAAAATAAATATTAAATCAAACAAGACTAAACTTTATATTTAGACCATTACGTGACTTTAACTTTGTGTGTACTGTCAACTCATCCATTTAAATCACACACTTCACATTTATAACATAACATTTACTCTACTGTCACTTAAGCTTCAAAAATTATGCTTTAGCTCAATAACTTCTGCTTGTAAAAATAATTCGTCTTAATGATGTGACAAGTCCATCAATTATGTGTTCGAAATGATGTAGTCAATTGATAACTAAGACACATTTCTATTAATTAAAAAGTTATGTGCAAAGAAGAGAGAAAGAGAAAGAAAAAGAAAAGAAACAAGCGTGATATGAACCCAAATTATCGTCCAACACATTATTAATCACAAGCTGAATTATCATCACTTTGTCTTCCTAATCTATCAACAGTTCTATTAATTAAAGGTTATGTACATTACCATCACCTTTGTTTCTCATGACCTGACTAACCCGTTCTACTCATCACTTATTACGCTCACATTAGTTTAAACCTAACCTAACTTGACGAACACTTATTTTTCATATTTTTTCTCCTAACCTAACCTAACCACAGTGCTAAAAATTGAAGGTTCTGTTCATTAGTCTTTGTTTCCTAACCTAGCCCCAGTTCACCTTGCTAACTGTTATGCTTCATGCTGCCCCCCCTCCCCCCCCCTCACCACAGTCACGCTAAACAAAATATTACCTCCAATGAAAGTGAAATCACGTCAACAACATATGTGACCTGAGCCTCTAGGTCACGCTCCAACCCCCTCCCACGCCCACACGCCCCCGCCACGCCTCACCTTCATTGCCAAAGAGGCTCCACAGCTTGGCGATCAGGATACCCATACTGATAATAGGCTAGGTAATTAGGATGTCACACAGAGACAGCACAATGCGGCACACCCTCCCTCACTGCAGGCTAGGACAACACTGCCTCTGCATTGGTTGCCGCGGCCGTGACAGCTTTGTGACGTCATCAAAATCAACTGTTTAAAGATACGAACACCACCAAACTACAGCTGATGTCACTCACACTTCATGCACTATAAATTACATATGTATGCAAAATTAGCTTTCTAATTATTGTGGTGGATTATTAGTAAATATATCCAATGTTTATGTACATTTTTTTTTCCACTTACGTTAGGTTGACATTTACCTTGGTAATTATTTTGGTAATTGGTTTCTCGTAATTACTGTTACTTAAATTGTTATTCTAAATGTCAAATATTACTTCATTAAGAAAAGTTTTGGTTCCCAACAAAATGTGGTGGTAAAGACGCGCGCATTTTGTCAACAAACCCTACAATGGCGGGAACGGTTTCAGTGTCCAAGGTGGGAATTACAATATTCTTCATAATTCCAAATGAACCACTGAATACTTCCTTAACTTAGAACAATAAATGGTTGTCCTGGAATAGTTGGCACCAATCCAGCGTAGTTTTAACCACTAGAATACTACATTAAACCAAACAGAGAATTATAATATTCTTGCTCATAAATACTCATAATTTGTTTCCGTCCTCCTGGACCACTTACAGTTATGGTTATTTATGTCATGTTTCAGTAACTTATGTGCACAATTAAGTCATGATGACAGACAAGATGCAATGGTTGACAATGTTGTTACTTGTGTTTGTTCAGCCTGTCATTGGCACACTGAGTTGAACCTCAACTGTCTCCCAAGATTGAGATTAACTGTACAAATTAAACACACACTAATAACCAGGAGTTTTGCAGTTTACTTATGTGAGACTGAATGAAAGTACATGGTCTACAAGAGTATTCATTTTGTGTATTCAATGAATCAAACTAGTTTTGTGAAAGGCAATGATCCTTACCCTAGCTGAGAAAGTTATAAGTCCAGTAGGTTTATTTGAGCCCCAGTGGCATGGATTGGATGTATGTTTTCACCTTGTGTTAGGATTTCCACACAAATTTCTCCCTGAACCCTTGGCTACCTCCTTTATAATGTGGATATAAAGCCAGGTATATGGATAGGTAGATATATTATACTGTAGTGATTGTAGGTATTCTAATCCTTTAGAACACCATCATATGACTGTGGTTGTGGTGCTTATGAATAATGAATCTCATGTCTGCCACACACTTACTTTCAGGGAGTGTTTGCATTCAAGAGGCAACGTAACAAGAAACACAAGAATGCCCCTCGGTTGTCTACCCTTGACTACTGGGGACAGGCCGTGGAGGGGGAGGAGGAGGAAGAACAGTTGAAGGAGATCACTCATAAGAACTACACCCGATGCTGGAAGATTGCCTCAAACATCCTGCAGGTAGGTGATGCAGAAAATAACAAAATCTTTACCTCTAAAGTGATGTAACTACTTTTCATCCTTGACTTGTTCCATCTAACAACCTGCACTTGTCTAGTAAATCATTGCCAAATTGGTATCACTTTTATGCATAACAGACAGCAAATGGGCAAAATGCAAGTACTGAAATAGGTAACAATTTGATATAGCAGGACAGACTTAAGGCTTAATCAGCAATAACAGTTTTGTGTATTATCTTCACCTCAATACAAATGCGTGTTTTCCCTAACCATCCAAGACTGTTTCCTCCCCACCTACAGGAGCTGCAAGACAACATCCACTGCAAAGTGTTCCAAGGTCTCATCCAATACATACACAGTGCTGGAAGAAGACTCACCTCAGACACTACCGGCCCTGACCAGCCCTTCGGCCTCCTGCACACCCTTGCTAACATCCCCACCGCCTGCCTGGTGACCGGGGTGAACATGCCAGACAGAGACGCCACCTTTGAAAGTTTGGTTGGTCTCCTGAGAGCCAGTGTCACCCCTCACATTGCCCGCCTGCAGAGCAAAGAGTGTGCGACTGTTAGGTATGGAAAACACGACAATATTGTACTTGGTTTTCTTACTTCATGGCTTCCCAACTTTGATTATTGTTGTAAGGTGATGTTACTCAAGTATCCTGAACCCAAACTCACACACTCAAAACTAACACAACACACACTAAAATTAATCAACTCTAATTCATCATCAAAGCAACCATGACCAAACAAGCTCAGTATCAGCCTCATTTCAAGCTTGTGGATAAAGATAAGATAACAAGCTTAACCATTCCCTGCATCACCTCACTTGTCATTATACTTTCAGGGCTACTATGTACAAGATGATCTCCCAGCTGATAGGAGGTGGCGGGTGGGCAAACCTGGAGGAAGAGGAGGAGGAGGAAGATGAGTTGATGATGGCGTCAGCTCCCAAGGTGAAGAGGAAGCAATGCACAATGTCTGTCCTTTCAGCGTGGTACAAGGTGGGTCTTCTTAGTTGTGTTGAGTTAGGTAGTTAATGCAAAAAGGAGAAAGCGCCAGACATCTAAGGTCATATGGCGCTTGGTTGTGTTAATTATCTGTTACAAGTTCAATTTAGGCTTACAGCAGCTTCTTGGGTAGCACTTGTTAACCCTAGCAGAACTTTATGGCTGAAGCTACCAAGTTTGAGTGGATTATTTATTCACTTTATCTGTGACTGAACTATTTGTAACACCTTGGATGAAAAATACATTACACAGTTGACTATATGGACTCCTATACTACTAGTGCTTTTGGATGTGAGGAAAATATTAATATAGTAACGTAAATGAATCTATCTATGCCATGGCAGATGAGTCTCATTCATTCCTGGCATTACATTGATTTTTTTTCCTTTTTTACATTTTCAATTTCAATTTCCTTTCTCTCATATACTCTCGCACTCTGTCCTCCTATGTTGAGTGTTGTCTTCTTCCACCCACCACCTCTACCTTACTCATGAATAGTGTTTGTTATCTCAATTTCATTAGTTTCACCATCCATTCTCACATGGACTCAGTACAACTTAATTACAGGAACAAGTCATCTCAGAAGAGGAAGACTCAGAATATACAAAGTCCCCAACAAAAGCCACTCAGTCCCCTAGTAAAAGAGCTTTCCCTAGTTCCCCAAGGAAGAAACCTTTCCCCAGCTCACCCACCAAGAGAGCACAGCCAAGCTCCCCCAGAAAAGTTGATAATGAAGGATCTCCAAAGAAGAGGATCAAGTCCAGCATCATCTCACTTCTTCCCGAGAGGAGTGCCAAGCCGCCTCTTGTCATCATTCTGGAAGACCTTGAAAGCTTCCTTCCTCGTGTGCTCAATGACCTTGTTCTCATCTGCAGGTGAGGGACAGACACCCACTACACAAGTCCTTCCTGCTCACACTATACATCTCATGCAACTCTTGGCACATGACACACATGTACTACATCAATATATCCTCATTTTAAAGTGTGCATTCTACTTAGTGATGATCGATTAGCTTCGTTAAAGCAGGTCACCACTGTATATGATAGTAGGTAGTTTGTTAGGTGATTGTTTAGTGTGTTCTGAAAGGCAGGTTTTATGTGTACACGGGTAAGCCTTTGTCACCTCAAAGCAGCCGCTATTTACATCCAAGTTGTCTCGTGTCATTCGTCAGGATCACATCCCATATCTTTCTTGATCTTTCTTCAGGCACTCTAGCTTCCACTCAAGAAATTTAACATGCTTCTTCCAGTTGTTGTCATTCTTCCTGGACATAATGAAGTCCTTACAAAGCCAGTATCCTTTTGTCCGTTTCAAATGATTGCTTATCATGTCCACTTGAAATCATTACATGTTTGCACAATTCATGGTATTTATCTCCTTCATGTGGTGATGTATTTACTGTGTTTGATGAATAACTTTATCTTGCTGTTGCTGTTTTCTATAGAACACTAGTTATACAACATGTACAGTGAGAATACTAAGAGTACTTCAAAATATGTCTTCAGCACTGTTACAATGTGAATGTCTTGTCCTGTTGCAGTGAGTACCGTGAGTCAGTGCCGGTGGTGCTGGTGTTTGGGGTGGCCACCACGCCCGACACAGTGCACCTCACCCTCTCCAATGATGCCTCCGCCTGCCTAGCCATGGAAGTGTTCCGTGCAGAGCCCTCAACACACTACCTCACAAGTGTTATTGACAAGGTGTGTGTTCAGGGAGGTGTTGTATGTGTTGTAAAGATAATACACATTCTGCATTATTCTACACATTCCTATAGGAGTGGGAGTGAGACAAGGATGTATGATGTCATTGCTCTTTCCTATCAGACAGTGTGTAGGGGGGGGGGGTAGGGTGCTGTTTGAGACTAAGTCAACATGTGTTTATTTTTAGGTGTATAATTCTGCTTATTAACTATGTAGTATATATGTGAAATCATTCCTCCCAGGTTTTGATGTCGAATAAGTTGCCTTTCCATCTTGGAGGCCCCCTTTCAAGCTGCTCCTGGACATCTTCCTCTACAATGACCTCTCAGTGGAAAACTTCACCAAGGGCTTGAAGGTGAGGGGCAGAGACAAAAGATCCTGTAGGAGGCTGTACTTGTGGCTACCTTGTTGATGTTGTCTTTGTGGTTCTTTGTCAGTAATCTTGTTAATTTAGAAATGTTATAAATATTTGCTAACCTCTGTAGCTTAACACCACTGCCACCTCCTGACAACCTTCCTTATGCCTGTTCCTCCTCCTCCTTCAGGTCTGCATGATGGAGCACTTCATGGGCCATGCCTCCTCCTTTCTGTGTTGTCCGGCCGCCAAAAGAGCAGCACTGTTGAGGAACACCACTGACTCTCAGCTGGACATGATACGCAAGCTGCCTTCCTTCATGACCTTCGTGGAGGCTGCTGCACCCAAGGAACAAGTGGCTCTCCTCCTTGAAGCAACACACACTAAGGTTAGGTTACTTTGGGTTGAGTCTTCATTTCATTCTTGTTATTTATATGGTTTTGTTGATTATGTGTTGTTATTTTTTTCAATACTGAATTATTATTAGTTCAGCACTACACAATCTGGTCACAACTTTCCTTTGAAGGCTGACATCACAACTTGAATATTGCTCCATGGAAGGAATTTTTATGATCAATTTCAGTAATATGTTTATGTTTTAATGTTGGCCTATCTATCAGACACTCAACACCGATCTGAAGAGGCAAATTGATGTCTTTGGTAATAAATGCCTTCACAGTATCATGGGTATCATTGGAATGACTGTGTCAAATCAGCGACTGCTCTGTGAGACTGAATCAAGGCCTATTACCAGCATAGTCCACCAACGTCAACTCCGGGTATATGGGCATGTGGCACGTTACCCAGAAGGTGATCCTGCTTCTCGGGTTATTTCTGAAAGAGATAACCCGGAGTGGAGGAGACCAAGGGGGTGCACACAAAGTTTGGCTGGGGCAAGTCAATGTTTCCTGCTGGGAGTTACTTGGTATGGGAAGGAGGCCTGGATGGGGTAATCGCCGGAGCTAGCGTTGGAGGGTTGGCAAGACAACGCGCTCCTCGGCGTATGCCCCCAATGATTGATTAATATCTATTAGAATGAGGGACTTTTTGACCAGGACACTTCTAGGCCCTATTGTAGGCCATTACAGCCTCAGGAGAAACCAATTATTCTCCTAAAAACATAAACAAAACCAATAGTTCTTCTGAAGACTTACACTTTCATGCCTACATTTTCCTCGCCACAGGAAGTCATCATCTCCCTCCTGGACCAGCTGGACGTGTGGTACGGTCGGTTCTGTGTGTTGGTGAAGGTGGCCAACGCACTCACATGTAGGCTGCCGTGTGCTCCCATGGGCCGGCAGGTAGGTTACAGTACCACCTGCACCTTGGGTAGAGAGGACAGGGTGAAGGATTGTATTGTATGGTGAAAGGGAGTGTCAGGATTAAACATGAGGATGAATAACATTGCAAAACTATGACTTTTAAGTAGAGGAAGAGATATTTAGACAGAGGCATCCCAGTGAAACCTGTCCTTGTATTGTATGACTTTGTGGTTAATGGTACTGTGTGGGTGTTCATCAATACTCATCCTTTACATGTTGGTTAAAAAAATTATATGCAGATAATATTGAAATCACAAGAAAGTTCAACATCCAAAAATCTTTAACTATGACAGAAACATGTTATTTCCAAAGATGCTATTGATAAGTATGTATCATGCAGGTGAGGGAGGTGTTGGCTGTGTGTTTGTGTCAGCCTCTGGTGGAGACGGAGGAGTTTAAGGAGGCAGTAAAGGGCATCAAGAACATGGCCAGGGAGGAACTTTTAACTGTGCTGCAGAATATACATGAGGTTCTCAATGGTAAGGCGGAAAAGGAGATTCATCTGTGCATGTTATCTTTGATATTTGAGATTTCATCCATGAATTTTGTGGTTTATTCTTAAAATCCAGTGTTAGTATTGTAACCAATGAAGTTGAGTTACCAGTGTGTAAAGCGGCATCACTGATATTGTGAATGCATTTCCACCTCATGAGTTACTGTAGACATAGTTTGTGGTAGTTAATTCCTTAATACTCTGACTTATGCATCAGAAACTCGTCCCTGGAGGGAAATAGGCATCGTAGGTATAATTAGATCCAGTGAGGGATGCGTTTTAGATCCTATTTCAGGTTGATAGTTTATTGGGAATGGTAGTGAGGTTCTTTCTCTCTGATGAAACTCTCTACATCCGTGTCTCCTTCCCTTCACTCCTCAGAGAACCACAGAGAGGATGAGATGCTGTCTGAGCTGCTGAATGAAGTGAGTTTGCTGTTGGGTCGCCTCTCCAGTCTGGATGAGCTCACACAGGCAGAGGAGGAGGAAGAGGTAGCAGCAGCAGCAGGAGATGGTAGTAGTCCTGGTGTTGCTGTCACTCTGCGGCCGTCTGACAGGTTCTGCTTGAGAGAGGTCTGTTTTGACGCTGTAGCGGTTTGTTTGCATATTTATCTCACCTCAGTTATCTATCAGGCAACTCAACTTCTTGGATCCTTAGCCTAAGAATTTCATTTCATGTCCAGTTCTGATTAACATTTGCCACTATCATAACTACTGTGCTATTCTTTAGTAATATTTTAGTCTCCATGCTGAGTCCTTTCATTTATCATACACCTTAATGACAATACTTTTTCCTTGCCTGCAAAGCATCTCCTATATTTCAATGCTTGCACAGGATGGAGTCAGAATATTTACTCATTCATTTCTTCTGTTATTTTTTTATATTTAAGTGTATCACCCAATGCTTTGAACCTTTAAAAGCTAACTAGTATTGAACAGTCATATTCTTACACACTGGATTAGCTGTGATGAGTTTACCAGCATTGCTTCACTAGGAAATATGCTACGTAAGTTAACGTCCAGAAACGACAAATAACAAACCGTCATCCTTCCGACAGAAACTACTCGAAATGGCAAAAAAGAAACCCAAGAAAAGCAACAAGTATGAGTCCCTGCGGAGTGAGGTGGTGCAGTTCTTCATGGACACCTTCACTTCACACCTGCAGCCACCCACCTCACAGCCACTGCACGAGATCCTCTTCTTCCACTCCTCTCAGGCCATCAAGAGGCAGCTGGTGGGCCTTCCAAGACCTGCCCTCATGACTGCCCTGGCCAACCCACATCATTACCTCCAGGTTGTAACTACTGATTTAGCCTCACTCACGCACTCTCCTTGACTTTGTTTATAACTGTGATGTGTTCTCATTCTTATGGCATATTAAGTTTCATTACTTATATCTTACGTTCAAGATTACTATATTATGCAATTATGTTAAGTTTATTGTCTTTTAACATATTGTTCTTGAGTCAGTGTTCATTCCCTGTTTATGTTTGCAGTGTTAGTAGTACCACCTTGAGATTCCTTTGCTCATATTGTTCCTTATTGCCATTACAGTGTAAGTGTTGTCAACTTGAGGATCCGTCCAGCCTGGTGACCACCCTGCCAGACCTGTGTGTGGCCTACAAGCTGCATCTTGAGTGTGGCAGACACATTAACCTTTATGACTGGCTACAGGCATTTATTTCTGTGGTGGGCCAAGAGGAGGAGGAGGAAGAGCAGCAGAAGTCCTCTAAGATGGTTGATGAGAAGCTACAGTATCCTTTACCATCTTTAAGGCTTTGTTTGACTTGGTTTCCCTTGCAGGATCATTATGTCTTGCACCTGTGCCGCCGATAGGCTTAATGGAGGCCGCCCGTTAGTAGTGCAGGTTAGATTTTTAAAGTGACGCCTCGTTTCTTGCTCACATCAAAACAGCAATCGTTCCATGGAATTGGTGAAGTATATCTTACTCCTTGGGTTGTTCTTATGAGACACAACCTTAGTTAAGTGGAGAAAGGTAAGATGCCAGCTAAATCTGTGGTTGCAGCAAGTTGGCTTATCTTGCCGAGTGTTAAGAGAGATGCAGGTTGACTTGGTCCACCTTGTGACTCCCACCCTGAGTGGCTTCCTCTACTTGTCACTGTAGTGATACTCTCCATACCAGGTTCACTTGATTTACATTGTTTATTTTGTTGTTTTTAAGGCAAACACTTTTGTTGCAAGCTTCCTTAACTCTTGCCTCTAGATCAAGATTTGTCCTGGCCGTCTCTGAGCTGCAGTTCCTTGGCTTCATCAAACCCACCAAGCGCAAGACAGACCATGTAGCACGCCTTACCTGGGGAGGCTGCTGAGCAAGGCCACCACCGGGTATTATATTATTTTAATGTTTAATAGAACCATGGTGAGCATTCAAGTTTTTCATCAGTGCATGACATCCTGTGATATTATCATTTGTTCAACGTACAAATTAAGAATTTCACTTGTATTTTTTAAAGCCAAATGTATTTTTTAACACTAATAAAACGTCCTGTGATATTACTATTATTTTTACAACCAGTGAATGATGTTAAATTAATTACTTAAACATTACTAAGTGGTTTAAGGAGAGTTTAGTCATTACCTACTCATTATTTATTGTAATAATATATGACATTACAGTTTGGGAGCAACAATAAGAGTTTGACTGGAACATTGAAAAATCTACATAAAAAAGATGAAATGTATGATAGCATGTGATTGTCAGGACTCAGGTTGGATCCTTCCTGGGCTACCAAAACACTACAATATTATCACCACGTTCACCCAGAGTCTCCACACCCGTCCCCTAACAACACATTCCAAGTACAAAATACTGGTTCCATAACAAGAGCAACTGCATGGCCTTTCTTTTTCTTCTCTTTTATTCACCTGCATCTTAAAAACTTTCTCCCTTGACAACTGGGAGGGACTTGTGTTTGTACCTTAATTTGTTTACTAATGACAAATATTCTGTTGGCACAAGGGTTTGTTCATATAACTTTGTACTAATAAGACAACACTCAGTCTGGCAGATGTCAAGTATGCATCTGTCAGCCTGGATTTGCCTTTCATTGGATGGAGGAAAAATAGTGTGCCATACAATAATAATGGAATGTGAGGTAGGCAAGGCAGCATCCAGATCACTGAGTGGATGCCGCCTCCACTCCACTCCACAAACTTAGCGTAACAATTAGGAAGTTGGACTTGGGTCTCATTTTGAAGTGAACAAATTACAACCTCGTGTAAAACCTTGACAAGCATCACTAGGGCCATGCAGGTCCTGACTGTAGAATCAGAAGAGAGGTAGACGATGCCCTGCACAATTCACTTAAGTAACTTTATTTACTGGCAACATGCAGGTGTATGTTTCCTCCAGCCAGCATCACAAGGACGGGTCAGCCGCCGCCACCTGGACACACCACCACATCACTGAGCCACAGATATTATATGTACTTTATATTATCACCCATGAACCGTGGCCACAGGACTGGTGGGTGCACAGGGACAGAGGCAAGCCCTAGTGGTGACCCTGGCTGGGCGGGTGTATGTCAAGTGCTCACGCCTCTGCACATAACAAGGTTGTGCAATTCTCACACTCCAGTAAAATCTAGAGTTGACTGAATCATTACTGGATCAAATAAAATCATAAATTAAAGATGTTATGATTAAACTAGTAATCAAAAAACAATAAATAAGTGAATTTGTAAACCTTACATCATTGCAATCAGAAAAGAAACCAATATTAATTGAAGATAATCACAACTTAATAAGTACAGGAGGCATAGCACAAGTTTCCATCCACTAACAAGAGACAGATCCTTTGCACGTTTCTTAACAAAAAGAGGCCACAGACCCAGCTCTTGGGGAAAGAAAACAGAAAACAATCAATACACAATAAATGGTTCACCCTGGTTATTCATTTGGCACTGTAGCTCCTGCAAGGGTGGGGAGAGTGCAAGGCCCATGTGGCCCTGCGCCCCTGAGGGTTTGTACTGACGGGAGGAACACAAGGGTCCTCACAACACCTGGGCAGCCTCAGGGTGTCTCACATCAAGACAGTCACAACCTGAGCTGTGTACACACATTAAGCTTTGTGGCAGAGCACAACTTGACTGTCCTGAGACTGACCTGACCTGCCCAGGGTATTGAGGTAAGCCCTACACAGGCACCCTTGAAATGGAATTGTCTTGACCTTTGTACTATAGTAGTTTGGTCCTGAGGTAGAGAAGTATGTACTGCAGAGCCCAAGAGGCACCACCCACACCCACACACACACACACACACACACACACACACACACACACACACACACACATGCTGCACTGCGAGGCAAGAAGAACATCACCACACCACCACATCTATTGGTAAAAGTATCATTATTTTGTATATTATGTCAGTGGTGAAAAAATAAATAAATAAATAAATAATAATAATAATAAAAAGCTGATACTGACTCACATACCTTTAAAAAAAAACATTCCAGATGCATGGATGAAAGCAGTTTATGAAAAAAAATAAATAAATAAAATGTTTAACGTCCTAAAAGCAACATTTACTGAGCAACTAACTTAGTATTGATGTACAATGAAGAAAACAACAACAGTGGAACTTGGACCATGAACATAAATTTAAAACCTTTTCTTTTATATAAAATCTAGCACCAAATTTACAGCATTTAATTAAGATCACGTTAGAATGATTGAAGTGTTGTTTGTATTGAAAAGTGGATTGAAAGAGTACAGTGTGTGTGTGTGTGTGTGTGTACATGTTATGACTGTGTTGAAGGTGTTATGTGCCTAACCACACCACACCGCCTGTTCCGTAGTAGTATTGGCGCCACATCACATCACATTGGGTCATCATTCTCACAACACACACATACATCATTCCTTAAGCCTGGACTGGACTGGTGATCAAGAAAATGGGATGAGCTAGAGTAGAGACAATTAGGCTTAAACAAAAGTAAATATAATGCAAGAAGGAAGAGGTAATATCACAATCATGGAAAAATCATGATATAACAGAATGATGAATGGAAGAAGGTTAGAAAAAACAATGAGATGATAATGACGAAAAGATTACAAAGAATTGAAAAAGGAGAGGATACGCTATAATATAATGAAAAGAGGTAGCTGAAATAGAAAGAGGCGGAGGCTGGGGGGAGGGGGGGCAAGTTTGAGGGAAAAGTGGCCATGGACATTTTTCGTCATCCATCCACCACCGCTAAAAGTAACCCGCCATTCCAACCCCAACTGTCGCTGGTCCCTTCCTAACTACCACCACCCTAACTTACTCCCCGCAGCCCTGTTTACTGTCCTAGCGGGGGAGGAGCGCGGCAGGGTACAACCACCCTTCCTAACGGTGACTTTAAGGGTGATTTTAGCGAGTAAGGGACTGGGATGGATTACGTCACTCTGCCTGTAGGGGAAGGAGGGTTCAGTAAGCCGCGAGACGGTGAAGATGTTTCAGAAAAGATGGTATTTGGCCGGAGAAAATTTGCATGCGCTTGGGTGATGGAAGAGAAGAAAGAGGGGGAGGAGGACAGGGGTGGAAGGGGATTGGGAGGCGCAAGAGGGGGAAAAAGGGAGAAAGGGAGACTCTTGAGAACGAATAGGGGGTCGTAAACCGAGCCGCACTTGCTAATTATGCCGCCGGACACTAAAACTAAACAACGCTGGAGATAATTTTATGCAAACTCCCTCAAGACAAGTTGATGAATGAAATGCCTGTAGAGGGGAGTTTTGCTATTTTTAATGTGTTCATCTTTTTATATAAACTTGCCTCACATGTTAAAAGGGAGTAAATATGTATGAATATTAAGGCAGTTAATTTTAAGGCACATAAATACAGTACCTTCTTAGTCAGTTACGGAATAATATATATATATATATATATATATATATATATATATATATATATATATAATATATATATATATATATATATATATATATATATATAATATATATATATATATATATATATATATATATATATATATATATATAATGTATATATATATATATATATATATATATATATATATATATATATATATATATATATATATACACATATGAGTGGGAAGGGTGGTAGGTAAACTGAGGATGAGTTGGGAATACTATATGCTTTGACGTTTCGACACAATTTCTGAAGAAGACCAAGTGTCAAAACGTCAAAGAATATAGTATTTCTAACTCATCCTCAGTTTACCTACCACCCATCCCACTCATATATATATATATATATATATATATATATATATATATATATATATATATATATATATATATATATATATATATAATTCTCTCTCTCTCTCTCTCTCTCTCTCTCTCTCTCTCTCTCCTCTCTCTCTCTCTCTCTCTCTCTCTCTCTTTCTCTCGTTCCTCTGAGCGGCGATCTTTCAGCTGAGATCGATGAAGCGACAAGGAGCTGAACACACCATTTCAACCCCAGCCTCCGTCTCGTAGCCGCGGTTAGGACTTTTCGCGTCCACGTCACCACACTCCCACTACCTCGTCCCTTCGCATCTACACAAGCACGGGGCGGGTTTGCCAGTGAATATGAGAGGTCTGAGAAGCCATTTTGGTTTGGGAGAAGACAGGGGCGGGGTCAGGGCGGGGCGGGGCGGGGCGGTAGGGGGCGTAACAGTGGGATAAACATACTCTGCTTTCTTTCTCTCTTCCTCCCTCATTCCTCATACTTCATGGGAACTTACTTTGTCCCTCTTACGCTGGGTTATACCCGTGGGAATATATGTTTTTCCTCTGAAGGACCGACAGTTCATCAATTTGGTGTCGTATCCCCGGTAAACATAATTTGGTTAATTCTTTCTTTCTTGCTTTCCGGAATCCGCAGTGACCGATGCGTTCCGGATTGGTGTGGTGAAAGAAGTGATATTTCGGCGAACTTGGTGGTGTGATGCCAAAACGTATCGCTTTTATTCCATATAGTTACGGTGGTGATTAATTACTGCGGAGGTGTGCATGTGTGGCCATTTTGGGGTGTCAGTTTGTCACTTCCATCTTACGTTCAATTAGATGATTGGATTATATAGTGGAAGGTTAAATTTTATGAGATGCAGTCTAGTTCAATGTTTTCAATTTAATTTAATCTTTCTTTCAAAAGTAATAAAGTTATGGGGAAATTGTAAGTAATGTCCTTTCAAAAATAATGATCATAAAAATATTGATAATAGTAATAATAATAATGAGTGAGTTGAATCACATGAAAATATAAAGAAAAAACAACGTATTTGTAATCGCTTTTTCTTACATTAATCACTATCTTTAACAGTACATCTAAAATCACCTCAAAATAACTCTGTCAACTTTCTCTAGATTTACCGCACGCAAAACCCCACAATAATGACTTGAATACACCTCGCACACAACAATGAACCACTTAATCTATGCTAAACACCTCTAACACTGAACACCCCGAGGAGGAGGAGGACCCACCCACCCGCAGAACCGCCAAGTAGAAGCAAGGCGGCGTTGAGAAGCGTTAGCGCGACACCCACTGCGATCACTTTACGTTGGCAGTGTTTACCCACGAGGGAGGAGCATGGGGAGTCAGGAATCCGCAAGACAATATACAATTACTCTGGAAAGGCGGTTACGTGACCATGAAGCGGAGGAGAGGAGAGGAAAAGGCGGTTAACGGACGCTTCCTCGCTGATTTTAGTGTTGTTAGCGAGGTAACATGGGGTAGCCACAGGGGGTGAATCCGCGACTGTACCTACGCTGTTACTAGGCGCTCCCTCCCTCCCCCTACCTCTACCTCTCCTTTCTGCCTTCCTCTGTCCCTCCCACACACCGCTAGGGGCCGCGAAAACTATTCTCGTCTATTCATGAGAGCAAGTAGTAGGGTGACAGGGGAGGAAGGTATGAGTTTGGAAGGGAGTATGTATGTGTGGGTGGGGTTGGGTACGTAGAACCAGCACCAATAGTAGTAGTAGTAGTAGTAGTAATAATTGTATTTTTTTTTATAGTAATAGTAGTAGTAATAGTAGTAGTAGTAGTAGTAGTAGTAGTAGTAGTAGTAGTAGTAGTAGTAGTAGTAGTAGTAGTAATAATAATAATAGTAGTCTGAACATATGAGAAAAATTGATGTTATGGAATAAAACGTAAGGTGATGAAAAGCAGTTACACACGACGCAGACGAGAGCTAATCCTGGCGTTATCTCATACCCTACTACCTCCCTCCCTTCCTTCCCTTCCCTCCCTCCCTCCCTCAATACCCTACCTCCTCCCTTCCTCCAAGAGCCCGCGTCTCCAAGGTCAGAACCCAATGCCTCCCCGCAGGGTACGATTTAGCAAGCACTTCCTCTCTCCCTCCTTCCCTCCCTCCCTCTTTCTCCACCTCCGCCCCCACCCTAGCTGATGGGACTGATTTTGGCGGGTTGTGAGGGCCATACACTCCACTGGTTTCAGCCTCACCCGCCATTCCTACTGTAACGGGAAGTCAGGCTCCATTACCCTCTCAGGACGATCTTATTTGCAAACCGTTCGAGTGATGTTTTCAACGCAAACCGACTTGGCAAACATTTCACGTCTCTCAAGATCATGAATAATATAATTACGACATAGATTGTATGAAGAAAAACATATTATAATAGTTTCTAAACTTTGTGAACATGGATAATAGGACAATAATCTAAATACAAATAGAGGAAGAAGTTTCAATTTCGGTGACGGTGAGACTTTAACATCATTAACATTACTGAAACCGTGCTTGGGATGGACTGAAATAAACGCATGGTATTCTGGGAGGCGGAGGTGGCGGGGGCGGGAGGAATTCAACTCGGCGAAAGATTACCGCATGAGGTGCCCTTGTGACCCGCCGGGGGGTGTAATTAGCGATAACGTCCAGTGTGTGTGATGGCCGCGGGGAACAATGGAGAAGGCCTGCGACGGGGTGGGAGCGGGTGGGAGGGAGGGAAGATAATGATGTCAACCGGTGACTTCTTGATAGAATACTGGTCTTATTTGTTTACTTCTAATTGACAGACTATTACTAGAAAATATAAATACTTTAATGATTATGGAACCGGAAATGGAGGGAGGGAAAATGATGGAGGAGGGAAAAGAGCAAGCACAGGAGGTAGAGGGATTTCGCGACTGCAGTGTCAAAGACAAATGACAATCGGTTGTCAGGGCGTCACTCACAGCCTTTTGTTTTCGCAGCCTCGGCCTACATAACTTGTAGGACTAGAACCTTCATACCTTAGGACAGGATTCTCGCCTTTAGCAGCTACATGCCGGGCCGATGAAAGCAAGGCGAGGGTGTGAGGTAATGGTCTGCGATGCCCCACCCCGCCCCGCCCTGCCCTGCCCACCCGCGAACCGTTACGTCACTCAGTCGCATTCATACTCATATATCTACCGCCGTTCAAAGTCAAGTCAAGTGTTCCGTTACAGCACAAGGAAGGCAGCACACTAACACGGCGGCTTCCTGCTTGTCGGTGTCTGCGGTCACGAAATAGATGGTTGTGTTTAGAAGTACAAAGTGGAATTCTATTACACCGCTTTCTTGAGGGCTACAATTTTCTCACTTTATTTATTATCATACTCAATGTTTACGATAATTATATAAGGTACAGATGCTTTAAAAAAAATTTCATTCACGTGATCAGATAATATGATCATAACCGCATATATTCTACAGACTAATAGTATACAAAATATTTCGGCGTTGCTAGCAGGTTCGATTCTAAAGATTATACGACGCAAGTTAATTTGTCGTCGTTTGTGAGTGCAATTTGCGAGAAAAATTATAAACTGAAATTCATCCGCAAAGTAAAATTAATGAAATAGGTTATTTTATGAATTGGGTATTTTGAAGAAACATTGTACACTGAATAATGTGTTGACGCACCATTTAATATATTTTTTCTAAATAAATAATGTGAACTTAATTTTTCCTCTGTGCTCTTACAAAGGGAGAGTAGTTTTGATTAGTCGTATGAACTAACCTAACATTTTAAAACATAAGAATCTGGTTCGTGGAAAAGAGGTAAACTTGTAATGAAGTTGTTAACGCCACAAAACACTACACTTTCATATATTCCATTATAACACGATTTAAGTTTACCAGATTATCTAAAGTTAGTGCCACTATAAACACTCTCACTCTCACTCTCACTCTCACTCTCTCTCTCTCTCTCTCTCTCTCTCTCTCTCTCTCTCTCTCTCTCTCTCTCTTAAAAAACGAGATAAGGATATTATGACTCAATCAAGCGTCTTTTCACAAGTCTACATTTTCAACACGAGACAACGAGGCAACTTAAAAACAACTTTCATCTCAAGCCTGACTAACGGATAGGATTAGAAGCAGGAAAGGGAAAGGCAAGGGAAGCAGCGAGAAGGCGGGGCGGGGCGAGACGGGGCGGGGAACAATGCAGGAGTGACCACCACTGAGGAAAAAACTAAGAAGAAAAAAAAAATATAGAGGTAGACTAACCCGGTGTGTCTTGGGCGCAATATAAGTTTATGGTTTAT
The DNA here is from genome assembly GCA_029783475.1 of Metacarcinus magister. Lineage (NCBI taxonomy): Eukaryota > Metazoa > Arthropoda > Malacostraca > Decapoda > Cancridae > Metacarcinus > Metacarcinus magister. Next base: position 7,315,576 of record JAPQNM010000036.1, on the reverse strand, counting down.
GTCCTAACTCTTTATAGTTATGGTCGGGTTGAGAGAGAGAGAGAGAGAGAGAGAGAGAGAGAGAGAGAGAGAGAGAGAGAGAGAGAGAGAGAGAGAGAGAGAGAGAGAGAGAGAGAGAGAGAGAGAGAGAGAGAGAAAATAAGTGTGTCAGAACTTTGCAACACGCACACAAACGCTAAAACACACACAATGTAAGTACTCCAGATCTCAGAATTGTTTGGAAATGCACCTCGTGAAGTGACTCGGCCAGTTAAGGAAGGACACAAAAAAACACCTTCCCTTTCACTCCCCAAAACGGTAGACAAAAAAAAAAAAGGAATCCAACACGAATTTAAAACACCACACACAAATTTCGAGAACTAACACTGTGATATCGAAGAAAAACTAAACTTATACACATCCTACCGATAAATAATAGTATATAAGAGGAGCATAAACACGTAGTAAGTAAGAACACAATGTCATAAGGTGAGGGTGAGGGTGGGGATGGTGGTGTGTGGAGATGGTTTGAGAGAAGATAAAAAAAAAAAGTTCTTGGGTGACCACACTTTACTGCTAATGTCTCAACTCTTTACTCGGGTGTTTTGACAGCGGGTTTTATGGCAACTTTTTGTCGCCTCCGAAGGTTCCCGCACTTCGAGTCACACGATACCGAAAGGGTGGAAAAAAGGGGAGGAAAAAATGAGAGCAGGAAAAGAAGGCTAGTAGTGGTGGTGGTGGTGGTGGTGGTGGAAAGAGGTATTACAGGCTGTACTTACCACCACCACCATCACCAGAGGGTATGGGAACCGAGAACTTGTAACAGCTCATACCTCCCATTTTCTAAACAAATAAATATAGATAAACAATATTCAAAACTGGCCGCGTTAGTCGTATCAGTATTATCATTAGTAGTAGTAGTAGTAATAGCATAACTAACTCCCTCACACCAAAGGTAACTATTAGCACCGTCACCACTGTTGTTTTCCTTAACGAGTCTGTGTGTGGGCGGGAAACACAAGGAAGGATGTCCCTCTAATTTCCTTCCTTCCTTTCACTCCCTCCCTTCCACCCTCACCCTCACCCTAAGCTTCCCTCCTTCCCTTGATCAACCAACCTTGCTCAAACGCGTAGCGCCCTTCGCCGCCTCCAAGCCACGGCAACAAAGGCGGAGAGACAACCTCGGACCTCCCTGCAGAAGTGTGTTCCAAGCAGTGAGGGAGAGGGAGGGAGGGAGGGAAGGAGGGAGGCACGTGGTTTGCTATTCTCATTTTGATACCTCCCCTCCTTCCACTCATCTTCTATTCTTCTTATTCCTCCTCCTCCTCCTCCTCTTCGTCTTCCTCCTGTTCCTCCTCCCTCTTCCGCGCTCGCCGCCGCACCCCATCAACTGAAATTTTTACTCCAAACTGCATCGCGTCGTCCGTTTGCATTCATCGCGGCCACCCACCACACCACCGCTTCTAAAAAACACACACTTCTCTTACTAATTTACGTTATCCTTCTACCTTGTTTTTTGTCGGTATATTTGCCCAATGTTTTTTTTCTCCTTTTCTATCACTCCGTCGGAAGGGATAAATTCAATTACAACAGGGGAGGAAGGAGCGAAGTCGAGGACAATGTGGTTAGATTCGCACGCGCCATGAGTCAGCTGATCGCGGCGAGGGGCTAGAAAAAAAAACAAGAAACCCCCCATATTGCTAGTCTTTACGGGCAGTTAAATTTGCGCTGCATATAGAGGAAAAACACTATAAAAACAGACTCTTTTTACGCGTATACAATAGTTATATGATTATTTCAACATCAAGCGAGTCTTTAATATGTTTGAACGTTTGCATTTCATTCCTTAGCGGTTTGAGGTGAGCGGCAATGTCCTTCCCTCCCTTACAGACGAGGCCTAACAGCGTAGCGTGAGTGGATGCAGGGCGAAAATCAATAGCATGAATTTCCTTATTGATCAAACGCAGGAAATAAGAGTTTCAATTCCGCCACGTCCAATTTATATTCGGCTTCCCTCCCTCGCTACCCCCACGACCTGCCTCCCTATGGACACTGCGACCACCTATAATACCTACACAGAACACACACATCCTAGGGTGAGTTAGGGTGGAAAGAAGAACTTGGGATGTAAGGAAAACTGGGATTACCGGTATGCAGGGGATGAGAAGGACCTGCGATTGAATGGAAATAATGAAAAAGAAAAAAAAACTTGTAACTAGTGAGAATGTAAGATTAGTGATACGCGTTGGGTAGAAAGTAAGGATGATTTGTGATTGGAAAAATGAGACTTTGATATGGGAGGGAAAAAATACTAGGAATTTATAGAAAATGAGAAGAATGTATGGATTTCACACAAATGAGTCCAGTAAAAATAATAAAAAGCATCTCTCTCTCTCTCTCTCTCTCTGACCCAAGTGGTGATGACTGGCGCCAAACAATACTACTGAACACAAGGCGTGGTGTGGTACTCACGAGAATGGCGTTGTTGTTGGTGGTGGTGGTGGTGGTGGTGGTGGTGGTGGTGGTGGTGGTGTGGTGCCCTTCCATACCTACACATGAGGTTGTGGTGAATGGTGACACATTTACACCCGACACACTAGGATACATTATACCAGTAGGGGCAGCAGCAGTGGGCACCCCTCACTCCTCTCACTTGGCTTTTATTTTTCTCATTCTGGTGAAAAATGCTGGAGAAGAAAGTTGTATATGTCCAACACACGCACACACACACACACACGCACACACACACACACACACACACACACACACACACACACACCTTAATTAACTCCTACACAACCTGGAATTTGCAATTAGTATATGCGAGGCGAACGAGAAGATTTCAATATAGTGTTGCAATAATCATAGTGATAATAATAATAATAATCAATAATAATCATAATAATAATGATGATAATGATAATGATAATGATAATAGTCAATAAAATCATATCAGTTAGACATTAAAAACTTTGATTCTCTTGTTAAAATTCGTACACACTATTAAAAAGATTATTTCTGACGTTATCACCGAGAGCTGGCTAAGTCTTCAACATACATTGGAGGTGCGAGGAGGAGGAGGAGGAGGAGGAGGAGGAGGAATGGGTGATAGGAGAGGGAATGGTAGAGAGGGGAAAGAGGATGGAAGTTTGGGAGGAGCTAAAAGAGAGGGAATGGAAGAGGGATGAGAGGGAAAAGAGGGGAATGACACCTGGTGGTAGTAATTTGAAACATCTCCCATAATTATATATGAAATTTATATGCAAATAAATAATCAAAAATAAGTAAATAAATAATATTCAGAATTTCTATTTACTAATATCATACAAATTAATGTGGGAATTCAATTTAATAAAAAAAATATATCCGTGAATTGAATATTTCATAATAATAATAATAATAATAATAATAATAATAATAATAGGGAGATATGAGTAGGTAGCAAAATAAAGTATCCAATAATGACGTTACTACTGAATAACTGACGGTGTGAGAAACTACCTGAAGGGAAGGTGTTAGGTGATCACTACCGACTCAGGTGTGGGCGTGGGTGTGGAGAGGGCAAAGGGCGGGGTATGGGTGGTGTGTGGAGGGGTGGTGTCAGGTGGGTGTGGGGAATGGGTGGTGGTGGTGGTGGTGGTGGTGGTGGTGGTGGTGAGGGCGTGGGTTTGGGGGCGTCTTCAGGGCCACGTCGTTATAAAAATAATATTCTCAACGCCTTACGAGGTAGTGGCTCTGAGACGCCCCTGACCGCCGTCACCAAGGAGGCGAAGGAGGAGGAAAAGGAGGAGGAGGAGAACCCTGGCCGTGAGCGCGTTTGGGGGGTAACAATAATAAGCGCCTGTCTCAGCGCTGACGGCCGGGTCCTGACTCCTAGGGGTGGGCTGACGGGGCTGGCTGGGTGGCGAGGGGCGCGGGGCGGGGATGGGCTGCAACAGGTAAAATTCTTCTCCAACACCCGCCCCGTGCCCCGCCCACAGCCGCCCCGCCCCGGTGCTAACTGTAGACAACACAGGAACATCCATTAAGAGCTTCAATAAGGAGGAACTGGTTTGGTCAACAGGGTTTGCTCGCCCGCTGGAGTGGTGAGCGAACTGGGCCCTCTTGGAAGGAAGGCGACATGCAGAGACCTCGTCAGGGGCGGCGCTGGGGTGGCCGCCGCCTGCTGTGGAGCGGCGAGGGGCGTGGTGACGGACAACCAGCGTCCTTGAGCTTCTGTCAACACCACCGCCGGGCGAAGACGCGGCCGCCTCAAGGCTCCCGGCGTGGGTGTATCTGACCGCGCTGAGCCCACCACACGCCGTCACACTTGCATTACATGAACTACTGACGAAGGCTCCCGTGCCACGCCACACACACACACACACTCACACGCACGCCAGATACAATAAAATTAAATCCAATCAAGACTCTTAATAATTTAATTTAATGGCTTTCACGGGCGCCAGTAGAAGTAACTGGACAGGACGCCATCGGGGCCTTATGGGGCGTGTCGGGCGTGGGCGTGAGCGTGGGAGCGGGCGCGGACGTGGAAGCTACTCTAGATTAAGACCCTGTATGAACCGGAGGGCTGAGCCTCCTGCCGGCCAGGCGCCGCTTGCCGAGGAGAGGCAGGCGACAGGCCGACGCACCTAAAGCTAACAACACACAGTCTCCCGCTTAACCTACAGAGGAAAGGGTCGTGGCAATCACCGTGAATCAAAGAAACCAAAGACAGGCCGCTGTAGCAGCCTGCCCCCGCGGGTGTGAGCCGAATAGGGCCAAGGTTCCCTGGATGGTGGAGTGGACGCTGTGGCTCTCCGCTGGGTGGCGGCGCTGCGGCGTGTAGCCATACCTGACGCCGCGCTGCCCCGCGCCGCGCCGCAATGCGTCCCCGGCCCCACCGCCTTGGGTTGCGGGTCACTGCCCACCACAGGTGGTCGCCTCCTCTGGGCGGGGCAGTGAACACCGAGTCTCCCGTCGGACCGGACCAACCACCACGCCCGCCGCCATACTATTGCACATTGCCCTCGCGTGCCGCCCACCGGCTCTGCCTTCCATGTGCCGCTGGGTTCCACCCCGCCCGGCCAGAGGGACGCCCGCGGCGAGGTAAAGTCTTATATAATATTGCACACACTCCTGAGACGGGGGGCCAGGGGCGTCCCTCCTGCCAGGAGGAGGCAGAGAGGGAGGGAATGGGTGAAGGGCAAGGGGAGGGGGAATGAAAGACGTCATCCCTGAGCGACGCTGTGGGACGGGTGGCTGAGCTGCAGGGCAGGGATGCCGCCCCAGCCAGAGGCACCCGGGGTCTGAGGGCCCGGCACTGTCCCGGGAGGCGCACCCCGCGGAGCCAGTGTCCAGCGGCCCTCAGGCTAGGAACTACGCACCTTTGAGGGGAAGGGAGGGAAGGAAGAATGGCGACTGGGAAGAAGAGGGGGTGAGAGGGGATCACTGTTGCTGGAATGTCTAGACGCATGGCACCAGGAGGAAGGAAGGGACACTCAGCCCTCACACCAGCCTCACTTTCCGACCCTGAAGCAAGTACGGGGCGCCGCCCCCGGTGGGACACCAATGACGGCACAGTGAACTAGGGCACAGAAGGAGGAGGAGGAGGAGGAGGAGGAGGAGGAGGAGGAGGAGGAGGAGGAGGAGGAGGAGGAGGAGGAGGAGGAGGAGGAGGGCAATCTTATCACCCTACGTTGGTGGTGGTGACGGTGGGAAACTTCCTTCTTCCCCACCTGTCTCACCCTCCTCCCACCCTACCTTCTCTCTTTCATGCGGGGGTGAAGGTGAGGGAGAGAAGAGAGGAAGAATTTGCCAAGGATGGAGGAGGAATGAGGGGCCAAGATGGGGGGTGCGACAGGAGGTAACAAATAGTAGTGCAAATTTTCTCCAGCGACCGACCATCAAGGCTGTAAAATGAACCTTCACCCCTCCCTCCCTCCCTCCCTCCTTGCCTAAGAATAACAGGTCTGTAAGGAGAGAGAGAGAGAGAGAGAGAGAGAGAGAGAGAGAGAGAGAGAGAGAGAGAGAGAGAGAGAGAGAGAGAGAGAGAGAGAGAGAGAAAATCGCATGTAATCAGGACAGTGTGGAGGAGAATAGAAGTTAAGCGTTGTTGTGAGGGTAGAGGGAGGGAGGGAGGGAGGGAGGGAGGGAGGGATGAAGAGAAAGTATCCGTGCAAATCTGCGCCGCGTCGCTGCTTAGGGCCGGCGAAGGAGGAAGCAAGATTAATGGCCTTAGGTAGAGGGCACCGCCCGAGGCGAGGAAGGAATACTGGCGGTGGGCATCTACGGGTATGGGGAGTGTGGGGGTCTGGGCGCCCCGCTCCTCGTGACCTGAGGGTCTTCCTGGCCGTCATTAGCGACTAGTGACATTAACAGCAGCAGTGAGTGATGGTGTAAGGGGGGAGGGGGGGGCGGAGGGCAGGGTCGGGCTCATGTCCGGCACCATATATATAAAATTCTATCAACTCCAACAAGTGGCGCCGGGCACGGGCAGGGCGGCACGCAGCACCCTGGCGGTGCGTTGTGCGGACGGGCGGGCAGGGCCCATGCGGGGTGGGGCGGGGCGGGGTAGGGACTCAGCACCGGAGTCGTTGTGTGGTGACGCTGGGGCCGCGGGGCGCGGAGCCTCACGCCTGGGACGACATGGGATCCTCGTCGTCGCTGTGTCGGGTAAACCTGCCGTCGTCTGCGTCGCCGTCGAGGTGGCGGGCAACGTCGCGCGGGTAGTCCAACTCGCTGCTGGCGGGGCCTGAAGCACTCGACACGGCGGACATGCCAGAGTAATTTCTGTTGCGACTGCGTGAACCGGACAGACTAAGGTCTTCCGGTTCGGTCTGTTCGGGCAGGGCGGCGTGCAGGCCCCGCAGCAGGTGGGTGGGATCCAACAGCCGCCCGCCGCCCATCGTCTGGTTGATCACTCGTCGCGGGTCTCGACTTTTCCGCTCCCGCCGCTTCTCTAGTTGCAGCGGCTCCTCCTCCAGCAGCGTGGCCGGCGGCGGCAGGTCCTCCTCGGTAAAATCCTCCTCGTCGTCCTCGTCAGGTCCTAGGGAGAAGGTATCAGCCTCGGGGAAGGTTGTCTCGGGGTACTGAGTATCACGGCGGCGAGTGTCGACGTCGTTCTCGTTGGGACACTTGTGGTGCATGAGGTGGTGGCGGCGGCGGTAGCGGCCCGAACACCGCACACACTCGAACGGCTTCTCGCCTTTGTGGATGAGCACGTGAGCCTTGAGCTGATTGGAGTCCGAGAACCTTGAGGAACACAGGTCACAGGAGTATGGCCGCTCACCCGTGTGTACCCGTAGGTGGCGCCGCAGGTTAGCCACCTGCACGAACTGTCTGTCACAGTGTGTGCAATGGTAAGGCTTCTCACCCGTGTGGAGCCGCATGTGGGTCTTGAGATGGTGGTCTCGTGTGAACCGCTTGTGGCATTCCTTGCACTCAAACGGCTTCTCCCCCGTGTGAGTTCGCTCGTGGTTCTGCAACACGTGTTTGTACCCGAAGCTGCGGTTGCAGATCTTGCAGGTGAACACACGGTCTGGGCGGGTGGCGGCAGCCTTGCGGGTGGGTGTGGCACTGGTGTAGGGGTCGAGGCGGCCGTTGGTGCCGGGCGGTGATGACCCGGCCGTGGGTGAGGGCGTGTTTGAACCCACGCCGCCCGTGGTGGCCCCCGCCATGTTAGGGTGCGTGAGGGGCGGCGCCACGGAGGGCGACGCTCCCGGCCCACTGGAGGACGAGTAGGACGCTGATGAGCGGGAGGAGCCACGGCGAGGAGGTTCCAGGGCGGAGGAGTCCGGCTTGACAGGGGAGTCAAGGTGTGGCAGGTAGGCGCCGCCGGAGCCGCTGGCCAGTTTGGACAGGGTGGCCAGCAATTCCCGCTGGCGGGCGGTATCTGCGGCGGCCAATGTGGCGTGAAGGCTGGCCAGAGTGGCCGAGGTGGGTGGCATCACCTGCGGGGGTCCTGAGGGTGGATGGCCAAGAAGCTGGTGACCGGAGCGGGCGGCGGCCAGGGACGCCATCAAGGTGGCGGGGCTCAGGTTGGGCCCCAGCAGGGACGGGTACAGCATACCGGCGGCGGCGGCGGCTGCTTGCTGCTGCGAGGACAGCGCTGCCAGCTGGAGGGGATGGTGGAGAGGCGGGAAGCCCGGTAGACCCCCACCCCCAACCCCAAGAGGATGATGGTGGGAGCCCCCCAGGTGGCGGGCAGGACCCAGGCCCAAGCCCAGGTCCGCCCCGCCCGTCTTGTGGACCAGGGCGGCGCTGCCGGGGTCCTTGTCGGTGTCGCCGCCGTCCTTCATCACGGCGCACGTGTCAGCGGCGGGACCCACGCCTCCCGCCAGCCCTGCAAAACAGTACACTGTTAGATACAACAACAACAACAACAACAACAACAACAACAACAACAACAACAACAACAACAACACAACAACAACAACAACAACAACAACAACAACAACAACAACAACAACAACAACAACACAACAACAACAACAACACACACACACACACACACACACACACACAGCCACACTGAGTATCATCATTGCCCTGGTGGGTGTGTACTGCAGCGGTCCCATGGTAGGATGAAGAGAGCACAGCGCGGCACAGCACCAACACACAAGTATCACCTCTGCCTCCAACCCACACCACGACCCTAACGTTACAGCGGCGAGGACATGATCGGACGCAGTACTGTAACCAACCTCCACCCGGGCGTCACCAGCAGGATGGGTCGGGGCCTCGGTGGGTGGGAGGGAACATAAACTACACCACAAGCCACCCACAAAAACCCAAACTAAACCACCCAAAACAACAACAGAATAGACACAACCACCTCCACACTCCCACAACAGTGATGCGCCTTACAACCAACACAACCCTGCGTCAGGAGGCTCCATGCAGGTTGTCAGTTTCAACGGCCAAGTATAATACGTGAAATAATAACATGACGGCACTTTTGTTTTGAGTATAGCTGGTGGAAGAAGGACTTACAATACTATACAAAATACTATACAACTTCTATTAGGAATTACACTATTGAAAGTATACCTTGAAGTGCCCAGCCTCTTATCCATTAACCTTACTTAGCATACACCACCACCACTACCACCACCACCGCCACCACTACCACCACCACCACCACCACCTCTTAATAAACACTGGATGACACACAACAAAAGCAACACATGAAATACAACCAACTATTATCATCCTCCCTTCACCTTACTCCTTACTTCCCCTCCTCACCTCTTACCAC
>JAPQNM010000036.1:7293859-7296359 GCA_029783475.1 Metacarcinus magister | reverse complement strand
GTATAAATGAAAAAATAAATGAACAAATGAAGATACATAAATAAATGAATAAATAGACGTCAACGAGGCGGGAAGAGAAACAAATGAAGGTCACACGAGGGTTGGTTACTCTTCCGGGTCCAATTTGGGTCTTAATTATTATACCTACAGGGCCCCCAAACCACGTGGTGTGTGTGTGTGTGTGTGTGTGTGTGTGTGTGTGTGTGTGTGTGTGTGTGTGTGTGTTGTGAGGGGGTGGTGATGACGGGGGAATGAAGGGTGGGTGGATGCGGGAAGGGAAGGGAAGGGAAGGGGAGGGGAGGGAAGGGAAGGGAAGGGAAGGGAAGGGAAGGGAAGAGAAGGGAAGGGAAGGGATGGGAAGGGAAGGGAAGGGAAGGGAAGGGGAGGGGAAGGGGGAAGGGGAAGGGAAGGGAAGGGAAGGAAGGGAAGGGAAGGGAAGGGAAGGGAAGGGAAGGGGAAGGGAAGGGAAGGGAAGGGCAGGGATAGGAAAGGCACAAAAATAGACAGATAGACGGAAAAAAAATAAGAGAAAAACATGAAAAATAAAATACCAAAACACACACACACACACACACACACACACACACACACACACACACACACAACTAGTGGGCTGGTCTGATAATGTTACTGAGTGGTGAGGGACGACCAGTGTGCACTGATAACACCGAAGGAAAGGGTCATCAGGTACACACACACACATACACACACACACACACACACACACACACACACACACACACACACGTAACCATTTTGAAACGCACACCTGTATGATAATGATGATTTAATACCTTGAGTAGTAGTAGTAGTAGTAGTAGTAGTAGTAGTAGTAGTAGTAGTAGTAGTAGTAGAATTGATGGAAAGATAGATGGTATAAAAATTAAGACGTAGTGAATAGAAGACATTTAAGAATAGAGAAAAATGGAGAAAGAATGGAGGAATATAATGATGGAGGTAAAGAGGTGGAGGGAGGGAGGGAGGGAGGGAGAGAAGAATGGGTGATGGAGGGAAAAAGGGAAGGGAGGGGAGAGAAGGATGACGATGACAGGAGAGAGAGAGAGAGAGAGAGAGAGAGAGAGAGAGAGAGAGAGAGAGAGAGAGAGAGAGAGAGAGAGAATGGAATAAGAATGCAAATGAAAATACCAAGAAAGAAGAAAAAGATACAAAGAAGAAGAAATAATTAGAGGAAATAAAAAAAATAAAAGGAAAATAAAAGAAGAAATTGCAAGTAAAACAAAAATTACGATGAAAAAATAAATAAATAAAAAGGAAACAGAAAAAGAGAGACAACAGGTAATGAAGAGAGAGAGAGAGAGAGAGAGAGAGAGAGAGAGAGAGAGAGAGAGTAAAGAAAGAGGAAATTACTTACTTGTTCTCGTAGTCATGGTTTGGGCAGAACACACCAGATGATCAGCGTGAGGGTGTGTGTGGGGGGGCGGGAGGAGGAGGAGGAGGAGGAGGAGGAGGAGGAGGAGGAGGACGACAAAGTAATAATGGGGATGTATCGTAAGGGTGTGTTTTCAAGGGTGCTGCAAGGCTGTGTCACCCTTGCCTCCACCTCTAGATGAACAGGTGTTGCAAAGCGGCATACACAGGTAAGGCTTGACACAGCTGCTAATTAGGTCTCCTCTATTTCTTGTATTTCTTCTTAACCTTTCTCTTAGTGTTTCCTTGTCAAGTGTCGATGTTCTTTGGGTCATATTCTTTGTCACACGGTATAGGGTGGTAGGTGAATTGCGTGTACGTGCGTGTGTGTGTGTGTGTGTGGGTGTGTGTGCGTGGGTGGAGTGCAAGGGAGTGAGGGAGTGAGTGAGTATAAGAGAGCACTGTCACACGCACACACGCACACCTCCTCGTCCTCTTCCGAACTGCATAACTCAGGGTCATCTCTCTCCTCTCTAGGCCTCCTCCTCCTCCTCCTCCTCCTCTTCCTCCCCCACTTACGTAAGCCCCTCCCCTCCTTCTTCCTCCGCCAACTGGAGGGAAGGAGGGATGGGTGGTCACAGGGCTACTTATGCACTCCCTCCCTCCCTCCCTCCTTCCCTCCCTTCCCTCCTTTCCTTCTCTCCCTCCACGACGCAAACACATTCCCTCCATCTCTTCCTTCCTCCCCCACCTGTCATGCCTCCCTCCACCTCCACCTCCCCCTCCATGCTTACCTCCACACCTGTTAGTACAAACTTTCCTCCAATATCTCTCCACCTTTGCTCCCTCCCTCCTTCCTTCTCTCCCTCCCCCTCCTTCTCTCCCTTCTCCTTAATACATTTTCTCCTTGCCTGACTGCTTTTCTCCCTCTCTCCCTCCCTCCCTGCTTTCGTCTCCCCCTTCTCTCCCTCCCTCCCTTCCTTCCTCCCTTTCCTTCCTTCCTTCCTTCCTCCGCCCCTCTTCTCTCCCTCCGTCCCTGCTTTTATCCCCTTTTACCTCCCTTCCTCCCTCCCCTCTGCTTTCCTCCCTTTTCTTACTTCCTCCGCTACTCATCTCTCTCTCTCTCTCTCTC
>JAPQNM010000036.1:7291611-7293759 GCA_029783475.1 Metacarcinus magister | reverse complement strand
TCTCTCCTCTCTCTCTCTCTCTCTCTCTCCTCTCTCGCTCTCTCTCTCTCTCTCTCTCTCTCTCTCTCTCTCTCTCTCTCTCTCAAGGACCGGATCATCTTCTAATCATAGTGCACAAGTTAACTTTCTCTCTCTCTCTCTCTCTCTCTCTCTCTCTCTCCTCTCTCTCTCTCTCGCTCTCTCTCTCTCTCTCTGCCCCCTTTTTCTCTCCCTAATTCACCCTGCTTTCCTACCCCTGTTCCTATTCCTCCATTTTTCCTCCTAATAATCTCTCTCTCTCTCTCTCTCTCTCTCTCTCTCTCTCTCTCTCTCTCTCTCTCTCTCTCTCTCTCTCTCTCTCTCTCTCTCTCTCTCTCTCTCTCTCTCTTAATAAACAAATGAAGCAAACAAAATAAACAAACATGAAGATATATTAAATAAAAACAAGCATAAAAAATAAATATAAATAAATAAATAAAACTATAAGGAACTCAATGCCAAGAAAAAAAACAAAAGAATAATAAAAATAAAAGAGAGATAACGAAACAAAAGTAAGTCACGTGACACATTTTCTTTCCTTATATATATAGACAAAAAAAATAAATAAATAAATAAATAAATAAAATAAAATAACATTAACTTAAGTAGAAAAATTAACACTGAAATAAGGTATTGGCGAATATAGGGCGTTAAAAATTAGGGGGAGGGGGGGGGGGGGGGGTGCCGGGCGGGTTAGTGGGGTGGGCGTGAATCCCGAATATTTTTTTTAATTGGGGGCCAGACGAGACTCCAAAATTAGGGTTTTTTTTTCTAGGGTGAGAATATTTTGAAATCGAAGCAATTTTAGAAGTATTTTTAGAGGCATTTAAATGTAGGTTAAATTGCATAAGTATTTAGATCTGCAGATAAGTAGGGTAACTGGCATTAAAGTAGGGCAGGGCTAAACAGTAAAGTAACATTGATTTAAGTAGAAAAAATAACACTTAATACAATACACACACACACGATTTTCTACTCACTCTCATCCCTATTCTATCCACCTTCCTAATGCAAGAGTTAACCAGTATCTTCACTCTTTCATCCCTTCTACTGCTAAACTCTGGAACTCTTTACTTGAATCTGTATATCCACCTTCCTAACACTTGAACACATTTAAGAGAGGATAATCAACACACTCTTTCATCCTTCTACTGCTAAACTCTGGAACTCTTTACTTGAATCTGTATATCCACCTTCCTAACACTTGAACACATTTAAGAGAGGATAATCAACACACTCTTTCATCCCTTCTACTGCTAAACTCTGGAACTCTTTACTTGAATCTGTATATCCACCTTCCTAACACTTGAACACATTTAAGAGAGGATAATCAACACACTCTTTCATCCCTTCTACTGCTAAACTCTGGAACTCTTTACCTGAATCTGTATATCCACCTTCCTAACACTTGAACACATTTAAGAGAGGATAATCAACACACTCTTTCATCCCTTCTACTGCTAAACTCTGGAACTCTTTACCTGAATCTGTATATCCACCTTCCTAACACTTGAACACATTTAAGAGAGGATAATCAACACACTCTTTCATCGCTCTACTGCTAAACTCTGAACTCTTTACCTGATCTGTATATCCACCTTCCTAACACTTGAACACATTTAAGAGAGATAATCAACACACTCTTTCATCGCTTCTACTGCTAAACTCTGGAACTCTTACCTGAATCTGTATAGCCACCTTCCTAACACTTGAACACATTTAAGAGAGGATAATCAACACACTCTTTCTTCCCTTCTACTGCTAAACTCTGGAACTCTTTACTTGAATCTGTATATCCACCTTCCTAACACTTGAACACATTTAAGAGAAGAGTATCAACACACCTGCAACACTAATCTAACCTCACTTTTTTATTACTATTTATTTTATTTAAGGAACCGGTAATCATAAGTGGACTTTTTATATTACGTTTTGTATTGCCGTTAACTGGTCTTCTAATAGTATAAAAAAAGTTGATCCCTAAAACCAGCGCCATTTTCCAAGGGGTATTAAGGGGAGGAAGGGGAGAGGGGTAAGTATGGCCCCTTTTACCCTTTTCATCCCTTTTTTTTTACCCTTTATCTTTCTTTCTCTCTTTCTTTCTTTCTCCCCCCATTCCTTCCCTTCCCT
>JAPQNM010000036.1:7264111-7266611 GCA_029783475.1 Metacarcinus magister | reverse complement strand
CACCCACACCCACCCACCTACACCCTCTCTTTCCTACTCCAGCTAAGAATAACGCGGGAGTTTCATCACTATGGTAAGTATACGTTTGGTATAGTCTACCTTACGGCCCTCCATCCACGCCCCGCAGGAATAACGCGGGAGTTTCATCACTACGGTAAGTGTATGTTTGGCTTGGTCTACCTTACGGGCCTCCACCCACGCCCCGCTGTATCCTTCCGCCTCATCAAGCGCGGGTTACGAACAGGACAGGATGGCGGGGAATGGGGAGGACAAGAGGCGCCCCCCGCATAAAAGGCCGCCATTCACTCGGGAAAGAGGGTAAAATGTTTTAAAATGAAAGAGATTTGGGTGGGAGGGAGTGGGTGGCTGACGCAACTGTCGGAGGGAGGGAAGCGTGGGTGGAGGAGGAGGAGGAGGAGGGGATAAAAAGGGCATGGGTGATAGAGGGCTGGGTGTAAGGGTAGGGTAGGGTATGTCCTCGTCTCCTCCTCCTCCTCGTGGTGACGTTTCAATCATCAGGCAACTCAAGTCTCACGCTCGGAAGGCTTCAAGCTTTGTGCCCTGACGGATTGACGGAGACTGCTGGACGAGGAGGAGGAGGAGGAAGAGGAGGAGGTGGAGAGACAGGGACAATAACGTGATGATAATAATGAAGATGATGATAAGCTATTTTTGTATCATTATTAGCATTATTATTATTATTATTATTATTATTATTATTATTATTATTATTATTATCAGTATTATCATTATTATTATTATCATTATTATTATTATTATCATTATTAACATTATTATTATCATTATTATTATCATAATTTTTGTTATTATTATTATTATCATTACTATTAAGTAACACACACACACACACACACACACACACACACACACACACACACACACACACACACACACACACACACACCAAACAAAATAGATGTATTAACCACATAATCCACCAGAGAGAGAGAGAGAGAGAGAGAGAGAGAGAGAGAGAGAGAGAGAGAGAGAGAGAGAGAGAGAGAGAGAGAGAGAGAGAGAGATTTCTCATTAGCTAAGAGACGTAAAGGAGAGGCAAGCGGTAATAATAATAATAATCTTAATCCACCCTCTTCCCCTTTCTCTCTCTCTCTCTCTCTCTCTCTCTCTCTCTCTCTCTCTCTCTCTCTCTCTCTCTCTCTCTCTCTCTCTCTCTCTCTCTCTCTCTCTCTCTCTCTCTCTCTCTCTCTCTCTCTAAATTATTTACCACACACTTCATTTACTCACTTATTTTCATCATCAATATTAATCTTTTCATTCCTTTCATTAATCTATTGTCTTAATCATCAACGTATCTATTATAATATCTATTGACCATCCTATCTATCTATCTCTCGAACCTAACTTATTTCTCTAACCTAACCTAACCTTATCTAACCAAACCTAGCCTAACCTATCAATAATTATATGTATCAATTTATACCTGTTTTAACTAACCTGTCTAGCAATCAACTAATCAATTAACCTGTTATCACTTAATACCTAACATCAATACCATATATCGATCTATACCTGTTTATATTTACCTGTATATCAATTCATTAACTAACTACCTGACCTCATTTCATATCATTACATACAAACATCTTTTAAATTCATCTTAGCATAACATTTCCTTTCTTTCCTCTCTAAAACTATACATGTATTTTAACCTCACCTTCCTTCCTTCCTTTCCTTTCCTTCCTTCCTTCCTTCCTTCCCTCCTTCCTTCCTTCTTCCTTCCTTCCTTTCCTTCCTTCCTTCCTCCTTTCCTTCCCTCCTTCCTTCCTTCCTTCCTTCTTCCCACCTCCCTCCCTTCCTTCCTTCCTTCCTTCCTCCATACTAAGCATCTTTCAACCTCATCATCCTTTCCCTTCCCCTCTAAGCTCCTCCATGCATTCTACCTTCCCTCCCTTTCTTTCCTTCCCTTTCCCTCCCACGCATAGAGAGAGAGAGAGAGAGAGAGAGAGAGAGAGAGAGAGAGAGAGAGAGAGAGAGAGAGAGAGAGAGAGAGAGAGAGAGAGAGAGAGAGAGAGAGAGAGAAGGGGGGGGGTAGGGGGAGGGAAAGAATAGGTAGGACACTCCACAAATTACGAACATGGGCTAGGATTTTGGTTGTGTATTACCCATCATAAAACCTTAACAATGATGGGGTTTTTTGAGTGGGGGGCGAGGGGGTGAAGGGGGGGTGAAGGGGGGGGGAGGAGGAGGTGGGGGCGTTAGTTGTTCCATGGAGGGGAGGGAAGGGGAGGGGTGGAGAGGGGAGGGAATGTCTAGTCTATATATTCTCCCTCCCCTCCCCTTCCCTTCCCTCCCCTTCCCTTCCTCCCCTTCCCTCCTTTCCCACGTCGGTATACAATCGTGGGTGGAGGAAAGGAGGGAATGGAGGGAAGGAGGGGGTGGAGGGAGGGGGGGAGGGGGGGGAGGTGGGCTATATGACTAAAACTGACAAAGGGAACCGAAAGGGAACACCGAGAGAGAG
>JAPQNM010000036.1:7251611-7254111 GCA_029783475.1 Metacarcinus magister | reverse complement strand
TTCATCTCTTCCCTCCATCCCTGCTTCCTTCCCCTTGCTAAACTTCTGTAATCTCTCTCTCTCTCTCTCTCTCTCTCTCTCTCTCTCTCTCTCTCTCTCTCTCTCTCTCTCTCTCTCTCTCTCTCTCTCTCTCTCTCTCTCTCTCTCTCTCTCTCTCTCTCTCTCTCTCTCTCTCTCTCTCTCTCTCTCTCTCTCTCTCTCTCTCTCTCTCTATCTATCTATCTATCTATCTATCTATCTATTTCTTCAATAATCTGCATAAGAAAATTGATGTTGAGGAAGTCCATCAAAGTATCTACTCTTTGACTCGACCGTGAGATTGATATAAAAAATTCTTAGATCTGCTCGTCGATATGAAAATTATCACTGAAGGTGGAAATTTTGTTTATATATTATTTCAATTATTCTCAATAAATTTGTAAAGTATTCTGTTTAAGAAATCACCATGTACTTAATTATTACCTCATTTGGATGTATCTTTAAGCAACAAAACTAAAAAATAAAGAAAAAAACACGATTTATTTCTTCCCTTTTTGTCTTGTATTAATTCCCGGTTGTGTAGTAATACCATGAACACCCATCCATTATATCTGGTGTGAATCCCTCTACATTCACACTCTTCTCTCCCTTTCATAGCCTCTCACCTTCCCTCACACTCAATCATCTTCCTTCATCGCCTCAACTCGTCCACTCCTATCCACTTACACTCCTTCCTACATTCTTCCCTTCCCTTGCAACACCCACTTAACTTTTTTACCGATGCTATGTTAGTCTTTACAACGATGCTTTATTTATTATTAGTATCAAAGTATTTTTTTCTGAAGCATTTCTTTGTGTTTCTATCAAATTTGTAATGTTTATATCTTATTTTCCAATCCCTCTGACCGTCTCACAATTACTTTCCTTCACCTCCCTCCTCCCTTTCACAATCTCCACTCTCTCTAACCGCCTCTATACCTCTCTTTCCCTCTCTTGCGACTCCCCTCATCACGTCCCTCTCCCCCTCTCCCCGCCCATCATCGTAACGACCCCAGGAATAAAAAGAAGGAAGGAAAGAAGTATGTTCCCGCCGCTAGACTCGTCCTTGTTTGCCCAGGGTAAAAGGCGCGGCGCGAGGCTACACGAAGATTAAGACCTTGGCGTGTGTGTCACCCTACAGCATTAGAAGACGAGTGTTTGCATGAGTACTTAGGTCACTTGAACCTCTCTTCTTTTCTTCATAAACACGAGGGTCAAATGAAAGCCTCAGAAAATAGAGTACCTAGTGAATAAATAGGCTAAGTTTTTTTGTTTCATGTATTTTTTTTAAGCGGTGTTGAGCTAGAACTGGAAATTTGTGAATGTCTACTTGGTGCATCATAATGAAATATTTATGAAAGCATGATAAAAGTGCAATTACATAAAGCCAATGAGGTGGAAATAAGAATCTCACGTCATAGTACAACAATCTGGGAAAACGTACGATGAACTATAATGCCCAGCCGAGTCGTATGTAAATAGGGGGAAGGAAAAAAATGTAGTAAGGTATATATTTACGTAAGCAGTGAATGATGAAGGGAAACACGGGGAAAACTGACCCTACATGAGGCAGCGGAGACTACAAAGAACGTTCTCTGGTGATAAATATAGTAGCGCCAATGACACCGACCCCCAGAGAGACACGGCTATTCAGCAACCCCATTTTACACCCAGTCTTGTATGTTCTAGGCTCGGAGTGAATGGGGTGTGGGCAGAATGGGGGAGAGTGTGGCTGGTGTGGGAACGCATGTAAGCTATTGGAACACAGGAAATGGCTGTGTACTGATTCTCTGTGACTCACTCAGTATAGTGTTGACGCAATGCTAGGTTCTATTTATTTTCATTCTATCTCTCCTTCAGTTGTGTATTGGTGACGGGAGTGTATCCAGCTTATCATTTCCTCTCCTCCTCTCTCTCTCTCTCCTCTCTCCTCTCTCTCTCTCTCTCTCCTCTCTCCACAAAAACACAGGAATATCCCATAACTGCGATAAAAATGAGATTCCTTGCACTGTATTCATGAATATCTGATTATATGTCTTAAATCAGTAGTGTAATGACCTCATATTACGTAGTGATTACCTATATGTAGAAAGCCAAAAAAACAAACTACTTATTAAAAAGTAAATATCAGAGTGGTGTTCCCGCCATTTACAGGTGATATGTGCTATTAGAATTATTAACACCGCCCTCTATCGGTAAGTTTTCCAATAAATTTAGCGACTACACTAATGTGGCTACTTATTTCTGGGGACGGATGTTAAAATTTCAAGATACTTACGACTATAGTGTAGACTCTACACTATAGTCGTAAGTATCTTGAAAGTTGTGATCTTACTTAACTCATCATGAACTATACTAATTTAGGTACTATTACTAACCTTATTTATGTTTACAGAGGGGCTTCGTGCATTTTACTGAACAGGTGCAAGTTATATAGGCAGTAATGTAACCAGGATGGCGACCAGCGTTAGACTGACTTCCC
>JAPQNM010000036.1:7231611-7246611 GCA_029783475.1 Metacarcinus magister | reverse complement strand
GCATTTTGTATATGAGGCAAGAAGTGGCTTCCAAGAGGTACTGCAGAGGACTGGTAACAACCTAATGGACTCAAACACTCATACCATTGAAGTGGATAATGTAATTAATTTGAGATCCTTTTTAAGGGTATTTCACACCCTTTTCAATGCATGAACATATTCCTTTCGTATAACCTTCATCTCCCTTGTATGAACACAGACACACAGACAGCATGAAAGTATAGCAGCAAGAGGCTCACCACACCCCTGATCCCCAAGGTTCATATAACAAATGTTTAATAGTGCATGAAGGAGAGGATGCAAGTAGAGATAGGAATAGTACCATGAAAAATAATGTTAATATTGAATCTGTCTTAACATTAAACTGGCTCCAGGAAGCAGCACGTGCCTTCAAGACCATGGAGCAAAATAGGTTAAAGTTATTGCTCAAGCCACCCTAGCAGGACACAGCCAGCCTCCCACAACACCAGTCATGCTGCCAACACACCAACACTCACTCAGTCAGTCACCCGTGGAAGGTCACACTAGCCATTCATACTCTCTTCATTTAGATACACGAGTCAGTGTCTTCAAAAAATAAACTCCATTAGAGAACACTGTCCAAACTGAAAGGCATGTCATTTTATATACACATAATGCTACATATTCAGATCACACCATACATAACACCCAAACACACCTGGGATATTCATGTTCGGCAGCCCCAAAATATGTACATATATACGATGTCCCTCAAATTTTACAAGAACATTAATACCATATTTTCATCAATAAAACCTCAACTGTTAATACCTCAGCAGAAATATCAGGTCATCAGTTTATACAAGTTGTGCCGACATACTGTAAAGGGAATTATCTGAACCTCAAATATAAGGCCCAACACTTTTAAAACAAGCACAGATCATTCCAGGGAGCCAAGAGTTGATATAAATTCAGTCACAATTTACTTCACCTAAATAATAAACTGGTTGTAATGTAATAAGTAAGATCATCACAATATTCTAATGGGAAGAACCAAGAATCTATGCAAGGGAGAAACTCATTTTTGAACACTATATAAATTTTCCATTAGTATTCCAATGACTTATGAGGTAAAAAATAAGCCCAATGAATTCCTTTCAATACCCAGCAACAAAAATGAGATGAGTCAAAGTCTGAGGGGAAGGTGTGATAAGGAACAAGAGTCTGCAGGGATATTTGAAGTCTAGAAAAGGAATGTTACGTAGTGCAAGGTGACCTGAAAACATCACAACAATGACCTAATCCCTTGGAATAACCAGAACTTATCCCAGAGTGTCTTTACAATTATGATCTGACAGCCTTCTATAAAAAAATTGTTCTGTAGTTTCTTTTCTTCTTGAATGAAACAAATTTTTGACACAAATATGCATGACAATAATACTTGAAGACATTCAAAAATATCTTTATATTTAACTTAAGTACAAAATGCAGTTTTATTGTTTTTTCAAATTACAAAACAACTATGAGAATAAAAAAAACATCTACTAATAGTATTGAAATTAATTATATCTGTGAACAAGGAAGAAAATATAGCTAACATTATTAATTCCAAAATATATCTTCAATTGCACAAAATACAGACCCAACAAAACCAGGAAATACCAGAATGTTAGACTGTAAGGAAGGAGAACCTGTAACAAAGACAGGACTGCATATCATAAGTAACTATCAGTGTTATAAGTACTTCCTTGGGTATGGCAAGGTAATAACACATCCACATCCACACCATTCACCTTAACATGAGTGGACACAAACCTAAGTGTGGATGGTGAAGAGTAATTTACACAACTGCAAGACCGTCTCCCAGCAGCCAGCGAATGCCTAAACTGATTTTTTTAAATTCTGCTTCGAACAAAACAGCGAGTGAACAAAATATATAAACAGAATAAAATAATAACGATGATATAATGCAACGGATATCAATTCCCTTCAGCTATAGTACCTTGAAAAATAGTTGTGGTTTAAAAACACACTGTAAAATATATGAACTGGTGAGTGAAACAAGTGTAAATGTGCTTAATGCCACAGCAACATACTCACAGCCATTCCTCACTCATCACTTAGGCTGAGCACCGATGGGCGTGTAATTCCCTTTCGGGTTGTAAAACACCTGCCCGTGTTTGATGCGCCGCCACAATTCACGCTTCAGCAGCTCCTTCTCCTTCTCCAACTTGACGAGGATGGAGCTGTTTTCACTCGCTCTCCTGGACAAGTACGGCAGCACCTCATTCACTGGGCCGTACGGAACGTATTTGTACACAGAGTACCCTGCTTGTCCTGTGGGGAGTAATACTGTGTTAGAGAAGGAGACTTGCATCTTCATCTATATACTACAGTACAAAAAAAGGAAAATGTCAGATTTCTCATATATCCCAGGTTCAAATTGCCACAAGGATGCATAATTTCAATCTTAATCGTGCAAGCCACGGCATAAATTTCATATCATCAATAGGTGTTGGATGAATGCTTATATGGCCATATTCCAGTGAACTATTAGAAAACAAGAATCTTTTTTACGATTCTGAAAATGTTATAACATCATTCCACTGGTATATGCAGCGATGATGTTGAAGATTTTATAAACTTAAGGCGAGTTGAGTGGAGCCGTGGGTGGTGAATGTCACTGGTGATCTATGACACCCACTCAACTATCAGTTCCCTTTTTGAGCTCTGGATCTGCCCATCCTGCATTGTTACAGGAAATGGGTTAGGATGAGATGTGAGTGACAGTGATGCTCACGATGAGAATTAAATAATCATTCCTTCCTACTACTCTTTGCAAGCTTAGTTAGGTATTTACATCTAATAACAGGCAAATATTCTGGACAGAAATTATGTTCAAATACTCTAATATAATTAAGAGTTTGCACATTTTTTCAAGAAAAGCAGAAGTAAATATTCAACTTTCTTCCAAAAATACAAAACTGATGTAAGTAGTTACACAACAAAATCAAGTTAATTAAGGTTAACAAAAAATTAACATGCCACACAGATTTATCAACATTCTCACACAAATTATATACATAAGTATCCCAAAACTACATAACAAACAACTTATTAGGAGACAGAGAAACAGTCAAATATCAATGTTGTCTTTAAGAGCAACACCAACATGAGTATCAAGTCACCACCCACCTAAGGGCAGTGAAATGTGGTCACACATTCCCAGCAGCTGTCCGAAGCAGATCACTCTGTCTTGTGGGTGAATGCCAAACTGCCTCATCTTGTTGACGGTGTAGCCCACAGTGTCCTCATTATGAGAGGCAACCATGATAGCAATCTGAAGAAAATGAATGTGAATAAGTTACCTGGACATAAGGCACAGACTGATAAGGTGTGCATGGCTTCAGGTTATTAACTAATACACAAAGAGGAGACAGTGATGAAAATTTTGTAGATTAAGTTAGTGTCCTTCATGCTTTTTGTCTCATGGTTTAGTCGACATCAGTTTCTTTTACTCCAAGACACAGTGCATTATGAAAACCCTACCTTCTGTATGTCTCCAAAGGACTTGTTGAATTTGATGCGCCTCAAGCACTCCTTGAGACAGTCGTGGTACATCTCAGTGGTGGTCTCATAGCTGGAGTTAACAGGATCCTCGTAGCAAAGCTCATCTGCTCGGGCTCGCTCCTGCAGGTAGAGTTTTAGGAATCAAGTTATTATTACTGTGAAGTCAATATGGATGTATGAATAGGAACAATGTATGGAAGAGGTGAACAAACTGATAAAGTGGTGAGTTGATCTTGATTTCTTAAACATTTCCATCCTATAATCTTTCTACATTTCTATAACTGAGGATGACATTAGTTTGTTGTCCTAATCATATCTAGTTGTCGTGAAGGTGATATAAAGTAAGGAATAGAAATACATAAGCTCAAGCCTTACACTAGCTACTACCAAAGGATACAAAACTGCAGAATAATTCCTAACCATCTAAATGTAAGTACCAAACACACACACACACACACACACACACCTGTTCCATGTAAGCGCCCCTGACAAGCTTGGCTCCAAAGAAGAACTTCTGCCTATATGACTGTTCAAGGTCAAGGGAAAGGTTGTTGAGAGTCTCCTTCAAGTAGCATTGGTAGGTGTTAAAGACGATGGCTTTCTCCTGGTTGTACTTCTTCATCATCTCAAGGGTGAGGCGGGAAATGGCTGGCTGGAAGTAGGTCTGTTCAGCATCCACCATCACCCTTACGTCCCTCTCCCTGGCATACTGCAAGAAGACGTGTGTGAGGAGCAAGTACTGTGTTGAAAACTTTTAATCATATACATGAGAGAGAGAGAGAGAGAGAGAGAGAGAGAGAGAGAGAGAGAGAGAGAGAGAGAGAGAGAGAGAGAGAGAGAGAGAGAGAGAGAGAGAGAGAGAGAGAGAGAGAGAGAGAGAGAGAGAGAGAGAGAGAGAGAGAGAATAAATAAACAAATGACAGTCTTGTTTTGTCTATACATACCTGGAAGATGGTATGCAACCGACGCATCATATTCTTGAACATCTCCTCTTCCTCCGTTGTGAGAGCCGATATGATAGGCTCCACGTGGCCACTGTTGAGGTTGGGCACACGGAATAGATCACTGAGGAGGATGTTAGTGTCGATGAGGCCAGACCAGGAGAACAGATGGATGAGGCCCTTAGTGTCGTAGGTCATGTTGTCCAGCCAGTCTCGGACATCTGGGTTGTCTGTCTGGATGTTCTCCTCGCGGAACCTCTTCTCAAAGACATCTGTGTTTATATCGGAGAACATCATTGGTCCTGACTCCCCTGTGACTTGTGTGAAGTACTGCCGGGTGCGGAAGATTACCTCGGAAAGCTGCATCTGTTGGAGGAGGAGGTGGGTGAGTGGGGCATGTGAAGGATAGACATATTGTGTGTTATGTGTGTTAATGAATAATTATGTGAATAGGTGACTGTGTGGATGTACTCAAATATACACTAGTGACAAATGAAGAATAATGAACAAGAACAGAAGTGACGGGTATGTAAGAAGTGGACGGCTTGTGAGCTGGATAGACAGAGTGGAAGAATGTGCAAAGAAAATCAATCACACAAGGATACTGGAACTTTAAGATGAAAGGAGTCTTGAGATTAGAAAAGAACTGAACACTTGGGGACTTGTCATGAAGGAGACTCCCAGAGGTGGCAGGGGATTGAAAGCAGTCTGGAGAGATAAAAAAAAAAGAAAAGAAGAGAGAGAGAGAAGCATTCAGATTGTCATCCTAACCTGCAAGGGAAACAGGTCTATTTGCAGCACCAGAGCAATTTAAACCGAAATAAAAGGAAATGGAAGTCCGTGACAACCTCAGGAACCCATTACCAAACCCCAACACTGCATTCATGATGGGTTCTAACTGCGCGGGTTAAGGTATCACTATGCTAAACCAGTGCACAGTTTTCTCCTTTCCTGGGATAACTTGTGCATTTCCTACCTCATAAACACAGCTGCTTTGCTAGTGTAATTTGAGAATCAATGTATTTCTTCTTTGGGATGTTATGGATCCTAATCAATGCGATTTTTTTTCATCCAGCTTGTTGCACTGGTGTCAATCACTGTGGTGCCTCTATCTTAGGAAATAAATGCAATTATATAATAAAAAGCAAAGGACTAGGTAGAAGGTTTCATTCTCATGGTTGTTTGAATCCCAACTTAGCCCGGCACGGTCACACTAAACATTTATCTTGGGCTGATATCATCAATAGTCAAGTGGCTGGATGGTCTTATATACAAGGGACCACTCCTGCCTGCTCCAGACTGAGAAAAAAAAATAATAAAAAATTGGAGAGCTCTTCTATCTATCCACTAATTATGAAGATAACATCTTTCTTGCATCAAGGAAATCCAGTTGTGTTGCTCACTTTCATTTATACATTGGAAAAGGTAGGGAAGGAAAGAGGTATTTACCATTTCCATTGCACTGCCTTTAATGCATTTAGAAGGGAAAATTTCCAAGGTTGTCTGGTATTTCGATTTATTGATTACAAAGTGAAGGATTCCATCTTATCATCTTATCAGTATTGTAAAAATATTTCCGTAATATTCTTTTCGTGTGTATAAGAATGTTCTCGTACAATGTTGTCTTGGTGAATGCAGGAAGGGTGAGTAAGTACGGCGAGACTGTGTTGGAGGCAGACAGGCAGACTAAAGACGAGCCGCCCTAACACCAGACAACACCCGACGGACCAAAGGTGACGAAACACATTTTACTTTTACGTTGCATCCGGATAGTATACATGTTGATGAATATGTGGCGGTGGATACAAGACAATAAAAGACGATATCAACGCTACGGTCGTTACTCGTGTCTTTGCGCAATTCTCGAAATAGCACGTAACCTCAGATCCATAGTCATTAATGTATACTGAACAATCTTGGTGAGTGTGGCAAAACAAACACTCTGGCATGAGTAAACAAGGAAAGGGAGTGAAAATGGCTTTATTTGCAAGTGAGGACTAGCATTGAAGCAGCGGCAGTGTGGGGGCGTCGGTAGGCTATGACGAGGACAGGGCAGCTTCAAGTCTTGATGGCGGCCGAGATTTGGGTCAGACGAGGTGTGCAGCGCAGCTTTGTCCGCCCACACACCCACTAAGGAGGAGGTGGTGGTAGTGGTGGTGGTGGTGGTGGGGTGAAGTAGGAAGAAGAGGTGGGGAGTCGTGAAGCGGGAGAAGAACACTTTTCTTCATTCACATGGTCCTCCCTTGCCGAGGTTACAACTCTTGGCTTAATGATTTTTGTCTCAAGAGTTGCCAGCAGCGTCTTATAGCAGGGAACAATGACGCATCGTGTGCCTTGGCGCCATGGAGTCTTTATAAGCTTACTTGGGTGGAGGTGCATTATTGTCACGCTATGAAGATAATATTGTCTAGTGAACAATGCGACATTACTTGTTATTATTATCGGCGCCACAAAGTTGTATTACTACTGGACACCATATACAGTTGTATATCTGTGTATAACTACTAAACATTATAAAATATGAACACGAGTGGGATATCATTGCACAAATACGGAAGTTTACATTGCAATGAATATAATCATTTAATTATAGGGATTATATTAAATGTGTATGGCCCTTGTCTATTACAGGTTTCAAATTACGACACCGCGACCAACCCGCCAGCTGCCTCCCATAAGACAGTGATGAAGAGTTAAGTAGAATAGTTACAATTATGCAACGTCATAATTATACAACACTATCGCATTACAGTCACACAAAATCAATATTACGTAAACCGAGGGATACTTATTACAATCCTCTTTCAAACAGCCCTGAGTCATCGTCTCATGTCCCACGCACCACCTAATGCAGTGAATTTCGATCTTTCCGTCATCATTCCAAAGTGACTGCAGTGGTACGGTAACCTGCGCAAGACGCCTCCCTTCTCCTGCCCCTGCGCCTCACTACACCCATTACTGCAGCGATAACGGCCTGTGTCGTGACTCATAAACTGATGTAGGCGGCTACTGACTACTGACTAGCGGCAGCGAGGGGGAAAAGTAACAGAAAACGCACCTCACGCAACGCTCATTAGCTTCTAGTTACTGGCAATACACACGCCATTTATAACAACCCCAAGGCACCTCCACAATACCAGGTTGAATTAACTAACAGTACATCCTCTCCTCCACCTTCCCTGTGCTTCTGGGTGTGTGACGAGGCGCAGTGGATTCCTTACGTCACGATATTGAGTCGAGTCATAAGCATCTCTATCGGGGGCTCGGGGCTTGAGCCAGCCAGCTTACACACACACACACACACACACACACACACACACACACCCGCCCGTCCGCCCACCAGCCAGCCAGGCGGCCCCGTGGCTCTCCCTCTGATGTCTGGCTGGCCTCCAAGTCATTACGTACGTGACCCAAAGAGTGCGTTGGGGAGCGATAGGGCCAGAACAGCTCCCCAACGCCCTTGTGCCAAAAATGTCTCCCCATCTACGTCACACACACACACACACACACACACACACACACACACTCAATGTTCATTCAATTTAACCTCTGCGACAATCGAGGACACGCCCCCACCTGAGAATGAAGGCTTTGGGTACGAAAAAAATAGATTACTCGAGGACTCATTTGAACAGTAAGCGGTAAAAATAACAGTGATCAGTTATGTCATGTGAAATACTTGTACTGACTACGCAGGTGACTCTTCGATTTGGAATGTGGAGGTGTGTAAAACTTTATTCATCTAAGTACTAGTATTCTGGAGTGCAACATTTAGGAATCCGCCAAAAAGAATGAGAGTGTGTGCTTAGCGTGACTAGAAATATAAGTCATGCAAAAGGAATGCCACGGACAAGGTCACGATAGATTAAAGAAACGATTACTGCAATGTTGTTGAAAATAACACATAATTAAACTTTTCTAAATAAGTTGCAGATTCGTAAAATAATGATTTATGGCCATACTTATATTTGCTTGTAGACCAGAGTTGAAAAAGAAAAAATCAAGGAGAAATATAAACATTATATAACCAGCAGCTATGTTAAGATAATGGTACTTAGCGTGAAAAAATACCAGAATAGAAACTGATACCAAGAGAAAAAAGCTTAAAACTACAAGAATGGGAGGAATTTGAAGACATTGCAACGGAAATTAAAGGAAAAAAGGCTAGTTGAGAGAGAGAGAGAGAGAGAGAGAGAGAGAGAGAGAGAGAGAGAGAGAGAGAGAGAGAGAGAGAGAGAGAGAGAGAGAGAGAGAGAGAGAGAGAGAGAGAGAGAGAGAGAGAGAGAGAGAGAGAGAGAGAGAGAGAGAGAGAAAAAAAAAGGAGAAAGAGAATTAAAGTCACTATTTTCTAAACTTGAACTTAGATATTTTACTTGTTTGCAAACCTTTCTGCTTCCAAGGTAAACATTCACACTGCATCTGACGCGCGCGTGCACACACACACACACACACACACACACATACTTGGCTTCCTCAACATCATCACAAGCAAGACGTCGATAAAATTATTAATACCCTTGAATATCATCTCGTTAGAGGATTTACAATGGCAGTTTTACAATCCTACACACATGTTGTAACCACCTACTGGCCTTCCCCACGTGTATTAGTGTACGAGAATGACAGTAATAGGTGTACGATGAAGCTCTGATTTATAGAAGCGGATGCCAAGTAACGAATCGTAGTAGAAAGATTTGGTATAACTAAGAGAGAGAGAGAGAGAGAGAGAGAGAGAGAGAGAGAGAGAGAGAGAGAGAGAGAGAGAGAGAGAGAGAGAGAGAGAGAGAGAGAGAGAGAGAGAGAGAGAGAGTATTGTAACTTACCAACACTTGTGGTCGTCCTAGAGCGGTCATCTTGATGGCAGCGAATCCCGTGCCTTTGGTAGCATCTGTTGGAGACAAAAAAGGGTACATGTAACTTTTGTCTCCTCTTCCTCTTCCTCTTCCTCCACCTCCTCCTCCTCCTCGCCGTCCTCTTTCCATTTTCCTCCTTCTCCTTCTCATCCTCCTCCTCACCGTCCTCTTTCCTTTTTCCTCCTCCTCTTCCTCCTCCTCGCCGTCTTCTTTTCTTCTTCCTCCTCCTAGCCGCCCTCTTTCCTTCTACCTCCTCCTCCTCCTCCTGGTCATATTTTCTTCTTTCACCCGACCTCTTTCTCCTCCTTATCGTCTTTTCCCCCTCCCCCTCCTCCTCCTCTTCATCTTCATCTTTTTCCTCCTCCTCTTCGTCCTATCCCCCCATCCAGTTTTTTTTCCCCTCATCCTTCTCTTCTCTTCGTCCAATAATCCTCTTTCTCTTCCCAAGTTTCATTCTCTCCTCCTCCTCCTCTCAACAATAGAAACAAAAGAAGGCGGCTATGAAGGTGTCTTTAAAGCCGAATATTTCTCTCTCTCTCTCTCTCTCGGTGATTATGTTTTTGTGGTAATCAAATCCTAAATCCGTCTCTCATTTCGATAAAACATATGTATATACGTATTTATGTGTATTTCCTAAAATTTTAGCCTAACATTTGTACGTACATAATATCATGTTGCTGTAACTGAATATAATAACCTTACATTTTACCACAAAGCACATATACTTGTCTAACCTTACCTTATTAAAAGCAAACTGTATTAACTTGTATTAACTAACCTTTGCTTGTGTTACTATAATGAAACTCACACTTGTATTACTTAACCTAACCTTACCGAAGTCATCCTCACCTGTCTTATTTGACCTTCCTTACTGACACCTGTTTTAAATTACCATAATCAAACTGACACTTGTATTAACTAACATTCTAAAGAAAATCACAAGTGTATTGAAAATTACAGGTATGAAAAATTACAGGTAGTATAAGGAAAGGTAATAAAGAAAAGACAGATGATAGATAAATCACGAGATTAACCTTGTAACGACAAGACCAATGATCCTTTTCATGTAATGCAACTTTGAACACTTGTCTGTTAAACGTCACGCCATATCTCTCTCTCTCTCTCTCTCTCTCTCTCTCTCTCTCTCTCTCTCTCTCTCTCTCTCTCTCTCTGACACACACGCACAATCATACATAAAGACAGACAAGCAATTATCTCCTTAGGTGGTGAACGAGAGGCCATCTAGCGGCGAGGTTCGATATTAATGATTCAATAACAACACGTCTTTGCCACAACCGTCCGTCCCTGAGTGGCGGTGGACAGAAAGTGTGACAAAGCTGCTCAAGGTACTATAATAATTGTTAAATGCTTCCTAAACCACACATGAGACGGATGGTTGGACAAAGTGAAGGTAAAATGTACGTTGATTTACTAATTGTATATATTGATGGAGAATATTAGTTCGGGTGAGTTTTGAGAAATTATTTATTCAACGCGGAAATGATACTTACTGCCTTCATGACAACAGTTGTAAAGATAATATATGTAGTTCAGATACATATCAAGCAAGGTCTGATTTTTATCATTTAACACGAGTACAGTAGAGTTTGTTTTGTTCATTATACATATCGTCCATTATGATTAATAAATTTGAAACAGAAGTGATTGTTCCAACTTATCAAATTGAAACTTTGTCGTAGGATTCTTTCTTCATTCCATCATCATTATTATCGATTTTATTTCTTATTTCTATTATTTCATTTATACATTTACAAGTTATGGTGAATTAAAGAATATTAACTTGACGTCACTGAATCTATTAATAATCCATTCTTGTAGTGTTGTAACTCATCAACTATACGTGCACTGTATGTAATAAGTTGTCTTCATAGAATTCAAGACGGGATCGAATTGTTTATATGTAGATTCATAAATGCAGTTTCCCTTAAGACATCTTGGACACGTACACACACACGCTCTCTCTCTCTCTCTCTCTCTCTCTCTCTCTCTCTCTCTCTCTCTCTCTCTCTCTCTCTCTCTCTCTCTCTCTCTCTCTCTCACCTTTACGGGAAACTAAATTCAATCCACTTCGCATGTTGCATAATAAAACAAATTCATAAATTACAAGAAAATATTATAAGACAGAAACACACTGGAAAAAAAAGAAAGAAAAAAAGAAAGAGGACGAGTAGGAGGAAAGAAGAAAAAAAAGAACTAACTATAATCATACACCACCACCACCACCACCACCTCTAACCCCCCTTCACTCCATCACCAGCCCATGTTCTTCAATTTCTCCCGCCCCCGCCCACCCCCCCAGCTCCCCTCTCTTTAACCGCCCCCATCATGCAGTTGGCAACGTTCCCCTTCTCCTCCAGTAGACAAACTTCGATGATTTCCTTCAGCGCTTCCACCACGCAGTCTTATCCTCCTTCACCTTCTCCTCCTGATATCCTTCCCTCCTTTATCTTCGCCTTCATACATCCTTCCCTCCTTCACCCCCTCCTCTAGACATCTTTCCCTCCTTCAGTGGCTTCTGCAGGAGCTACTCACCTGAAACAGCGTCCATACAGTTAATGAAGGTCTCCATATTCCTCTCGCACTGCGCCTCATTCTTGTAGAAGTAAGTCCTGGCGCCTGAGACTTGATAACGACGGTCTGCAAACTTCCTCTGGGGCGTGTACCTCTCTAAGACGTTCGATCCCTCCGCCTTAGACTCACAGCTCCTGTAGAATAGACAAGAAGACTATGATGAAGAGAGGATCGAAGAGTGAAGTGTAGGATAGAAAGTGGAGGTATGAGATTGAGAAAGAAATGGAAAGGATGTGATTGAAGGAAGGAATGAAAGGAAGGTTGAGGGAGTGTGATGGAGAGATAGAAAGTGATGGAAATAGTAAAGGATAGACATGGAGAAGAGGAATGAGAAACTGAATACAAATGAGAGTTGGGAGATGGAAGGGAGGTGAAGAGGAATAAAAGAGAGAAAGAGAAATATACTTGAGAGAGAGAGAGAGAGAGAGAGAGAGAGAGAGAGAGAGAGAGAGAGAGAGAGAGAGAGAGAGAGAGAGAGAGAGAGAGAGAGACATAACACGAATGCCATTATTTTTTTCCAACTCAAAGAACGTCCCAATTCTTTGTTTAGTAGCACATAGCAGGTTTCTCTCTCTCTCTCTCTCTCTCTCTCTCTCTCTCTCTCTCTCTCTCTCTCTCTCTCTCTCTCTCTCTCTCTCTCTCTCTCAAATTAGACCCACCACCTTTTCCACTCCTGTCTCGTCTTTGTCCACAGTGATGATTCCTTTAGTGAAATTACAGAGGGTAAAAGTAGGAATATAGATAATAAATGTAAGTATTGTAATGACAGGAGGAAGAAGAAGAAGAAGAAGAAGAAGAAGAAGAATATGATGATGATGATTATGATAATGGAAAATACGTAATAGCTAATAACTAATACTACATAAATTAACAAAACAAGGTGTATTTTCTCGATACTAGAACTTAATGCACATAATTACGAATACTACAGTTTCTCGATACAAAACTTTAAAAAAATATAAATAGACTTTCTTGACGCAAAAAAATCAAATAAAAATAAAT
Source organism: Metacarcinus magister (assembly GCA_029783475.1). NCBI lineage: Eukaryota > Metazoa > Arthropoda > Malacostraca > Decapoda > Cancridae > Metacarcinus > Metacarcinus magister. The sequence continues at coordinate 7,233,692 of JAPQNM010000036.1, read as the reverse complement.
AAATAAACAAATAAAATAACAGTAGGTTTTCTAAATACTGAAAACAACGTAGACAAACTGTAGGCTTTCTCGATACATAAATTAAGGATAAAAATAATAGGACGTTTCGACATGGAAATTAACGTGAACAAAATATACTAAGGCATTCTGGACATACATCTAACTAGATAACCTTATAAATAACATAATTAAACAATTTGAACACTCAGTAGATCACAAGTACTTCCACCGCAGTCATTTTTCTTGACCATCACCTTTGACATGAAAATAAATAAAAAATAAGCATTAATATATCGGATAACTTGAGTAAGATGTCATGTTGGTGAAATTTTACGAAGTAGTAGTGGTGCGTTTTGATAGTTAAGTATATTTGAAAATCCTGTAGGTCGGCTGCCAGCTTCGTGTTGGTCGCGCTGAAGGTGGCGCCCAACATAACGTCCAATGGTAATAGTACTAATAATCGATTTAAACTTTTTCCTGAAATTTTCCTTTGACATTGACCTTTCAAAATGTAGTGGAGACGAATTTTATGTTAGGGAGTCATATTGATAAATTTTCATGAGGTTGCGATGCATTAATGTTAAGTGATAACATAACCTCTCGCTCAGTTTTGTTGATGGAGGTGATGAATAAATACATAAATGAATAAATAGTTATAATTGATAAAATAAATAAATGAATAAATGAATAAATGATAATAACGTAATACTTTACAAACAAAACGTTGAAAATAATGTAAGGAAAACGCATGTAAAAATAAATGAAATAAATAAATACACAAAAAATACAAACAAATAAATAATATAGATGAAGTAAAAGGAACACAGACAAAAAATACGTGAAATAAACAAATGAATCAATAAAAGAAAAAAAAATCAGCAAAGCTCAAGAAAGAATATTTTTTTCCTTTCTCTCTTCACACACACACACACACACACACACACACACACACACACACGCACGCACGCACACACACACACACACACACACACACACACACACACACGAGCCACCTAATAAAGCGTCTATAACACATTCCTTCCTAAACACACATTCCTGACTCCTGCAGAAGGTAGCCCGGCAGGAGGTGGTTAGGTTAGGTTAGGTCAGGTCACTAAGGTAGTATGAGGCACCAATAAGAACTGTTCTCATATCACCTCATTATCATCACGGGGTTATTAGCGTTGCTGTGATCTGAGCTGACCTACAATCTCTCTCTCTCTCTCTCTCTCTCTCTCTCTCTCTCTCTCCTCTCTCTCTCTCTCTCTCTCTCTCTCTCTCTCTCTGATGCCACAAACGCGGACAAAAAATGTATTACATGAAGAATACCTATTCAAAGATGAATTGAGAGCGAGAGAGAGAGAGAGAGAGAGAGAGAGAGAGAGAGAGAGAGAGAGAGAGAGAGAGAGAGAGAGAGAGAGAGAGAGAGAGAGAGAGAGAAGGTGATATAGGGGGAAAAAACTTAATAGGTCAAGTATTCTTGAGCAACTTAAAGGTTTTTACACGCGGGGTGACGAGTCCAACGCTTTAGTGAGAGAGAGAGAGAGAGAGAGAGAGAGAGAGAGAGAGAGAGAGAGAGAGAGAGAGAGAGAGAGAGAGAGAGAGAGAGAGAGAGAGAGAGAGATTTAAATAAGTGAATAACATACAAATAAGTATATAAATGCACATTTCTATTACGGTAATAGTTTGATGTAATTAACGACGAAAAGGTAGAGAGGCAGAGGGCTGGAAACACCTACAAGGATAACTTTTTCACCTCCTACAAAGCAGATAAACAAAATGTACGGTTTTGTATGTATTCAGTTTTCTTTTAAAATTAATCAAACTCTTTTCATCTACTTGTATCTGGATGTCATTGTGCTTTATTGGGTCATCTTTCTCTTTCTTTTCCCACTAATACTAATACTTTTATTTTTACTACCACTATTTTTGTAGCTATTCTACTACTACTACTATTACTACTATTAATACTATTACTTATCTACAAAGTTATCGTATCCCAATAAGGTTATCACACCCGGCATCATTTGCGTGTTGCAGAATCTAGATACATGATAGTTCAAATAAGCAGGTAATATGAG
>JAPQNM010000036.1:7221611-7226611 GCA_029783475.1 Metacarcinus magister | reverse complement strand
TTATTATTATTATTATAGAAATAATAAGCGATCTTTTTAATGGCACTGATGAATTTCAGTCATATTTCATTATTTTAATTTCCTTCGCTTCTTCATCTGAATGATTATCTTCAAACAAGTACGTTCAAAACAGCGAAACGGGCAGAATATAAGTACTAAGATGTATGTACATTGAACATATTGCTGCCATGCTGGAAAAGACTGAACATTTCACGACTAACTGAAGGGAACAAATGTTAGTGATAATTAGGAAACAATTAGTAAAACTATAACTCCTAGGCAACGTAATATTTGTTATTCTTATCCTCTTACATAGCATTATACGCAGTTCTTATCACAGGCATCAGTGATAAACTTTCGTAGAAGGTAGATAGGTTTTTTTTGTGTGTGTGCGAGATACTAGTTAGCCAGCCTTTTACATATTTGTATTGCGTGTAATGAGTGTTACCTACATTGCAGTCATGCCACTTACTAATTTGCCTACAGTTCAAACGCCGAGTTACGCTGCTGCAGCCGCCACCTCCAACCAAGCTACTGCGAGTGTACCTGAGCGTGTTAACATGGTGTCCGCCCCCCCAAAAAATAATGAATCAATGTTGCCCATCACGATAGGAAACAGATTCAAAGTCCTGGCGGAAGAGGAAGAAGAGGACTACGAAACAAAATTCATCGGTAACTCAATCGTGAGAGAACAGCTGCAAGAGTTCTGTGGTACAGCGAGAACCACGAGGAAGAGGCTGTGCATCACGACAGCCTATGAAAAACAACAAGCATGTCCCATACTAACACTCTTCTAATTATTCATTATTCCATCGTATTTCCAGCAGATCGTAAAAGGCAACCAAGAGACGGAGCGAGGGCTTCGGGAAGTCCCAATTATATTCTCTCCTACCAAAAGGCAGGACGTAGACGGGGAGGTGAGAGTAAAGTCTCTCTCAATCCTAAATGCTTTGTCTTTCCTACTCCATTATATATATATATATATATATATATATATATATATATATATATATATATATATATATATATATATATATATATACTAATCCGCACTATTGAACTAAGCGTACAGCCTTTACTGCTTAGAGAGAGAGAGAGAGAGAGAGAGAGAGAGAGAGAGAGAGAGAGAGAGAGAGAGAGAGAGAGAGAGAGAGAGAGAGAGAGAGAGAGAGAGAGAATGTAATGAAATTAACCACAGCAATAATAATAATAAAATATAATTATAATGCTTAAAAGTATACCAATGTTAATACCTAGGTGTACTAGGAAAATTACATAAATAGATCATTATTATTATTGTTTTAATTAGTATCATCACTATAATTAATATTATAATTATCATTATCATCATTACCTCCACCAACGAAGTTAAGGGAGAGATTATGTTTTCACACTGTTTGTTTGTTTGTTTGTTTGTCTGTTAGTTGGTTAGTATGTTATCAACTTCATCACAACACCATGCATCGCAACCTCACAAAACTTCATCAACATAACAATCTACCCTAAAGCTCGACTCCATGCAATTTTGAAAGCTCAATGTCAAAGGTAAAGGTCAGGAAAATAAATCAAACAACGCCATTAGTATTGCCATTGGACGTTATCTTGGGCGCCATCTTCAGCGCGCCCAACTACAAAATTTTCAAAAATTCATAACTTTGTCATAACGCTCCAGAACCCAAAGTATGAAGGATTTAAATCTTAATGTCAAAGGTGAATGTCAGGAAAAAAATAACTAATATTATAACTAATATCAACGGTGACGGCGATGGTTGGTACTTGCGTTCTACTAATGCCACCTTGACACTTGCACGAATTTTGTCCTTGCACTGGCACGCTATGTTGCGTGCCAAAGCGTAAATTCGACGTAAACTGTTGTGAAGCGTGCGTAAACTGTGCGGGGCTGCGTGCCAGTGCGCAAAGGAAATTATGAAATGTTCAAAATTTCTGCCACGCATAATTTTCGTGCCACTTGCGTGAACAATGCGCAACCTATTCGCAAACACTGCGGGCATTGCGGAACCTATTCGCAAACACTGTGGGCAGTGAGAGTCAGATGTTACATAATAATAAGATACATTATCTAATAATACATATATACATATATAGTATGTATAGTACATATATACATAGATACATATATAATAAGATACTTTACAGATACATTATCTAACTCATAACAAGGAATGAAACTGCAACGGTTTTACCAATCCATTTAAATATATATATATATATATATATATATATATATATATATATATATATATATATATATATAAATAAATTTAAATAAATATTTACCTTTGAGACAAAATTCCAGCATCTACAACGGCCATGAGTACAATGCTGTGGAAGCCCTTATAATACTAGTAGAATGATCCAGCTTTGGGTGGCTTCTTCATAGCAACATGCTTGCCGTCCACAGCCCCCAAACAGTTGTGGTAGTTCGTTCCATCTGGAACTAAAACCTTCAGCAACCTCCTTCCACTCCTCTTCAGTTTTGGGCACCTGAGTACTTCATCCTTGTAGACCTCAATAATGGCTTTGCAGACATCTGGTAAGAACTTGCAGATTGTATTAACTTCAACTCTGAAGCTGTACTGTAGACTTGGATACGAATTTCCAGTAGCTAAGAAACAAAGGGTGCTTGCCAGCTTGAGTCCCACGTCCAGCGGTTCTCTCATGAATGTGGTCTTCTAAAGATTATCTTCTCCACCACCTCTTGGAACAAGTCGGGAGTAATTCTCAGGTAATTTCTGTAGCCTCTTGGATCTTCCTTGTGAAGTTCTGTCAATAACTGATCGTAATGTCCAAAGTAATGTCTTCTGGTCAACCATTCCCTCACCCACGCTGTCCTTGTTTTCCTTTTTCTAGTTGGGGTTATTTCTTCTTTGGTCTGCTCTTCCTTTTCTCCTGGTCTTGAAGAAGTATTAGTGCTGCAGCTGAGAGATAATATAGACACGTTCTCTTTTGTGCGATAAGAGCTTCTTCTCTGGCATTCAACATCTTGACGGGTCCACACCAAATCGAGGAATGAATAAAGGTATGTGATGCCTGCTATTTATAAAGCGTGGCATCAAGCGAGACAAAGCGGGACCAAATAATGCCACGAATGCTTCATGCATGGGCGAACTGGTTGTGGCAATGCATGCCCATGCGGGAACAATGCGCATCATGCGTACCATGTCGCATCATGCGTACCATGTCGCATCATGCGTACCATGTCGCATCATGCGTACCATGTCGCATCATGCGTACCATGTCGCATCATGCGTACCATGTCGCATCATGCGTACCATGTCGTACACTATACGTAAACAATGCGCCAACAATACTTGACCGGGGCAGAAACCAGTCGTGCGACAGCGTGTGATAGCGTGCGATAGCGTGCCATTGCGTGCCAAGTGCGTAAATTATGCGTAAATATAACGCACAGTACGCAAACTAGGCTCACGGTTTTGCCACGCATTGCCACGACGAATTGCGTGCCAGTGCGGGGACAAAATGCGTGCAAGTGTCAAGGTGCAAGGTGGCATAAGTACCCATCTAGTTATTAGTGTCTTTATCATTATTACTAGTAGTGCGATTATTATTATTTCCACCACCAACACCAACAACAACAACACTAACATGTATTACACCAATTCAGAAGAGTTTAGAATTTTGAATGAATACATACTTGGGTTTCGCACGATAACGTGACCCTACGGTTTCATGAAGTCTGAAAGAAAACGATTTATGTGAAATAGGCGAAACATTAGTGTGTGTGTGTGTGTGTGTGTGTGTGTGTGTGTGTGTGTGTGTGTGTGTGTGTGTGTGTGTGTATCTGTGATGTAAGAAAAATCTATTAGACAAGCAACGTTATAACAAGAACAATAATAGTAGTAGAAGTAGTAGTAGTAGTAGTAGTAGTAGTAGTAATAGTATATCTATATGCCAAGCTATTATCTACCTACACAAGGCACGCACGCACGCACACACACATACACATATACAGACACACTCATTTCAAGTAGGCCCCAAGAGTAGAAAAGAAGTGAAAGAAGAAGAAGAAGAAGAAGAAGAAGAAGAAGAAGAAGAAGAAGATGATGGTGGTGGTGATGAAAATAAGAAAAATTTAAATAAAAACATTAAAGGAAGAACAACATTAACCATAACAAAATATAACATCAACTAAAACCCACAACCAACGCTAAACATCAGTAAAGCCTTTTAGTGCCATTTCCAGCTACAACCTCGTAAACAAAATACACAACACAACCAGCACAATAACACAAAAAGATGGCTGGCTAACTACAACAACATTAAACACTACCACCATTACATATACACTTCAACACTACACCCTAACACTATCGCTTCCCCTATAAGCACCAATACATAGTGTCACCTACGATATCCATACTACTGTTCGACATTGATTATAAGTTACATGTAGTACATAATGTAAATAGTAATCTATAAATCTAATAATAACTCATCTTAAAACATTCCGATAATGTCATATTTAATCATCATATTTTTCTTTCATTTTTTTAACTCGTATATTTGTGGACGATGAGAGAGAGAGAGAGAGAGAGAGAGAGAGAGAGAGAGAGAGAGAGAGAGAGAGAGAGAGAGAGAGAGAGAGAGAGAGAGAGAGAGAGAGAGAGAGAGAGAGAGAGAGAACCACCCAAGAAAAATATGTGTAAGTCTTACCAACTTAATCATTTACAAATGTCTAACATATCCTGTACAACATAACAAAAACAACCATTTCTTACAAATAATCAATAAAAATCAATAAAATACCGATGACCATAATGACTTCGAACCGCAGATTATGACAAACAATTACATAAATAATCCACGTGAAGTCGATTCAGTATAGGTTATAACTTCGACTTCATAACAACTCGCAGAAGTAACCTCGAAAACCTCATAAAGTCGATGTTTAGATAGTCTACTGCAGCCAAGGGAGGAAAGGAGGGAGGAAGGAGAGGGAGGAAGGAGAGGGAGGAAAG
>JAPQNM010000036.1:7156611-7216611 GCA_029783475.1 Metacarcinus magister | reverse complement strand
TTTCTTCTTCTCTATTCTAGAAGCTTCAAGGTGATGCGAGTTGTATTTCCTTGTATATATAAGATAGTACTACGAGAGAGAGAGAGAGAGAGAGAGAGAGAGAGAGAGAGAGAGAGAGAGAGAGAGAGAGAGAGAGAGAGAGAGAGAGAGAGAAGGAGAGAGAGAGAGAAGGAGAGAGAGAGAGAGAGAGAGAGAGAGAGAGAGAGAGAGAGAGAGAGAGAGAGAGAGAGAGAGAGAGAGAGAGAGAGAGAGAGAGAGAGAGAGAGAGAACCTAACCGAAATACAATAATATTTACACACACGCACACACTCATAATAAATAAACATACAAAACCACAGATAATACAAAAATAAACGGACAATACGTATCAATAACGTATAGAAAAACATTACACGAACATCAGCACAAAACGACAAAACTTATGACACTTCTGAATTAATGAGAGAAATGAAATACCCAGACAGGCTCCTGATGCAGCTTAATAAGACAATATGATAAATGGAGAGAGAGAGAGAGAGAGAGAGAGAGAGAGAGAGAGAGAGAGAGAGAGAGAGAGAGAGAGAGAGAGAGAGAGAGAGAGAGAGAGAGAGAGAGAGAGAGAGAAGAAGCTTTCACGAGGTCAGCATATATGTAGAGGGTAGAATAATAGGTTTTAAGAATCAATCTACAGCGTGGAAGACAATGAAAAGGAAACATAAACAGAAAAAAAGACCAAAGTTAAGTTTATAAAGAATATTTCGGTAAAAAAATATGAAGAGAATTGCAGAGAGAGAGAGAGAGAGAGAGAGAGAGAGAGAGAGAGAGAGAGAGAGAGAGAGAGAGAGAGAGAGAGAGAGAGAGAGAGAATTAAACAATCAGTTAACCACCGACATGGACATACATATACCCACCCACACACACACACACACACACACACACACATACACACATTAATACTCACTCCATCTCCATCATCTCCGCTGTCTCAGAACTAATATCTTCTTCCACCGAGTAATCAAGAATGGACTTCACGCCGAACGAATGCAGTCTTTTCAAAGTAGGTTGAATCTTGATCTGGTCCTCCCCGGCGACGAAGTGTCCATAGAACGTAGCTTTCATCACAGCTACGAATAACTTGTTTCCTAAAACCATCCTTCCCAGTTTGAGGAGCTGTAGGGGGAAGATACTGTCAGGGGTGTTGTGAGGCTTCCGTAGTGGCGTGTGTGAGTGTAGATGTGCGTGTGTGTGCGTGTTGGAGAGAGCAAGGGAGTGAGGGAGGAGAGTGAGGGGGTGTCGTTATGTGTGATTTTATATTATTTCCCTTGTTTTGTGTGGGTTGGGTTTTTCTCATAATTGGATTCTTGTAATTTGAGGGATGTGTTGATATTTCGTGAGTAAATTTGTGACGTGTTTAGTAGTAGTAGTAGTAGTAGTAGTAGTAGTAGTAGTAGTAGTAGTAGTAGTAGTAGTAGTATTGTAGTAGTAGTATTGTAGTAGTAGTAGTATTGTAGTAGTAGTAGTATTGTAGTAGTAGTAGTATAGTAGTAGTAGTGTAATAGTAGTAGTAGTGTATAGTAGTAGTAGTAGTAGTAGTAGTAGTAGTAGTAGTAGTAGTAGTATAGTAGTAGTAGTAGTAGTAGTAGTAGTAGTTCTTGTTTTTACTGCTGCTGTTGTTGCTGCTGTGGTAAAGAGTGGCTGGATTAATTGTTTGAACGGAGGAGGAGGAGGAGGAGGAGAATGCAAATGACGTGAACAAGGACGAAGACGAAGAGGAAGAGGAAGCGAATAACACGGAGGAGGAGGAAGAGGAAGAGAGACACAAGTAAGAGGACAATGAATAGAGGAGGGAACTGTAGCAGAGAAAATAAGCAAAGAAGCTGTAGCAGAAACACTTGTGAAGATGAAGGTGGTGATGCGTAATGGTAAACACCGTTCACAAGTGTTCAGACTAAGATGAGGTCAAACACTTTAGTATAGATACAATTATCCATTCATGCATACCTGACCTATCATGAGAGAGAGAGAGAGAGAGAGAGAGAGAGAGAGAGAGAGAGAGAGAGAGAGAGAGAGAGAGAGAGAGAGAGAGAGAGAGAGAGAGAAAAAAAAAAAAAAAAATACACGGATCTATGTCAAGGTAGCGATCCTGTCTCCCTATAAACTAAGGTTCGTACGTGATGTAATGTCTCACTACATAAATGACCATCATAGTTAGCTCTCTCTCTCTCTCTCTCTCTCATCATACAGGCGCCACACATCCATACCACGGGTGTCCAGAATTGATGAAGGTGACACAATCGAAGTGAGATTCTGAAGTCATAACATAACATACACTATACACTATAACAATACACTCTTCTTTTATTGATTGTCATTCATGTATTTTCCTCCTTTTTACGTTCTATTTGGTTATATCTGTTTTCTATTCTATTCATTCATACTTGCTGCTACATTCCTTTACTGTTTTCTGGTGGTATTCAGAAGAAATTATGATGAAAATAAAATTTAAGTATATAGAATTATAATTTTTTTTTTGCGGTTCTGATATTGATGATAATTCTGAGAAATTAGTAGTTTGAGTAATTAACTGAGTGAATTAAAATAGCCAATTGCTATTCGTAATATTTCGTCTTAAAAACTTCATGAAATTTTTTCTTATACCATTTAATGTGTATTATTGCTAACATTATTTTTTCATATTGTTTTTACGATGTGGAGGTCTCAACCGGAATCTACATCTGTATGCAATGGTAGCACTTTTTTAAAATCACACATTCTAGACCTACTATATATAAATAAAGAATGAAGCATCCATCGAACTTATTAACAACTGCTTCACGTCCACACCATTACACACCCCAACACACACACACACACACACACACAACACACACACAACACACGCACACACACACGAACCAGCCACAAATCCCTTCCGTGTTGGCTTCACAGATAGCCAGACTTTTATGAAACCTTGAATATACACATGAATAGAAGTAAATAAAAGCAGAACATGAATAAATAAATAAATGTGTGTGTGTGTATATATATATATATATATATATATATATATATATATATATATATATATATATATATATATATATATGTCAAGTAACAATAATTATTATGTACAGCTAAAAGGATAGCATTAAAAGACAATATTGATGCATGGATTGAAATACTTATAAAAGAAAAGGGAAAAAAATATGAATGCAACCATCATAAAACCAGACAAGTTTATAGTCTTAGATGGAGAGTTTGAAGTTAGATTACACTAACTATTACTACTCGTTGATCAATGTATTATTTCTTCATAGATAGGCAACGTAGATACGACCCAGTATCAGTCACTAATTTAGGGATTTTTCACACATGATCGCCTTGTCGCTAAATATCGTACGTTCACTTTAACATAATGAATGAGTCTCGTTTATCACTTCCCGTGCAAGTTGAGGAAGGCATGGCTGATGGCCGCCGGCTGGGTGGATTAAAAAAAAAGTTGATAATCCCCCAGATCTATATAGTCAAGACCCTGAAGCTCTGCTAGGGTTAAAGAGACCTGCCCTTGCACCAAGAAGCTGCCGTGGGCCAAGTCTAACATGCAACCTTGACGCCACGAGCCGAGCAATGTAGTTTATAATATATTTATCAGAGCCACTCAGCCTCCAACGTGAGAGATAGCACGTTAGCATGGACAACGTCACCCACCCACCTTCCATCAGACCTCGTGGGGCGGGAGGGCATGAGGAACACGTGATGCGCCGGTTGCTATTTTTATTCCCAGGGAGCAGCTGTTGGTCTCCCCCGAATCTCACGCGCGTCAAGGGTTGGGGAGTGAGAGTAGGTGGAGGACATTGAGTAAACCATGTAAACAGAGCCCTATAACCTTGTATTTAGGTCACAAGTGTCTTTGAATTGGTCTTTGAGATACGTAGTTGGCGCTGCATATAATTATGGGAGTGTCGCTTTTACCTTCCCTCTCGTCACCTTCAGAGTATTAATACCTTAACAGATCATGTCCAAGTTGACGTGGGACACATATTGCCTTACTTAATTAAAGGTGAAAAAGGACCTCGGAGTGCAGACTATACACTTAGGTACTCGTCCATAAAATAATAAGATAAATAATGCGTGCAAGTTACTATCACGACTAAATTCAAGCGGGAAGAGTTAACGATTTACTAACCTAACTATGACGAGCTGTTTTTGTGATCCATGAAAAATATGTATATGAAAGCACGTAATTTTCAAAGTCAGACAAGTGAGAATAGTTGTCCTTGACGCTATAATGGCAGGTTACACAGCTCATTAAAAGTGGTGGTGTTGTGGTGTGCGTGAAATGAAGGCCACACACTAAAGGATTGCCAAGACTAATATGCGTGTTGTGAAATGCACCAACTGTACACGTAGGATATAATAAGTGTCAGTCTTCTTTCATTTACGGCAATTCACGAAAAGAAATGATAACGAAAACGAAAGTATGAGAAGCATCAACCGCCAGTCCTCACGCCACCTGCACCCTTCTCAGCTCGCCACAACGGAACTTCATAAAGGCGTTACTACCACACACTATTTCCCCCTCGTGACTCAACGTGTGCAAATATAAATGGTATTATTTCTTAAGGCTCGTGTCAGCTGTCAGATAGTTAGCTGGGGAGAGCATTTATTAATATTTTTTCGGTGCATACCATTATTGGGACCAAAGGTTTGCCTGACGCCCCAACGAACCCTCGTTTGTGGATAGGGATTAGTTAATTAATGTAATTATTAATATTACTGAGTTTTCATGACATACTGTAATCAAAAATACAATTAGGAAATATTTGAGGTATTAATATGGTAATCTTTGTACTTGGCTTAATAATTCATAGTATTTAAAATATGTTCAACTGGACAGATCACCAGTGATACAATGCTATAGATAAACGTAGGCTTCCTTCAGTTGCAAAATCAATGACACATTTACACTTGGATATTGTAATAATCATTTAATGCTTCGGGCATTGTTCCATGCATAATAGCTTATCAGCATTAACCACAAGCAAGTAAATCCACCGCAGTTGTGCCTTTAGGCAAACAGGACCACTTGAAATGAGACCATTTTACCAGCAACACTTAGTGTTATGTGTTTACTGTGGTCGCGGTGGATTTACTTAACGGTATAAATCGATTACAAAGCTCTTAAGGATTCAGTTAGCAGCGGTGGCGAGGACGATGCCAACTTCTTATGTCACATTACAATTGGTGATTCACGAACCCAAATTAATCACTCTTACCTTTGAACTTGCCTCACCAATCCACACTTACCTGTCCAAGGCATTATGGCCAGTCCTAAACTTACATCTTACAAGTGATCAAAGCTTATCGGATCAGTTTGTTTAGTACTGGAGTTTTGACGGGCCAAATGGAAACACTCAAGATGACAAACAGACTAGGGTGCGTGCATGGCAGCAAACAACACAAACATTAACTAAACAAACCAATCCTTTGCTTTTTGGGATCATCCTGACTTGAAAATGCTAACATATGATACTCCATCTTACTAGGTGGTGGCCTGCTTTGACTTTTCGAGATGTGTCCGGGTCAGGTCAGGCTAGGGGGTCCGTAGGCGGGGTTCTCGGTTAGTAATGTGACATGTTGAAGTTCGCCTCGTCTTCGTCGGCCGCCGCGAGGCTGGCCACGCACCTGCTCGTTGTTCTTGACCAGATACTGCACGCCGCACAGTCTAAACACCAGCAGGGCACGCAGCACTTCGCCGGTCGTCTTGCTCCTGAACGCTGCTTCATGGTCACAGAAGGTCAAGTCAAGTGAATCTCTGCTATTGTCATTGTGGGGCGAGGCATCGACGGTCGTGTTCTCCTCCACCAAGGCAGCTGCCGGAGTGGATTTCAGGCGAGTGCTTACGCCAAAGGCGGGTCTTCTGCTTAGGCCCCAGCATATCCGACCGTACCTTTGAGCACTGACACACGTAGCGACCGAGCGAGGCAGCAACCCTACCACAACGGGAGCCATCACTTAACTGAAGGCGGAGGGGCCGGCCGCCGGCGCTCACATGTGGCGCGGCCTGGCTAGGTTCTACGTCACACCAACGAGACTCTCTCACTGGCTGCTTCGGGGGCGTGCCGGCCGCCGACCATCACCGTTTCGAAACCCCCCCCCGCAGGCAATACACACTCTTACTCACCCGCGCCACAAAGCTCACAGCCGCAGTATACGAGCCCCGTGTCATAGTCTAGTATTGATCGTCGCTGTGACGTAGAATCCTGAGAAATTACATCTTCCCGCCCATCCGATATTATACAATATTGTATTATATAAGGAAAGCATAATAAGTCACATGATGAACTTCAACCTCAAAACAATAGCATACATATACATACATATACATATATATATATATATATATATATATATATATATATGTATATATATATATTAGCTGTATATATATATATATATATATATATATATATATATATATATATATATGTATATATATATATATATATATATATATATATATATATATATATATATATATATATCTGGCCACACCAAGTAAGTACATGCAAGATCCAACATACATAAATGAAACAACCACAAGGTGACATCAGTACGTCCACGCTTGTACAACTCTTCCTTTCACTCATTACATCCTGGTGTGTCCCTGAGGCTGGACCCTGACCCTTTCAGGTACTGGTGCAGCGGCCTCACCTCGCCTGAAGCAAGGTCAAGGAGTGGTTTCTGATCTCCATCAAGGGAAAGTATCACAGAGGATTCGTAGCGTCCGTCTGATTGACACTCTCCCCCTGTGCTGTACCTGTTGGGGCGATGTGATGCATATTGAAGGGCTTTCGAAAGACCTTTATAGCACCATCTCTCGTTCTCTTTAAACGTCATATTTTTCAGGCTACATTCCTAACCATCAAGTGACACACAAGGTATACACTCATTACCTTACCAACACTCATGAGAAAGCGTCTAGTATGTTTTTTTTTTGTCTAAACTCTCCGGGGTCCTCATAACAGACATATTGTTGGCGTTACAACCATATAAACAATGTTACATTAATATACATTTCATTGAATTGAGTGAGTTAATGAGAATAAAGAGAGCACCAGACAACAGAATTGACGCAAGTCCATAATCTATCATAATAAAATTATTCGCTATTACCCTCAATGCCAAGTGTATCAAACTATCAACTAGATGTTGTTGTCTAGCAGAATAGCTACTACACTCTTCACTAATTTAAGGTGTCTGAAATTTTTAAAAGTATCATAATTACGAAGTCTTCCTCGATCTTATGAAAGACTGGCAGTGTATGTATCTGATAATATTTTTTTTATTTCTAACCCGCAGGTCTAAAGAACCGACATTTAAGTTACCAATAATGATGGACGAATGAAATTCCACACAAGGGAAACAATGATCATGTATCCCTACAATCACCGCCAGTTATATGAGCGCGCTAGTTCCCCCACTCAAGCTTACCAAGGGGCTTCAACATCGGAACCTTTACCACTACGCCCCTGCCAATAATAACATAGCAGCGCGGGCCACCACGCCAGCCATGAATACTCCCCATGACCCCATAGCCAGACTATGGCACCTCGTACTACACGCGTGAGGCCTGCCAGTACTTCTGCTGCGTAGCCAAGGAAGTCTATGGGTGTGTGGTGACCCACTTTCCCTACTGGCGCGGTAAGCATAATTCCGTACGCGTGACGACTTCAAAAAAGCCTCTTCTATTTACACCCCTTGATCTACTCCGGATTGTGATCTGGATCTGAATCTATTTAGGATTCGCTAGCTAATAATAGAACGCTCAGAGCCAGTGCAGATCAAAACAATAGCAATGGGAGGCCAGCCGTCAGTCACTGCACAGCCCGGGCCCAGCCGTCACGCTTGTCACTTCGAGGAAGTGTCGAGAGCTGTGGCTTTCATTTCCTTCCTGATGCATTTAGGCCGACAACGGCATCCTAAATTTTCAGCTCCCTTCCTATTGTACAATAAAAAAAAACCTTTATATAATTTAATGTGTTATTGAAAATACCATTAAATTCTTGAAAAATAGATTCAGGTCTGATGAACCTCGAGGTTAACCTTGATAATGTTACACCTATTATTGTAGTATACTGCCCCTTCCACAATACATATTCACAATTCCATGATTATTCTGGTATTCATCACCATTATTTTACAATTTCAAGCCTACAGTAGCATTTCTGCAACGTTTTATTAACACTTAATATCTACCTTGTTGGGTGTTTTATTAGAGGTATATATTAATATTAAATCCTGAGTAGAGGCTGCTGTTATATCTCTTGTTTCTGGTATTCATCACCACTATTATACAATTTTGAGCCTATAACAGCATTTCTGCAACGTTTTTCTACCACGTAATACCCTCCTCGTACATGTACACTGTTTTATTGGATATATATATATCAATATAAATTCTGAGTAGAGGCTGCTGCGAAACCCATGTATGAGTGTGGTCTGCTACAACCCACCTCTTAAATCAGATCAGGAAGATCAGAATCCAGATCACTCAGATCACCCGGATCCATGTTTTGAGGGTAAATAGAACATGGGTCCTGCAGCCCAGATCAAGTGATCTGAAACAGATCACGCAAATAGAAGAGGCCTTTACTATTATCTGACCCGTTGGGGAGGAGGTGTTTAACTCTATTTTAGGAGGGTCATTGTCACTCGCAGGCTGCATGCTCAAGTGAAGCAAAACATCACCAAGGAAGATATTTTATTTGGGTAAAAAAGAAGAAAAGTCATCACAACAAAGACTATAATATTCTAATCAAGACAGTTAAAGAGATTAGTTAAGCAACGCATTTAGTCTAACACAATTATATCGTCTGAAGACCTCCTCTGGGCCTTGTCTGGCTTGCTTTGCTGCTGCGGCGGCAGTGGTGGCTTACTGAGAGGTGGCCTAGCTGATAAGTCTCGCTGAGGTGGTGGCGGCTTACTGAGAGGTGGCCTAGCTGGTAAGTCTCGCTGAGGTGGTGGTAGTGGTGGCTTACTGAGAGGCGGCCTAGATGGCAAGTCTCGCTGAGGTGGTGGTGGTGGTGGCTTGCTGAGAGGCAGCCTAGCCGACAGGTCTCGTTGGGGTGGTGGTGGTGGTGGTGGCTTGCTGAGAGGCGGCCTAACTGGCAAGTCTCGCTGAGGTGGTGGTAGTGGTGGCTTACTGAGAGGCGGCCTAGATGGCAAGTCTCGCTGAGGTGGTGGTGGTGGTGGCTTGCTGAGAGGCAGCCTAACTAGCAAGTCTCGCTGAGGTGGTGGTAGTGGTGGCTTACTGAGAGGTGGCCTAGATGGCAAGTCTCGCTGAGGTGGTGGTGGTGGTGGCTTGCTGAGAGGCGGCCTAGCTGGCAGGTCTCGCTGAGGTGGTGGTGGTGGTGGCTTGCTAAGAGGCGGCCTAACTGGCAAGTCTCGCTGAGGTGGTGGTGCTGGTGGCTTGCTGAGAGGCGGCCTAACTGGCAAGTCTCGCTGAGGTGGTGGTGGTGGTGGCTTGCTGAGAGGCGGCCTAACTGGCAAGTCTCGCTGAGGTGGTGGTGCTGGTGGCTTGCTGAGAGGCGCCCTAACTGGCAAGTCTCGCTGAGGTGGTGGTAGTGGTGGCTTACTGAGAGGTGGCCTAGCTGGCAGGTCACGTGGATTGCTTAACGCGGGCCGCACCTGGGTGGGTGTCGTCGTGGTATGCTGATGGGGTGTGGTGGGGTTCGGCGGGGTGACCTGATGTGTGACATTTTTTGAATACTGATTCAACAAGCCCGATATGTTGCCTCCTCCCTCCCTGGTGTTGTAAGCCAACTGCATTAGCTGTGAAGGACTTAGTTGTGTGACATTTATGGGTTTGTTAGGTTGTGAGGCAGCAGCAGGGACGGGGCGCCGCCCCTCCACGCCAATGACAGAAGCGCTGACGCTAGGAGAGGTGCCGCCCACACTAGGTCTTCCGCCCTTGTTGGTAGTGGCGGGAAATGACCCAACAAATGTTGGCGATGAGGATGATGTAGTTGAGGGTGTAGTTGTTCTTGCGGGAGTCTGGAGGACCTTGGAATGGGACTTTATCCTTGGTGCCGGGGTAATAGTCATGCCCTTGGGCAATGAAGGCTTGGGACTTGAGGGTGAAGCCACAGGTTTTTGGGCAGCCCCAGGCCGTGCTGTGGCAGTTGTGGTGGTGACAATTGCCTCTGCTGCCACCTTCCTCAGAGGGCTGGAGAGGCCATCAAGGGCTGAGTCGGTGTTCTGATTCTTGGCGAGTCTGGCTTGTGCCTGCAATTGGGGGCGGGGACCTGAAGTTTTGCCAGGAGAGTCACGTGGGTGGATAATAGTGGTGCCCGCTGGAAGCTTGGGCACCGTGGAGGGTATGTCCCTGGAGCCAGTGTCACTGGGTATGGAGACTGGCTTTGGGGAGGTGGTTGGAATCTTGATCACAGATGGTGAGGGATCCACTTTACTTGTTGTGGTAGTGGTGGTGGTGGTGGAAGGCCTGGTTGTCACTGAAGGACGAGTAACTGTTATCACAGAGATCTCACCCCTGCCTTGGAGTGCTGGTGGGCAAGATGATTTAACAGGGCTCACAGTGACTGACATGTTTGGCTTCAAAGGATTATTCAGTGATGTGTTAGTAGTCTTAGGGGTGGACACTGAGGTTATGGAGATGCCATGAATTTGAGATCTTCCTGTCAGGTTACCAAGTGGGTTGGCTTGACTGATGGGCATTTGCTGTGTCCCACTGATTTGTGGGATGGGGCTTGGTGGGGTGATTCTGCTTACTGGTACACTTGAGCCTGGAGAGGGTGTGGGTGTGGGTGTGGGTGTGGGTGTGGGTGTGGGTGTGGGTGTGGTTGTGGTTGTGGGTGTGGGTGTGGGTGTGGGTGTGGTTGTGGGTGTGGGGGTGGTCTTTGCTGCAGTTGATGGTGGAGGCAACTTATCTTTGGCCATTATCCCAACACTCTCCAGAGTGGCTCGGAAGTACTGGGTGACGCTTGGGATGCTCATGTACTTTGACAGTTCGGTTTGGTAGTACTCCAGCTCCTTCTGGTGCTTGAAAAGGGCAGCACAATCAAGACCTTGGTTGTTTAATATTGCTCGTGTGTTGACCACATTCTCATACATCTTATAAGCCTCCTGTATGGCCAACATGTTAGGACTGGGCTGGATGGAGTACAAGGATCCCCGCCCCCGCCCCCTGCCCCTCCCAGTGCCTGGGGGCCGCCCTCTGCGGGAAACAAGTTGGGTTCTGTTAGCGTTCATCTGGGTGTCGGCACCACTGGACTGAGGGAGACGGTGCTGTAAGTGCTGATTCCTGTTGCAGAAAGCATCAGCTTCCCGAAGGAGGTTTGCACGGCTGTCTGCCTCAATGCCCCTCAGGCCAGCATAGGTTTCTGTCACCATCTTAGCCAAGTGAGGCTCAGAACCTGGCAGGTGTTTGCTTATCTGCTTGTAGGAGCGATAAACATCCAGAAGGAAGGCCATGCGACGGTTGTTGTGGGCCGGGGAGCTGCCAGTGAACATAAACTTGTACTTGTCCTTCATGGCCTGAAGACCTACTTGTGTAGCGTGCTCGGACAACAGCTCCCGCTCATTATCTCTGAGATACTTCTTGTCTTTCTCTGGAGAATTTTTTAAGGCAAGTGCAATCTGTAAAACTGCATAGAAGTCCTTCAACTGGGGAAGGATATCTAGTATAAGGGATACACAGCGGTACATGTGAGCAGCAAAACTTCCTGGCCGATCCACTTCATCATTGGGTATCCTCCAAACCCCATGAAATAAGTTACAGTTTTTGGGTTGTTGAATCCACACTTTGCGTTCATTATAGAGTCCGTTGACGGGCATGTAACCAACGCGCTGCCAAAAGTCACAGCCCAGCATGTAGTTCCTGGCTCGACTACAGTCTTTGTGGAACTTGGAAGTGTTGTTGTAGTGAGCCAAGCGATACAGTGCTTTGTAGTTTTGTGGGAACCTGATGAGGCAGAGTTTGAGGGCATTAATGCACCTCTGGATGATGGTCAAGTGGTCATACTTCTCAATGACCTTCTCTTCCACCACTTGAATGTCATCATCACTCTCCCTCCTGTCCTTCTCCTTGCCACTAACTGTCTTGGGACCTGTACTGGTGTCCTTGCCATCAGCCTTCTGTCCATCCTTTACCTTGGGCTGGTCAGACTTATTGACAGCATCAGTAATAATCTCACACACAACTTCCTTGACAACGTTCTCCATGTCCTCTGAATCCCCATTTCTGGCAGTCTTTGAAGGTGGATCAAGATCGCTTTCTTCAGCTTGCCTCTTCAATGATGAGGATTGTCCACCAGCCTCATTCCAAACATTGCTGCTTGTTATGCTGCCAAGGTCACTGGTGGCAATTCTACCTGTATCAGAAGATGACTTTTTCTTCTCCTGACACAACACAAAAGGACTTTTTGCGATTTCATCCAAGGCTTTGGTGAAGATGTCCAATGTCTCCTTGTCAACACTCTTTCCTTCCTTCACCTGTAAGTACTTGAGGATGTATGCATGGATTCGGTAGTACATTTCCAGAGCCTCAACAGAGTACTCTTGGGGGCTGTTGTAATTGATCTTGGCAGGATACTTTGCTTGTATCTCATGCAAGTGTTGGCTGGCTTTGATGTAATACTCCAAGATCATCTCTGGATCTTTAGCTTTCTTTTCTGCCACCTTCCCCAGCATGTAGCAGTGTAGCCAGCGTTCATCAGGCAGGCAGTCATCATCCCAGCCTTCCTCCTGTATTTTGAGTGCCTGGGTGAAGCACTGCTCAGCCTGGGTTAGCATCTCCACTTTCAGCTTCTCTAGCATCTCAAAAGTCTCAATGCTGATGTCAGGGTTGAGGTCTTGTTTGAGGAGGCGGGAGGCATGGGAGTGGACCATGTAGACGAGTCCACCAAACTCCACCCAAAGGTTAGTGTGATACTCATCCAGCTTGAGTGCCTGGCAGAAGCACCTGGTGGCTCGCTGGGCCATCTCAAAGAACTCCTCCTCGTTCTCGATCACCTCGCAGGAGTTAAGTTGTGTTTCCATGATGGCCTTCATTGCCAGGCCAAGAGGAGCCCAGGAGTCCAGGCGGTCGGGGTTCATCACCACATCAATCTTGTAGTACTTGATGGCATTATTCCACTCTTTGTTCTTGAAGTAGTAGTCACCCAGCAGGTAGAAACAGTCACGCACCTCCTCTGAAGGGGGAATGACGGCCGGGGTGGTGCAGTCCTTTGCCTCCCCGTTAATGAAGGCATCAACCACACTCACTTTGTCCTCGGGCCGAGAGTCAACTGGGAACAGCGCGGTGATTCTGGCACAAAGAGAAGGGAAGCAGGGATAGTAAGAGTCATAAATACAGTGAGCAATGAAGATACATGTTTGTTGTAGTATTTCTGTTTAATTTCTAGGCTAAAATGATGAAGATGCAATGACATGACACACTTGTGTTGCAGCAAAGGGTCCACAAATATTCTACCACTACAAACCAAAAACAAAACAAAATGAAGATCTTTATATGTTGCATATTCTTCAAAACCATACATCCACAAACATGAAATACAACTAAGTGAATCCATGGCTCCAACTCACCTCTTAAGGAAGGAAGCCACATCGTCCGTGATGGAGGGTATCTGTGAGGACTGGAAGTCAGGTAACTGTGTTGGGCAGTAGTAACGGAAGAGTTGCAAGGCACGCTTCCAGCACAGGGCGATTTGAGGCACACTATGGTCTCTCAGATGCTTGTGCTGCAGATAAAAAAAAAGGACACCAACCATCATTACAAAAGGTCCTTGGATAGTAACACCAGTGACTAAACTAAGACTACCATTATACAGGCCCTGAGGTCCCAAGAGATGAACAAATACAGTGATATGACCAGCAGCAAACCTTTGACTTCTTGGATGGGTGTGAGTAGAGGCAGAATGAGATCTGCTCCAGGGTGTGGTGCAGCAGCTGTTGGTGTTGTGTGTCCAGGGAGCGACACAGCTCCACCAGCAGCACGTCAAGGCAGTACAGCAGGAACACACCCTCATCATAGCAACACCATGAATGTCTTCACATTTAAAAACACAAAAACAGAGAGAGAGAAAATGGTAATGATTTTGTTTTGATGGTAATTAAATATACATTCTCTTATTATCCAACACCATAACATTACAAGCAAAACAGGCTCTCCTATGTAACAGCAAAGTACACAACACAGTATTATGAGACTAAATGTGAAAGGAAAGTGTATGTATTCAACACACTCATAACTGTATCCTTTTCCTCAACCTCATCTGTAACTAAATTATCCCCAATAATAATGTATGACTGTAATCTTCACCAATTTATCTTAGGATGCAAATAATATAATTCCATTAATCACAGATAGGCTTCTAGTGGCTGTAATCCCTAAAAAAAAAATATAAATAAATAAATAAAAAAAAATAAAATAAATAAATAAATAAATAATAAATAAATAAATAAGTAAATATAATAAAAATCCTTCTTTTCCTCTCAACTCACTTTCCCAACTCGTCATGAGCTGTGATGAGGAAGAGTGTGGAGGGATAGGGTACTTCCTTCCCTTTACTCTCACTTGGACATTCCTCTTCTGATGACTCCTTCTCTTGACTTTTCTTTTCCGCCGCATTGCTCGCCTCTGTTTCCTCTGGGGAGTCTGATGCCTCGGTGGCTTTGGAACCATCTTGTTGCTGCTTCACACTGTTCCCTGCAGCTATATATTCATCTTTTAGAAGTTTCTCAAGATATATGAATTTTTTTTGTACACAACTATCAGCATAACACATCCTCTTAAAGTGAAGCTTAGTTAACCAACAAAAAATCATTAAAAAGATGATGATAAAATTTTGTTTACCTAATTTGTAATAAGGAAGAGATACAGTACACAATACTAATTACTATTCTTTCCCTCTCTCTCTCTCTCTCTCTCTCTCTCTCTCTCTCTCTCTCTCTCTCTCTCTCTCTCTCTCTCTCTCTCTCTCTCTCTCTCTCTCTCTCTCTCCCATTCTCCTCCACTCACCTGCTGCCTCCTGCTTGGCCTCTGCTTGCTTCTGCACCTGCTCTTCATGGGACAGCATCCGGTGCAGCAGGATCCAGGGTGTGAGGGTTTCTAAAGGCAACATCTGAACACTCTGAGGCTTCTCCAGCTGCACCACCAACACCTGGATGAGTGTGTTCACCAGATCCAACAGCTTCTCACTTCCAAGAGAGTCCACTGCAAAAAGGAAAACCGTTTCACATCTTAACCATGAAAGTCCTGTTAAAAGATGCATCAATGGTTCTCAACTCCATCTGCAGCAGCTTTCAAAAGGGTGAGGAGATGAGGCTGTGTGAAGTGTGAGTGATCGTGAAACACTTTATATCATCTGGTTCTGCCTGACTACTATAAACTCAAGGTAAAGGTGACACACTTACAGTATGAGATGTCCTTCACAAGGGTGGTGTTGATGGAGTCATTGATGATCATGAGTGTCTTGGCCCACCTGTTCTTCTCCTCATCTGCCTCGGCTCGGTTGAAGCGCTTCAGAGCCTCACCCAGGGATGGTGTGCCCCATGCCAGCACACCCTGCAACACACACGGGGGTTGTTCAAGGTGAGTAATGAACAGAAAGGGAATGTGAAAGACAGGTGTATCAGGATCACTTGTAAGGGTTGAAAGGGATGTGAAAGGCAGGTGTATCAGGATCACTTGTAAGGGTTGAGAGGAAGGAATGTGTCCATGGAAGCAAAGAGAGGCTTAAGTAATAGTATTCTGCCAACACTGACTTTAGAAGAGGTAGTGTTGCCTGAAGATGATGAGTATAGAATATAGAAAGTAAAGTTAGTGAAGATGGTGAATGAGGAATAAATAGACCCAGTAAAGTTAAGGAGTAAAGAAATCCAACTCCATTGAAAGTCAAGGTAGTGATGGCAATGAGGAAAGAATAAAGATATAGTGAACTTAATGAATGAAGTATAGAGCTAGAAAAGTGACAAATGAAAAATACATAGACCCAACAAATTAGTAAATAAAGAGTGATAATGAAGGGAAAACATAAATCATGGAGCCAGTAAAGATGAATAAGTAATATAAACACAGTGTTACTATAAAATAAGTACATTAACCCACCTTGAAATCCTTGAGTTTGAGAAGAGAGTCCATGAGGATGACAAGCTGAGTCTGTCGGGTTGGTAGGGTGACGCCCGGCCTGGCCTTGGGTGGAGGCTCGTGGAAGATGCTGGTCAAGAGGTCAGCCACCATCTGATAGCGGCTGCACGTGTAGTTATCCACCACCTGTTCCAGCATGTGTGACCTGAAGGCATAATAATAATAATAATAAATAAATATAAAAAAAATATTAATGAGAAGATGCAAAAATGTAAGGACAATAGAAATAAAAAATAGAAACAGAAAAAAGATGAAATGAAAGAAGATAGAAAAAGAATAAAAAGAAGAACCAAAACAAGGTCAATAATGCCTCACCTTTGTAGGAAGTTAAGGTGTCGTCTGACCTCAGTATTGGACACCAGGGTCAGGTCACCTTCCACTGTGGCACACTCCACCACATACTCCTTGTCAGAGTCAGCAAGGCGATCCAGGTCAAGGAGAAGCTGGAAGGTCAACACAACATCAAGTACTGTTCCTCCCTCCCTTAACCTTCCTAAACTGAGACACTGAGACACCATAGAAAATTTAATGATGAAAGAGAGAATAAAAACACTTTCCTCATAATCTGAAACTCATTCATGAAAATACTCGTGTCAGAAAATGAAGATATGAAGAAACGGACTTTTTTGAGCCAAATTATGAGCACTGTTACTACATACACAGCTTTTAGAAACACAAATAGTCTGCAACACAAAGCATACAAGAAAACAAAGCACAAATAGGACCTACAACACAACACAAACAAAACCCAGAAACATAATATAAGCACTAACAACAGAAATAAGGTTCACAAACACAACAGAAGCACAAACAGGACCAAAAACAAACACAACACAACAAACAGGATCCACAACACAACACAACACAACCACCAACTCACCAGGTCCATATACTTGACAGCTTCCTCCGGCTGGTCCTGACACCCCTTGACCTGAGCCTGCAGCCACCTGAGGCGAGTATGGAACTGTGGCGCCTCCTCCACCCACACATCCCCGCGGCCCAGCATGAGGGTGAGGTGAACCACATCATCTTCGAGGTGTTCCTGGGACTCACTGAAGGGGTTCTTGAGCTTACTGATGGAGAGAGAGAGAGGTAGAGAGTTGAGGTTGAAGGAGTTGGAACATAAAGGTGTTTGTGTAAAGGTGAAGTGGTTTGGGAATGTGGAAAGGATGTAGGAGGATATATTAAGTGAAAAAAGAGTAAGAAGTATTATAGAGTGGCCTAAAATACATACAGAGTGAGGTCAGAGTAATGGGCGTGGATAAAGGGTGGCAAAGGTTGTGCAGTAAGGAAGAATCACCATTAGGTTAACAAGAGTGACATGTGCAACAGTGTACAGCCAAGAGCCTTTTAAAACAAACAAGAAGCAGAAGTGTGTGTGTGTACCTGTGTGGTGTGTCCTGCTTGGCCAGCTGATACAGACTCAGAACCAGCTCCCAGTGTGTGAGGGATAGCATAGAGTCCTCGTGTAGTCTTGCCCAGTCCTCCTTCAGGCTAAGGGGTGAGCCATGGGCCACGTGGTTCCTGACGAAGCACAGATACACTCAACAATACACACTAAAACTACACTATACTTGCTCTTCCTATGATATGATTTAGAGAAACTATAACAACATATAACATCGATATCTGTCTTTGTAAACCTTAATAGTTAATCCATTTTCTTAATATAACAACACCGCATAAACATTCATTACATATGCGCAGAAAACATTGCCAATATAACAACGCAATGAGGAAACGAGTTCAAAATAGTATCTTCCGTGTCAGTGTTCTCACCTCACTCTCGGGTAGATCTCGGTGAAGAGTCTGGCGGGCAGGACGGGCCATGACCTGAGGTGCTTCTTGTACAGGATGATGAGGCACAGCTGCAGCAGGTGAAGGATGCCTCCATTCACCTCATGACACAGCAGGAACGCTTCAACCTGGGTGTGAGTTCATGGAGTCACGGGTTTGTCGATATAAACACTGTATTGTTCTGTGTTACTCTCCTTCAAGTATAAACACAACACAATTCCCTCACTGATCTCTGTTAACATTTGAAGGAGTGTTTCCCTTTCTTCTTAACTGTAGCATCACAAACATGGATCAAGAGACACAAACATGGATATAAACAATACATAACCTTATGGAATCATCTCACCTGTTCCTCCTCACTTGACAAAGGCGACAGAATCACTTCCTTCCTTTTCTTCCTTAAAACAGCTTTGGCATCTTCCTCCTCCTTTACATTCCCTTCCTTGATTACAGGTTTGTCTGCTTCCTCTGCTTTGGGCTCCTGATCCACCTCCATTTCTTCTAAGGGCTTGTCTGTGGCAGGTTTTATGTTACCTAAAGAACCTTCTGTGTTAGGATCAGTTAAGGGCTTGTCCACCTCCCCTTCTCCCTCCTTTACTGCAGTCTTATCCTTTCCTCCTCCTTCTTCTGGTTCTCCTGCTCCTCCTTCCTCAGTGTCCTTTTTTTGTCCCTCCTCCCCCGCCTGGGTTGGTTGAGGTGGTGCTGAGGTTGCTGCTGGAAGGCTGCTTGACTTACCTTCAACGACTAAACTAGGAACATCTGTCTTCTCCTCTGTGTTCCCTGAAAGCATAAAGTTTGCTGCACTAACTGGGTCGAGCACTACATGAGAGGTGATGGAGAATTATCAACAACAATGATGGTTCAGTTTGGTGTTTGTGAGGCGTACCTTGAGGCAGACATGACTGGGGTTGGGGTGTGTTGGTCTTGTTCCGTTCATCACCATTAGTAGTCCTGTGGGGGAGGAGGAAGACGTGTCATCACATTATAACAAATATCTTAGTAATCTTTGTACAAACACTCAAAACCAGCTCCTATTTACACATATCAATATTTTTTGTTTCTTTAAATTTTGATCTCCTTTTCAATACTTATCTTTTTCTATTCTTCTGTCATCTTTTCTTCATACCTCCCAAGTTATTGCCTATTAAAATTCACTAAACCTTGTCACTTTTCATTTAATTTCTTTGTGTCTTTTCATCAAGAAACCCTAACTTCTATCTATCTATTTATAGTTTCTGACGCCTCATTCGCCTCCACCTCTCCCTAGCCACACACTCCCTCCCCGTCTATCAGCAACTCTTTCATGCATGTACTCCTTCACCCTATCCTCCACCTTATAACTGGCCTTCCTTTCTTCCTTTCACTCACATACACTTTCTTCACAAACTCATTCAAATTCTTCCTCAACTTTCTTTGTAATTAGTGTCTCCATTAGCTGGGTTAGTAATCATTTCACTTATCTATAATTTCCATAACTATCATTCACATACAACTAATGAAAGGAAAGACAAAAGTTGACACTCACAGGAGGGATGACGGCAGAAAACTCTTGAGGAGGTCGGCCCAGGTGAGGTACTCGGCTTCCTCAATGCTTCCCAACAGCTTAGAGGAGATAGTTCGCCTCCTCCTCTTAGCGTCTCTCTCCTGCCGTCTTCCCCAGTAGTCCAGCTGCTCTAACTCCCTCTCTAGACCTCTCTTATGTCTCTTTGGCTTCTTCCCCGTCCCTGGTGTGGCTGCATTCCCTGTCTTCTCGTCTGATGCCGTGTTGGTCTGTGTCTGTGCTGTGGCGTCAGTGGTGCTGGTAGGGTCCTTTTCCCTGTCTGTGTTCTGGGTCTTGGTGTCTGTTTTGGCGTCATTATTGTTAGTGGTGGTGTTGGTTGTGGGTTTGGTGGTGTTTGCCTCGCCCTCCTCCGGGTTGTTGTCACTCTCAGGGCGGGTTGACTCGTCCTCGGTGCTGTTGCGGTTTTGTCGTACTGTGTTGGGGTCTGGCTCCTCCCTCTCCTTGTTGTCTTTCTCTGTAACCTTGGGTGGTGATGATCCTGGGCTGCTCTCCTGTTCTTGTTCTCTCTCCTCTCCCTCCCCTTCCTCCTCTTCTCCTCTCTCTATCTCCTCCTGGTCATAATCTTCCTCCTGGTTCTCCATCTCCTGGTCACCTGCTTCTGCTTCTACTTGTTCTGCTCTTCCCTCCACACCAATATCATCCTGCTCCACAAATTCCTGTTCTGACTGTCCCATGCCTTCCACAGCCTCCTCCACCATATCCATATCTGCATCCACTCCCACCTGCTCCCCTGTTTCCACCTGTTCCGCATTTTCCACCTCCTGTCTCATGGCCTCGGAAGTCTCTCGTTGCATCCTTTCATTAATTTCTTTATGCTCTAAGGCCATTTGTTGCATCGTCTCCCGTTCCCTTCCACTTATCCCCTCTCCCACCTCCTCCTCCCCTTCGGCATATGTTCCGTCATTGTTCATGTTCTCCATCTCGTCCTCCTCGTAAACTCCACCTTCAAAGTACTCCACGTATTCACCGCCATAGTCAAATTCGTCTGGTTCAGGGAGGCCAAGTATTTCCGTTGGTTGAAGGGCCATTATACCTTTGAGTGTGTTGACAGCTTCCTCTGTTTCTGTTACACTTTCCACTATCACTCCTGCTTCACCATCCAGCATCCCTTCCTCCTCCTCCTCCTCCTCCTCCTCTTCCTCTTCCTCCTCCATTTCCATCATCATCATTTCATTTTCAACGATGTGTTCCTCTGTTTCCACCTCATCCCTCATCACTTCATCCATTTCCTCTTCTGCTGCCATGATAGGGTGGTTGTCCTCTTGGTGTTCCTCTGCTTGCCTTCCTTCCTCTTGGTGTTCCTCAGCTTGCCTTTCTTCCTCTTGGTGTTCCTCGGCTTGCCTTCCTTCCTCTTGTTCTTCTGTTTGTCTTCCTTCCTCTTGGTGTTCTTCTGCTTGCCTTCCTTCCTCTTGTTCCTCTGTTTGTATTCCTTCCTCTTGCTGTTCTTCAGCTTGCCTTCCTTCCTCTTGTTCCTCAGCTTGCCTTCCTTCCTCTTGTTCCTCTGTTTGCATTCCTTCCTCTTGTTCCTCTATTTCCATTCCTTCCTCTTGTTCTTCAGCTTGCCTTCCTTCCTCTTGTTCCTCTGTTTGTATTCCTTCCTCTTTGTGTTCCTCGGCTTGCTTTCCTTCCTCTTGTTCCTCAACTTGCTTTCCTTCCTCTTGTTCCTCAACTTGCTTTCCTTCCTCTTGTTCCTCAACTTGCTTTCCTTCCTCTTGGTGTTCCTCAACTTGCTTTCCTTCCTCTTGTTCCTCAACTTGCTTTCCTTCCTCTTGGTGTTCCTCAACTTGCTTTCCTTCCTCTTGTTCCTCAACTTGCTTTCCTTCCTCTTGGTGTTCCTCAACTTGCTTTCCTTCCTCTTGTTCCTCAACTTGCTTTCCTTCCTCTTGGTGTTCTTCAGCTTGCCTTCCTTCCTCCTGCTGTTCCTCAGCTTGCCTTCCTTCCTCTTCCTCCTCCTCACAAAAGGCTTCCCTCTCAGGCCTGTCAACCAGCACGTTTTCCTCAGTTAGGTTTTCCTCCTGTTCCTTGTAACCACTGTCCATGTTGCTGCCTCCTTCTTTCCCTTCAGGAGTAATTTCTCTGTCCTCAAAGACATTTTCTACCTGGGACTTCTCTGTAATGACTTCCTGTTGCATTTCACTTCCTTTTTCAGGCTGAGAGTGATTGGGTGTGTTATCCTGTTGAGTTAAGGGTTTCTCTGTAGCCTCTTGCACCTGTTCACTTGTTACACTGGAGCCTTCTATCATAGGTTCTTGGAGAGGCGGGTTTTCTGATGCTGTGACACTTTCATGGTGTTTTTCCTTTACAATCCTACCTTCTTTGGTTTCTACTTTCCCTTCCTTTCCACCTTCCCCGGCAGTAGGTTTAGATAAGCTGGTCTCCACACCGTCCATCTCTGCCTTAGCTGCATCTTCAGTTTTATCCTTGGAACCAGCCACACTCTGCTCTCTAGGATGAGGTGGAACACTAGGAGATTCTACATTATCTTTCACACAGCTGCTCTTTTCATTAGCTAGGTTATCATCCCCTACAGCAGGAGACTTTGATACCCTAATAATGCCCTTGTTCTCAGCTGCACTAGGAACACTTCCATCAATGTTAAACACACTACTCGCCTTCTGCTCACTATGAAGGTCTGTACACAGCTTCTTGGGTTTACTACCATCTACGTTTTGTTGTGGCGTGTCTTCTACTGGACTAATAGCACCTTCCTCCCCTTTAAGATCATCGTCAGGGCTCTGCTGAGTATCACTGTCTAATGACCTTCGCTTCTCCCCAACCCTGAAGGAGTCTTGGCTCTCCCCTAACTCAATGGTGTGTCTGCGGCCGGATATTCTCCTTGGCGTGAGTGAGTTCTCCGAGAGGTCTGCGGCTGATGCTTCTAGTCTCTCCTCGCTGCTTGGAGTCTTGTTACCGTCACTACTGCTGCTGCCGCCCTGCTCCTGCTTCTGCTTGCTGCTGTCAGGTCCCTCCGTGTTTTTAGCTGTTTCTTCCCTGCCACTGTCCCCTGTGCTCCGGTTTGACTCTTCCTTTGCCTCCTGTCCCTGGGTATCTGTCTCCTTGTTGGCATCAGATGTTTTTGCCTCATCAGTCTTCAAATCCTCCCTCAGTTTCAGAGCATCATGTACGTCAATCTGAGCTGCAAATTCCTGTTGGGATATACAAAGTCTGCGTGAGGCTCCAGTAAGCCATTATCAAGCATATAGTCTGATGGTAACACTGTAAATTATGTTGGCAAGTGGCAAGGATAAAAGATATTAGGAGAAAGGTAAAGTTTAAAGTAAAGGAAGGCTTAATACTATACATTATCAACATTCATCTCTTTCAGTATTAAGTGAATCAAGGATATAAAAAAGAAACTAACACACACACACACACACACAGGTACGCACCATTCCATCAGCATCCGCTAGGGCATCGTAAGTGCTAATGAGGGCCTCGGCAAGGTTCTCCCAGGTAAGCCTCTGTAGGGATGCCCTCAGGCGCTGGTTTGGCAAGGGTGAGGGGGCACGAGGAGCCTTGGGGGCAGGACGCAAAGACTCACAAGTGGCTACAAACTTTTCTCCTTTGGCTTTATCATAGTCGACTGTTTGGAAGAGGATTGAACTGCGGAGTAAATGAGGAGGAATGGATTACAAATGATGCGTGGATGAAGGAGAAGAGATTAAATCAACTGAATTATTTATGACACACAAGATTCATTGATGGCTATAAACTCTTAACCTGTAGCTTGGTTAAAGAAGCATAAATGGATTAGAGAGAAACACTTACAACACTTAATTTGTCACATTCTTAGTTAGTATGTACAAAATGCATACAAAATCCACTACTGGCTACCTGTTTGAGAAGAATCCCTTGACATCCTCAATGAGAGACGGCTGCAACTCAAATATTTTCTCCTTAAATGCATTAGCCTTGACATAGCTGGGGTTCTGCTGGAGGGAGGTGATGGCCAGACCCAGGCAGTCCATGTACATCTCCAGTATAAAGAGGACAGACATCAGCTGGTCCATGCACGGCCAGTGGTTGGGGTTGACGTTTAGACCCTGTGAATGAGATGGTGATTTTAATGCTGTGACACTAAATTAGGAGAAAAGGCTGATGATTATTATTGTAAGAGCCATGCTAAGTAATTAGGAAAACCATAGAAGTAGATGCACGAGTAGACATTCATAAGTAGAACATAGAAGTAGATACGAGACTCGAATGTGATGGTTCAAAGGTCAACATTACCTCAGCACTGCCTCAACATGAACTCCAAAGCAGAGTCGTAAAATCACCCTTGAATTATAAACATGATAATGTTAATACTTCCACTCAGCTCGTTAAATAGTTTATGCCCATTGGCCATAGATAACCATACCACGCCTTAATCCACTTGGAATAAATTTCAAGTGCTTTGCTATTGGAAAATAATTTCTAATGATGTCACACTTCCAGCCTGGTCAGGTTGAGGACCTCAGTTGTACAGAGGGTATAGCAGAGAAACACTCAAACGAGAAACACGCAATCCCTGCATCAGAAAGCATAGAACAGAGAGAGTTAAGAAGATAGACTCAATTAACTTTGAATCTACACTCAGTCACGAGTGAGAAAGGGAGAAGCAATTTAAACATTAACAGAGTGAGTGTGATTGATCAGAACGTTCTACACTTGATCCGTGTGTGTGGAAGTGATTAGTTGGTGCACCAGAAGAACTTATTGTTAAACCTGTGAACAATTCTACTTTTGTATAAGAAAGAAAAGACCAAAGACGTGTTTCTTAAAACAACAAGAAGTTTAAACAAGATCCTTAACACCTTGACTACTCAGCTACACGACCACATCATTCCTGGTGACTTTATATTTTCCAAGGAACAAGAAAGAGATGGCAATTATTTTCTTCTGATATTTTTTAGATAATCCTCCAATTCCCAGTAACTTTATATTTTCCAAAGAACAAGAAGGAACTAGAAATGAGATGCTAATTCTTTTCTTTTGCTATTTTCTTTTATTATCCTATCTTGAATGTTTACTTGCTGCTGTGTATAAAAAGAGACAAGTCATATAAAAATAAATATAAAGAAATCACCACAAACTTTAAGGCATCAGAGTATATGCAGACCAAAATAGCCATATATATGTAGTGAATCCCACCACCAGCCTCACCGGAACACACTGAGGAGTAACACCAAGCATGGATGAGTGCACATACCTCCTGGAATGCCACTAAGGCCAGTTCAAAGTCCCTCACTTTGATGGCCGTGGCACCGAGTCTCTGCCACAGTATCACCTCCGAGTTGTCCAGCTGCACAGCCTGAAATAAATGCGTCTTAATAATAATAATAATAATAATAATAATAATAATAATAATATATATTTTATTTTGTCTTTTTGTGTAATACAGAAAAGAAACTTGCTTTGGATTGGGCTCTTATTTCTTTCTTAATTAAGGAACATACTTATAAAACTACAATATATACATGTAAAACTACACTACAACACATTAAATAATAACATATTAAATAAAGTATTGTCTCCGTTAGTGCATGGTTCAAAATACGTGAATTTAGAATAACAAACCTATATTCTAAATTTAATAAGTTATCAAAACTACTTTGTGTGAAATGATAAATAATGTAAAACTGCAACCCCAAGTTCATGATTTATATTAATTATTTTATAAGTAGTTTCTATTTTCTTGTTTACTTTTGAATTGCTATTTGAATTACATACAAAAATATCAAATGACACACACTTACTCACAACACAATTTGGTATAGATCAAGAACCTGCCTTGTGCTGTACTATCAAACCTTACCTTATACCTACATACTAATTGACTAGCTTGAAATCCACCTTTACTCATACACATGTAAAGATGTACTCAATGTATCTATAAACGGCCATGATATTCTTGTCAATAAACTGTTGTGTCTATATATTTGTTTGTCTGTGTTTGTAATGTAGTTCATATTGTTCAGCTTCTTGCATTGGACTGTTTAGGAGACAGTAATTGTTTTAAGCATTGTAGTTTCATTCTTGTGTTAAGTCTATGGGGTATAGTATTTGCATCAATAATTTCCAAGGAGAAAAGTTTACACCGGAACAATAAATCATACAAGTCAACTGTGAGAATGAACAAAATAAAGGGATGGAAAAGTTTTAAAAAGATCAAAATAAATAGAGTGCACTAACATCCCTTAGACATTACCCCTTCCTTCCCTTCACCCTCTCTTCAAGGTCAACTGTGAAAGAGATAGATAGATAGATAGATGGATAGATCGATAGAGAGAGGAAGAAAAACAGTAGATAAAAACGAGAAAAAAATCAGGAAAAAACCAAAATAAAAGATGAAAAAAAGAAAAAAAAAAAATATATGTAATCTCAATATTTCTTCACCCCCTGTGTTATCCCTTCAGTCTCACCTCCAGGTAATGCTTGACGGCCCTCTCGTTGTCGCCTCGCTTGGTGGCCAGGTTACCAAGGTTCTTAAGGCAGGAGTACTTGAGGGCCACGTCCTGAGGGAGGCTGCGCTGGTGCTGACCTCCCTCGGGCCAGTTTGCCTGAAGATGGTGAAACAGGTGATTCTCTCTATATATACTCTCTCTCACTCTCACTCTCACTCTCTCTCTCTCTCTCTCTCTCTCTCTCTCTCTCTCTCTCTCTCTCTCTCTCTCTCTCTCTCAATATACAAATCTCATCATATTTGTCTATTACCACTATCATCATTACTATTTGTTCATTATTCATTTTTCTTATAATACATACACAAAACAGAACACTGGAGAACACATAAGAGATGTTCTGTTTCTCTTACAGCACACTCTCTACACACCCACAAACACACACACACACACACACACACACATACTGACGCACCTTTTCCACATAAGGGTTCTCCAGCACCTGACTGAAGTGGTGGTGTGCGCGTTCATCATTGCCGTGTGCGAGGTAGTTGATGGCCTCGTTGTAGCACTTGGTGGCCTGAGCTTCCAACGCCTCCCTGGTGGGGCCAACATCCTCCTCCTCACTGCTGCCCAGAGACCAATCGTTGAGTGCGGCGATGCGGGTCATGGCTTAGCTGGCACTGGCACTGATGGTCAAAGCAGAGGTTACTAGATACTCATATATGGAAACTAAAACACATCTAAAACAGCATCTTTTCTCTATATATACAATAAAAACAATCTTGTAAACTAGTAGCTTTGTTTGTATGAGTTGTTTCTGTTGTTATTCTAATGGTGTATATATCCGTTTGGTGTTGTGAGTGACATTGCTTTCTGTAGACTCACTCGTAGTGGTGACTGGCCTGGGTTCATGTCATGGTCAGTGGAGAAGTTATAGCTAAATGTACCAGATGTAAATACTGGTTCTCACAACACTGGGTTAACACGAACATGCAAACAATCCATCCTTCCCTGAGAGCATTTAATAAAAGAAATTGTGAGAGATCTGATTAAAGCAGTAAATAATCTGTTATGCACAAACAAGCACCATGTATATGAGTAGAACTACATAAGTGCATCAGACAAGACCATTTCATAACCTTGAATGGAAAAAAATAAGTTTGGAGATGAAGGAAGGGAGAAGCCAAGTTTAAGTTATACTAAAGCTATGTATACTGTAATAATGAAGAATATTGGCAGTGTATGTAATGAAACAGTTTGCTTACTTACACTATTTATATTGTAGTGGCAAATTTGAGAGAGAGAGAGAGAGAGAGAGAGAGAGAGAGAGAGAGAGAGAGAGAGAGAGAGAGAGAGAGAGAGAGAGAGAGAGAGAGAGAGAGAGAGAGATAACAAATTACAAAGTGCTTAGAGATACGGCAGTCGTACCGCATTGTCATCTGCTATTCATCCGCTATTTGTATGGCCTGTGCCTTATTATTTACCTGGTAAAGCATCTTTCAAGTTATGTTATGTTGATTATGTTATGTTAGGTTTGGTTAGGTACGGTTTGGTTTGGTTAGGTTTGGTTATATAAGCTTTTTACTAAAAAATTTTATCTATAAGCGAGCACTATGAGGATACGGCATTTGTTAGGTTATGGTTAGATTAAGTTATGTTATGTTATGTTATGTTATGTTAGGTTTGGTTAGGTAAGGCTTAGTTCGGTTAGATTCGGTTATGTAAGCTTTTCATATTTTATTACCCAAAATTTAGGCACGTGCCGTATCTATAAGCGAGCACTTACAGGTATGGCTGTCGTACCTGTAAGCTGTGCCAACAAATTATGGCTAATATTTCGTTCTTGCTATGGCCAATTCCTATAATTTTTCATTTCTCGATAGTTTACACAGGTAGGGAATGGAGAGGAAATAATAATGTAATGGGTTCTTGAGCAAAGGTATGTGATGATGATGCTTGGTTATATATATATATATATATATATATATATATATATATATATATATATATATATATATATATATTATTATATCCTTTCGATAAACAAAACCGCCAGCATCACTGATACACACACACACACATGCATCTAACAACACTAAGAAAGAAGAGAAAGAGGAGACTTAATTACAATACATAAATTGACGAACAACCTTGAAGAAACAGATAGAAAACATCTAATATTGAGAAGAAAAGGAGAGGCTAAAAATTTGAGGGGACAATAATAAATTGCAAAAAGAAATTTGCTTGAATGATACAAAAAAAGTATTTTTCCCCAAAGTATAGATACTTGGAATGGACTGAAGGAAGAGGTGATAATGGCAAAAAATGTGCATCAACTGAAGGAAAAACTGGACAAATGATATGGAGACAGAACCACACGAGTGTAGCTCAGGTCCTGTATACAACTAGGTAAATACACACACTCATACATACATACATACACACACACACACACACACACACACACACACATACTCTCACACACACACACACACATACACTCACTCACACATACTATACAGCAAGCAATCAAGCAAAAGCCAAGCAATACTCACACCTGCACACACACACAGACACTGCCGGTATACCTCATAAATCACTGTTCCACACCTCATTACACACTGCAGCCTCGCACTCACCTTTCCCTGAGTTCACATACCACTACACCATCACCGCCCACCACTATAACTCGTCAAATAATCAATATAAGTTACATGAGTTGATTCAATTCAAAACAGCGTCTGCCACTTTGTTTACTGTCACCTTGGACTCGGACTTGTGTTGCCTCACAACTCACCCAGCGTTCGGGCACCTGCACAATGAACGCTGGTTTTCTCGCGCGGGCAACCGGCGCTGGTAGGTGATCACAAGGGACGCGGGTAATCTGTTCCAACCAGCGCGAGGAGGGACACCGTAGCATGCTATCTGTCAGTCAGTTGTGATTTAACAGTGTAGTAAACATGTTAAGCGCATCGTCTGATGATGAGTTAATATTGCTTGAGAGTACTCATGCAAAACTAAAAAGGAAAAAAGGAAGAATACATGAAATTAAATATATTGTTCATCACTGCTGAATATTCGTTTAAATTATCTTTATAATTCACTGCACGTGTGTCGACAACTGTGCGTGGATATATATATATATATATATATATATATATATATATATATATATATATATATATATATATATATATATATATTGTTGCGGCGACGCATTTAGCATGTAAATAGTGTTGTAGCGGTGTAGTTATTGTGTAATGTAGTTGTGTGGAGGCAGGGAGCGGTGGGTCACCCAGGCCTCCCTGGGGAGTGAGGGTTGACATGTGTCAAGATAAGGTGACCTACGTATCGGTGTTTTCAGCGATACGCAGTCGTGGTGGGGTGTGTTTGGGAAGACGTGGCTGGTTGTTGGAAGGAGAAGGAGTGAGAGAGTGAGAGGGTGCAGAAGTGAGAGGAGAAGGAGTGAGGAGTGTGAGAGAGACAGAGACAGAGGGACACAGCGGTGCAAGGCTGACTCCTGGGCGAGTGGAGGGCAGGACCTTGGAGGGAAGCGGACAGGGTGGCCGGAGAAATGGCACCCTGGCTTCCTTAGGTCCCTGCCCTCACTAAGGGAGTGGCTGACTGGCTGTGTGGAGGTTGTTGTGGGCATCCTGGGTGCGTGAGAGGCAGGACCTTGGAGGGAAGTGGACAGGGTGGCCGGAGAAATGGCGCCCTGGCTTCCTTGGGGCCTGCCCTCGCTAAGGGAGTGCATGGCTGTGTGGAGGTTGCTGTGTGTGGACTTGTGGAGGCTGTGTGTTCTGGGTGAGCCTCTTGTGGGGAACTCTGTGCCCTGAGGCTGTACTATTGTGCTGTACCCTGTAAGCGTGCTGTTTGTAAATATACAAGGAAAGAAGAAGTGTTGTTGTCTGCGTGTGATTTGTTTTTAAGACCCCCTTTTCCCGTCCCGCCAACCCCCGCTACACGAGTCCCAAGAGGGCGTTACCTCAGGTAAAGGAGAGGTAACGTGTTTGGCGACACCCTGCCTTGGAGGGAAGTGAAAAAGGGGGGTGTGCCGTAACAATATATATATATATATATATATATATATATATATATATATATATATGTATGTATGTATATATATATATGTATATATATATATATATATATATATATATATATTATATATATATATATATATATATATATATGTATATATATATATATATATATATATATATGTAATATATATATATATATATATATATATATATATATTATATATATATATATATATATATATATATATATATATATAGATATGTATATATATGAAGCTTCAAATATCAACCCACATAAACAGGGATACATTTGCACACACACACACACACACACACACACACACACACACACACACACACACACACACATTGCTTAAAATAAGAAAAATACACACGAAGAATTATGTTATTATCTCTGACAACAATAAGTTTAATTATGTTGACCAGTAAGTTCTAAGACGTATGAAGGTCATATTGCATAAACAAATGAAGCTGTAATACAACCTACGCAACTTTGAATATAAACAAACAAAACACCATTTCTTTAATCCTCAATCTGTGGTCGCAAAAATTTTCCTGGTTTAGTTATCTTTTCCCCAAGGTTGTCAGACTCACCTTCCAGGAACCCACTTGTGACGAAGAAAAAACACACTAATAATGAAAATAACTACCAAGGGAAAAACACACATTCAAAACAATGGAGAGACTGCCAAGCTACCGTGCAATCACAACAAAACTATATAAATTTGAATCAAAAGAATTCTCTTTCTCTCTTATCCCGAGCATAACTACAAGGAAAATACACACACACACACACACTAATAACCACATACACACACACACACACACACACACACACACACACACATGCGCGCGCACACACATACAGGTTTACCAGGTCGACGAAGACAAATGCCAAATGACGTAACTTTCTCTTGTCGGTTTTCCTAGAAATTTGCCTGGAGCGAGACCCCGTCCCGCCCCGCCCGGCAATCACGTGTGCAGGGTCTGGCTTTCACAGTTCTCTTGAAATAAAGTTTTTCTGTAACTGTAAAGTATATTGACGATTGTTCTCTTATTTGTATTTTATTATTATTTGAAACAGTCACAAATTAACGTGAGAAATAACATACATAGTTAATCTTGGGTTGTTCTTTCTAAGCATCGTTACTTTCTCTCACTGGATATTACCTGTGCCAAGCAGCCAGGGACGTTTACCCCATGACACACAGAGCACGCAACTCAAACTTGGGGAAAATAAGTTTTGGGGATATACACTTGGGAAAATTAAGTCGCCTTTTATTCCAAGACCAACGATTTTTTTTTTTTTTATCATATGAGTCCCTATGAAATCATGGAGTACAGCTGCAGGTGTTGGTGTAGGTGTTGGTGTTGGTGTTGTTATTGGTGTTGGTGTTGGTGTTGGTGTTGGTGTTGGTGTTGGTGTTGGTGTTGGTGTTGGTGTTGTTGTTGGTGTTGGTGTTGGTGTAGGTGTTGGTGTTGGTGTTGGTGTTGGTGTTGGTGTTGGTGTTGGTGTTGGTGTTGGTGTTGGTGTTGGTGTTGGTGTTGGTGTTGGTGTAGGTGTTGGTGTTGGTGTTGGTGTTGGTGTTGGTGTAGGTGTTGGTGTTGGTGTTGGTGTTGGTGTTGGTGTTGGTGTTGGTGTTGGTGCAGGTTGGTGACCTAGGGCTCGGCGCTCACATGTGTACCAAATGAATATTGATTATATACGACTCATTCTGTGTTGACATGACATGCACGACATGACATGACACACAAAGCACATAACTAAAGCTACGTGCTGCTTGCGAAATAAATACGTGGAGAAGTAAATCAGAACTCCATAGAACCCGTAAGTAAATGCAAATGTTTTTCCCATCTTCATAAATCTGCACTAAACTGAACTTTACCTTCTAGCTTATCAGATTAATTTTGAGTTTCCTAAGTCACGTAAAAAATAGTATTCCATAGAAATGTAATAATTTTTTTTGTTTTGTTTCTCTC
Organism: Metacarcinus magister; assembly: GCA_029783475.1. Classification (NCBI taxonomy): domain Eukaryota; kingdom Metazoa; phylum Arthropoda; class Malacostraca; order Decapoda; family Cancridae; genus Metacarcinus; species Metacarcinus magister. The sequence goes on along the minus strand of JAPQNM010000036.1, from coordinate 7,184,675 downwards.
TTGTAACCAAAACACTCGACTAGTGTCAGTTAACTCAATAATACTGTTCCTCCAGGTAAGGGTAGAAACTTCTTTTTTTGTACACACTAGGAAAACCTGTCATGCATGGTTGAGGCGCGTGGAGAGAGAGAGAGAGAGAGAGAGAGAGAGAGAGAGAGAGAGAGAGAGAGAGAGAGAGAGAGAGAGAGCGAGAGAGAGAGCGAGAGAGAGAGCGAGAGAGAGCAAGAGAGAGAGAGAGAGAGAGAGACACACACACACAAAAAAAGATACGACCTATAAGAGGACGAGCGTGGATAACAGCGTTGCACACTCCCTCCAACACTCGTGAAGGACAACATCTATAGTGAGTCGCTGGCAAGGAAAGATGGTGAGTTGGTAACAGTTTTATGCACCAATATTGTAAGGAATATTATGTATACCTATAACACACACACACACACACACACACACACACACACACACACACACACACACACACACACACATAGACACACACACACACACGAAAAGGAGTCAGATTTCTAACAAATAATTTATTTTTGTCAAAACTAAATTGATTTCCCATTCCAAATTAATTTTACTGATTTTCCTACAATAAAGATACGGTCAATCTCCACAGCACATCTTTAAGTAAGGGGTCTGTCCTTAACCTAGAATAAAGGCAACTCAAGGCAAACACAATCTTAAGTAAACACAGACAGAAGAAAACTCAGCCATAAGTAAACAACAATCCTTCCTTCCTGTGGTGGCGGCAGCGTCGTAGTGTGTGCGTACTGGTGCTGGTGGTCGTGGTGGTGATGGCATTGGGTGCGACAGCTTCCAGTCCCTGTGTCGACTACTGCCAGCATCCTCCGGGACACCACGGCAAATACGTTTGTTGTGACGGTGAGTACAGTGTGCACCTGTGCTATGTGATAAGAAAATGTTCTTCCCGCCTTCACTTATTTATTACGCTCAGCTGCGTCTTAACTTACTAAATATCTTTATTATGCGGGTTATAAAGTCAAATGTAACAAGTATTATTTCCTGGAAGTGTATATTATATTTGTTTTTCTTCTTTCCTTACCAGAGAATCGAGGACGGTGCCCAAGTTATAACGATTGTAAATCATACCCAACTGTAAGTAAACACTCAACAACTAAATACAACCATACAGCAGCACAAACACCACACTCACCACCAGGCTCAAGCATTCTTTTTTGTTTATTTACTTTTTATTTATTCCCGGTAATATTAGATCAGCAACGTTCTAGTCAGACTGCAATATTCTGGGTGTTTTTGTGTTGAGCAGTGGAGACTTAGTGCTGAGTAAAATACTGTGTGCATGATGACAAAAGTTAGTTTTCATGGCAAAATTTTAGAATATTTTGATATCTTTGATTAATGTATCATTTATAAATAATGTACTGCATAACTAACTTTTACATCATCTTTGAAATGTTATACTTTCTTTTATCTAGTCCAGGTAAATGATAATGATCACTATACATAATGAGAGTAAATATACCAATAGACAATTCAGCCATGAAAGTCAAACCAAAGTGTATCCGTGACGTGTGATGGGTTTACCTCTAATGCTCGTCTCTCCCACAGCCGTGTAACTACGACCCTGACTGTCGCAGTGACGAGAAGTGCTGCGATAATCAGTGTGAGGGGAGGAAGATGTGTGCAAAATCGATTTATTAGCACCACCATCACCACCACCGCCGCTGTGTCCACACTAGCAGCTCTGATTCAGGGTTTACTACTGACGAAGACACTCAAATCTATTATTGAGTATTTGTCCTGTGAGTGTAGTGGAATATGAAATTAAACAATGGATAAGTAAGGTTGGTTTAGTATGCCCTTCATCGTTCATCATTCGTCCGTCCCTGCTTACTGTCAAGGAGCCACGGGTACATAAATGACAACAAAAAATGAATTGACAAATTACACTTCCTCTTTTTTTTATATATGTATAATCATACTTGTTGATTTTTTTCCCCACGTGGTTTTAATATTTTTTTTGGGTGCCTCCATCCAGCGCCTTGGTCACCAGCAGGTTCAGGCAAACTTTTGACAGACACAAATGATGAGGTTTAAAGAGTTACCAGGTTTGGCTGTGCATGGGAGACACACACACCCAGATTACAAAACGAAACTACTGATACCATCCCTAATACATGTGTGTGTGTGTGTGTGTGTGTGTGTGTGTGTGTGTGTGTGTGTGTGTGTGTGTGTGTGTGTGTGTGTGTGTGTGTGAGTATATATGTTTGTGTGCGTTGTGACGGTGAATAACAGGTTTGTTCAGGCTGGCGGGTAAGGGTTCAACGGGGCCTGGCAAGTGAGACTGGAGCTGGTTCTTGGTGCGTGCAATGCAAAAATCATTGAATACAGGTCGGAGGTGCATTCGACTTTGAAAACACGAAGCTGAAGTACTTGTATTGGGTGCGAAGTAAGTGCGGGTCAATACGTTTGTTCCAAGACCTACGATATCATATGAGTCCCTATGAAATCATGGAGTACAGCTGCAGGTGTTGGTGTAGGTGTTGGTGTTGGTATTGGTGTTGGTGTTGGTGTTGGTGTTGGTGTTGGTGTTGGTGTTGGTGTTGGTATTGGTGTTGGTGTTGGTGTTGGTGTTGGTGTTGGTGTTGGTGTTGGTGTTGGTGTTGATGTTGGTGTTGGTGTTGGTATTGGTGTTGGTGTTGGTGTTGGTGTTGGTGTTGGTGTTGGTGTTGATGTTGGTGTTGGTGTTGGTATTGGTGTTGGTGTTGGTGTTGGTGTTGTTGTTGGTGTTGGTGTTGGTGTTGGTGTTGGTGTTGGTGTTGGTGTAGGTGTTGGTGTTGGTGTTGGTGTTGGTGTTGGTGTTGGTGTTGGTGTTGGTGTAGGTGTTGGTGTTGGTGTTGGTGTAGGTGTTGGTGTTGGTGTTGGTGTTGGTGTTGGTGTTGGTGTTGGTGTTGGTGTTGGTGTTGGTGTTGGTGTTAGTGCAGGTTGATGACCTAGGGCTCGGCGCTCACATGTGTACCAAATGAATATTGATTATATACGACTCATTCTGTGTTGACATGACATGACACGACATGACATGACACACAAAGCACGTAACTAAAGCTACGTGCTGCTTGCGAAATAAATACGTGGAGAAGTAAATCAGAACTCCATAGAACCCGTAAGTAAATGCAAATGTTTTTCCCATCTTCGTAAATCTGCACTAAACTGAACTTTACCTTCTAGCTTATCAGATTAATTTTGAGTTTCCTAAGTCACGTAAAAAATAGTATTCCATAGAAATGTAATAATTTTTTTTGTTTTGTTTCTCTCTTGTAACCAAAACACTCGACTAGTGTCAGTTAACTCAATAATACTGTTCCTCCAGGTAAGGGTAGAAACTTCTTTTTTTGTACACACTAGGAAAACCTGTCATGCATAGTTGAGGCGCGTGGGGGGGGGGAGAGAGAGAGAGAGAGAGAGAGAGAGAGAGAGAGAGAGAGAGAGAGAGAGAGAGAGAGAGAGAGAGAGAAAAAAAAAAATACGACCTATAAGAGGACGAGCGTGGATAACAGCGTTGCACACTCCCTCCAACACTCGTGAAGGACAACATCTATAGTGAGTCGCTGGCAAGGAAAGATGGTGAGTTGGTAACAGTTTTATGCACCAATATTGTAAGGAATATTATGTGTACCTATAACACACACACACACACACACACACACACACACACACACACACACACACACACACACACACATAGACACACACACACACGAAAAAAAAAAAAAAAAAAATGAGTCAGATTTCTAACACATAATTTATTTTTGTCAAAACTAAACTGATTTCCCATTCCAAATTAATTTTACTGATTTTCCTACAATAAAGATACGGTCAATCTCCACAACACATCTTTAAGTAAGGGGTCTGTCCTTAACCTAGAATAAAGGCAACTCAAGGCAAACACAATCTTAAGTAAACACAGACAGAAGAAAACTCAGCCATAAGTAAACAACAATCCTTCCTTCCTGTGGTGGTGGCAGCGTCGTAGTGTGTGCGTACTGGTGCTGGTGGTCGTGGTGGTGATGGCGTTGGGTGCGACAGCTTCCAGTCCCTGTGTCGACTACTGCCAGCATCCTCCGGGACACCACGGCAAATACGTGTGTTGTGACGGTGAGTACAGTGTGCACTTATGCTATGTGATAAGAAAATGTTCTTCCCGCCTTCACTTATTTATTACGCTCAGCTGCGTCTTAACTTACTAAATATCTTTATTATGCGGGTTATAAAGTCAAATGTAACAAGTATTATTTCCTGGAAGTGTATATTATATTTGTTTTTCTTCTTTCCTTACCAGAGAATCGAGGACGGTGCCCAAATTATTCCGTTTGTGACACATTCCCAGCTGTAAGTAAACACTCAACAACTACATACAACCATACAGCAGCACAAACACCACACTCAGCACCAGGCTCAAGCATTCTTTTTTGTTTATTTACTTTTTTTTTATTCCCGGTAATATTAGATCAGCAACGTTCTAGTCAGACTGCAATATTCTGGGTGTTTTTGTGTTGAGCAGTGGAGACAGTGCTGAGTAAAATACTGTGTGCATGATGACAAAAGTTAGTTTTCATGGCAAAATTTTAGAATATTTTGATATCTTTGATTAATGTATCATTTATAAATAATGTACTGCATAACTAACTTTTACATCATCTTTGAAATGTTATACTTTCTTTTATCTAGTCCAGGTAAATGATAATGATCACTATACATAATGAGAGTAAATATACCAATAGACAATTCAGCCATGAAAGTCAAACCAAAGTGTATCCGTGACGTGTGATGGGTTTACCTCTAATGCTCGTCTCTCCCACAGCCGTGTAACTACGACCCTGACTGTCGCAGTGACGAGAAGTGCTGCGAGAATCAGTGTGAGGGGGGGAAGGTGTGTACAAAATCGATTTATTAGCACCACCATCACCACCACCGCCGCTGTGTCCACACTAGCAGCTCTGATTCAGGGTTTACTACTGACGAAGACACTCAAATCTATTATTGAGTATTTGTCCTGTGAGTGTAATGGAATATGAAATTAAACAATGGATAAGTAAGGTTGGTTTAGTATGCCCTTCATCGTTCATCATTCGTCCGTCCCTGCTTACTGTCAAGGAGCCACGGGTACATAAATGACAACAAAAAATAAATTGACAAATTACACTTTCTCTTTTTTTTATATATGTATAATCATACTTGTTGATTTTTTTCCCCACGAAGTTTTAATATTTTTTTTGGGTGCCTCCATCCAGCGCCTTGGTCACCAGCAGGTTCAGGCAAACTTTTGACAGACACAAATGATGAGGTTTAAAGAGTTACCAGGTTTGGCTGTGCATGGGAGACACACACACCCAGATTACAAAACGAAACTACTGATACCATCCCTAATACATGTGTGTGTGTGTGTGTGTGTGTGTGTGTGTGTGTGTGTGTGTGTGTGTGAGTATATATGTTTGTGTGCGTTGTGACGGTGAATAACAGGTTTGTTCAGGCTGGCGGGTAAGGGTTCAACGGGGCCTGGCAAGTGAGACTGGAGCTGGTTCTTGGTGCGTGCAATGCAAAAATCATTGAATACAGGTCGGAGGTGCATTCGACTTTGAAAACACGAAGCTGAAGTACTTGTATTGGGTGCGAAGTAAGTGCGGGTCAATACGTTTGTTCCAAGACCTACGATTTTTTTTTTTTTTTTATCATATGAATCCCTATGAAATCATGGAGTACAGCTGCAGGTGTTGGTGTAGGTGTTGGTGTTGGTGTTGGTGTTGGTGTTGGTGTTGGTGTTGGTGTTGGTGTTGGTGTTGGTGTTGGTGTTGGTGTTGGTGTTGGTGTTGGTGTTGGTGTTGGTGTTGGTGTTGGTGTTGGTGTTGGTGTTGGTGTTGGTGTTGGTGTAGGTGTTGGTGTTGGTGTTGGTGTTGGTGTTGGTGTTAGTGCAGGTTGATGACCTAGGGCTCGGCGCTCACATGTGTACCAAATGAATATTAATTATATACGACTCATTCTGTGTTGACATGACATGACACGACATGACATGACACACAAAGCACGTAACTAAAGCTACGTGCTGCTTGCGAAATAAATACGTGGAGAAGTAAATCAGAACTCCATAGAACCCGTAAGTAAATGCAAATGTTTTTCCCATCTTCGTAAATCTGCACTAAACTGAACTTTACCTTCTAGCTTATCAGATTAATTTTGATTTTCCTAAGTCACGTAAAAAATATTATTCCATAGAAATGTAATAATTTTTTTTGTTTTGTTTCTCTCTTGTAACCAAAACACTCGACTAGTGTCAGTTAACTCAATAATACTGTTCCTCCAGGTAAGGGTAGAAACTTCTTTTTTTGTACACACTAGGAAAACCTGTCATGCATGGTTGAGGCGCGTGGAGAGAGAGAGAGAGAGAGAGAGAGAGAGAGAGAGAGAGAGAGAGAGAGAGAGAGAGAGAGAGAGAGAGAGAGAGAGAGAGAGAGAGAGAGAGAGAGAGAGAGCGAGAGAGAGAGAGAGAGAGAGAGAGAGACACACACACAAAAAAAAATACGACCTATAAGAGGACGAGCGTGGATAACAGCGTTGCACACTCCCTCCAACACTCGTGAAGGACAACATCTATAGTGAGTCGCTGGCAAGGAAAGATGGTGAGTTGGTAACAGTTTTATGCACCAATATTGTAAGGAATATTATGTGTACCTATAACACACACACACACACACACACACACACACACATAGACACACACACACACGAAAAGTCAGATTTCTAACACATAATTTATTTTTGTCAAAACTAAATTGATTTCCCATTCCAAATTAATTTTACTGATTTTCCTACAATAAAGATACGGTCAATCTCCACAGCACATCTTTAAGTAAGGGGTCTGTCCTTAACCTAGAATAAAGGCAACTCAAGGCAAACACAATCTTAAGTAAACACAGACAGAAGAAAACTCAGCCATAAGTAAACAACAATCCTTCCTTCCTGTGGTGGTGGCAGCGTCGTAGTGTGTGCGTACTGGTGCTGGTGGTCGTGGTGGTGATGGCGTTGGGTGCGACAGCTTCCAGTCCCTGTGTCGACTACTGCCAGCATCCTCCGGGACACCACGGCAAATACGTGTGTTGTGACGGTGAGTACAGTGTGCACCTGTGCTATGTGATAAGAAAATGTTCTTCCCGCCTTCACTTATTTATTACGCTCAGCTGCGTCTTAACTTACTAAATATCTTTATTATGCGGGTTATAAAGTCAAATGTAACAAGTATTATTTCCTGGAAGTGTATATTATATTTGTTTTTCTTCTTTCCTTACCAGAGAATCGGGGAAGGTGCCCAAGTTATAACGATTGTAAACCATACCCAACTGTAAGTAAACACTCAACAACTACATACAACCATACAGCAGCACAAACACCACACTCAGCACCAGGCCCAAGCATTCTTTTTTGTTTATTTACTTTTTTTTTATTCCCGGTAATATTAGATCAGCAACGTTCTAGTCAGACTGCAATATTCTGGGTGTTTTTGTGTTGAGCAGTGGAGACAGTGCTGAGTAAAATACTGTGTGCATGATGACAAAAGTTAGTTTTCATGGCAAAATTTTAGAATATTTTGATATCTTTGATTAATGTATCATTTATAAATAATGTACTGCATAACTAACTTTTACATCTTTGAAATGTTATACTTTCTTTTATCTAGTCCAGGTAAATGATAATGATCACTATACATAATGAGAGTAAATATACCAATAGACAATTCAGCCATGAAAGTCAAACCAAAGTGTATCCGTGACGTGTGATGGGTTTACCTCTAATGCTCGTCTCTCCCACAGCTGTGTAACTACGACCCTGACTGTCGCAGTGACGAGAAGTGCTGCGAGAATCAGTGTGAGGGGAGGAAGATGTGTGCAAAATCGATTTATTAGCACCACCATCACCACCACCGCCGCTGTGTCCACACTAGCAGCTCTGATTCAGGGTTTACTACTGACGAAGACACTCAAATCTATTATTGAGTATTTGTCCTGTGAGTGTAGTGGAATATGAAATTAAACAATGGATAAGTAAGGTTGGTTTAGTATGCCCTTCATCGTTCATCATTCGTCCGTCCCTGCTTACTGTCAAGGAGCCACGGGTACATAAATGACAACAAAAAATGAATTGACAAATTACACTTCCTCTTTTTTTTATATATGTATAATCATACTTGTTGATTTTTTTTCCACGTAGTTTTAATATTTTTTGGGTGCCTCCATCCAGCGCCTTGGTCACCAGCAGGTTCAGGCAAACTTTTGACAGACACAAATGATGAGGTTTAAAGAGTTACCAGGTTTGGCTGTGCATGGGAGACACACACACCCAGATTACAAAACGAAACTACTGATACCATCCCTAATACATGTGTGTGTGTGTGTGTGTGTGTGTGTGTGTGTGTGTGTGTGTGTGTGTGTGTGTGAGTATATATGTTTTTGTGTGTTGTGACAGTGAATAACAGGTTTGTACAGGCTGGCGGGTAAGGGTTCAACGGGGCCTGGCAGTTGAGACTGGAGCTGGTTCTTGGTGCGTGCAATGCAAAAATCATTGAATACGGGTGCATTCGACTTTGAAAACACGAAGCTGAAGTACTTGTATTGGGTGCGAAGTAAGTGCGGGTCAATACGTTTATGGGATTACAGGAACGAGGCTAGAAAGTCGTTGGAGGTAACAGGTCAAGATAGGTCAGTCGTGTGCAGTGGACTTTGAGAGGACATAGTTAAGGAATGCTGATAATGTGAAGTGAGGTTTAGATGTGAATGTTGGGGCAGAGTTGGGTAGGTCATTAGAAGGGGCTGCCTTAACTGTTAGCTAGGGTAGGTAAAGGTGTGTGCAGCGAAGTTTGATGATGAAGGTTTAAATATGAATGATGGGTGGGGTTACGGTTGACCCAGAAACTTTGGCTAAGGATTATGAGTTAAGCCAACTTTGTTTCATCCCTACTGATCGAACCTGGCGACTGTCTGGATGCACCTTGCCGTGGGTGTCAGTGGTGCTTAGTGCTAATTGACCTCATGCACAAAGGAACTGAGGCCTGGTTGGTTTGAGGCTAAAATGACTTGATGATCAGATGTTCTCAGCACCAGTGACTACATTAGCAATACAGTGCAATACACCTCCACCAGTATGATGCAGTGCTCACTTATCTGGACACAGTATACAACCCAACACCGCAGGCTAGTTCTACTTATTTTCTATTTATTTGTATATTTATTTCATAACACACACTCACACCCACCCACGTGATATGCATTACAGCTGGTGCCCTACGCATTAACATTCAAAATTCAGAAATACACACACACACACACACACACGCACATTTTCAATCTTCTCAACATGTGTTTCCAAGTGTGAGTTCTACTTAATATTTAAATTTCATGACACACACACACACACACACACATTTGGTTCCATACTGTTGCTACATATTCAAGTGTTGGTCAAATGAAAGATAATTACATAATTCATAACACCAACAATCGAATATGTAATTACAGTATGGAACTCACACTTGTAATGTTGAGAAGATTGCGAAGGTACAAACAGCAGCCACAAGATGGGTTGCTAGCCTTTGAAAGATCTTAGCTGTGAGGAAAAACTTGATAGGCTAAAATTACCAACAATACAAGAGAGAAGACAAAGAGGCAATAAATTCATGTTATACAATGTGTAAAAGTAAAGAAAAGCTTAACATTAATGAGTATATAAGAGGACACAACAAAAAAATGATATAAGAAAACAATAAAGAAAGATGTATGGAAATTGAACGTGGTGTCGGTCGCAACTTTCTAGACGGGGCGATTGACCAGCAAAGTATATTACTGGAAGTCGTGTTTTCAAGCTATTCACAGTTTTAAAGAATAAAAAAATATGATTAAAAAGTATCAAAAGACAGGACACAACGATCTTGACTCAGCTCTGAAAAAATGCAATTACTTAAGAGAACACACACACACACACACACACACTCACATGAACATACTAAAACTTTCTTGAGACGACTTTTGTCCTTATACAAAAACTTTAATCTCAAACTCATATTTTGTCAAGGTTCCTTTAAAAACAAAAACTCATTATATCATCAAACCTATGACTGTTTCCGGTGTCCAATCACGTGATGGAACCAAATAAACTCAAATAAAGGTAACATCTCTTGTTTTTTGTCTTACTTTTGCGCCGGTTTCCCATTCTCTATCCCTTACCGAGGCCAGAGTGACTTGACGTAATCTTTGCACATAAAATTTTCTTTGGTGTCACTTTGTTTTAGATCACAGGGAGAAAGGAATGTTAGGTGGACTAAGTTAAACAAACAAATATAATAAAACTCACTGGATTTTCCTATTTTTTGTTTTCCTCTAAATTACCCTGAGGCGAGTGTCTGAGGTCCCTCCCATCCCATGTATACTTAAGTTCATCCAGTTCTCCACACGTGCACTTCCCGTCTGGCTGGTTTAGTGGTTTCTGGGAAGCTGTTGTTGACCTTCGTGGCCACCGACTGTGACTGGAGGCGCTGCGGGGTGTAATTGGTGTTATGGTTGTTATTGTTGTTGTTGCTGTTGTTGTGGTTGTTGTTGTTGTGGTAGTCGTAGTAGTAGTAGTAGTAGTAGTAGTAGTAGTAGTCGTAGTAGTAGTAGTAGTAGTAGTAGTAGTAGTAGTAGTAGTAGTAGTAGTAGTAGTAGTCGTAGTAGTAGTAGTAGTAGTAGTCGTAGTAGTAGTCAGTGTAGGTACTATAGTCCACTCATCTGGTCTCCGCTAGTCTCATTTTCAGAAGCGGACAAGCGGACTAAAATTCTGAATATGGAAGCGAAGTAGATGGATTTTTCTTTTCAAATAAAAGTGATCAAACAAAACATGAAAGTTATAATCATCATATATAAAAAAAACCTTGAATTTTCAATAACTCAGTTACGTTTATTATAAATTAATTGGGTTGAAAACTATGTGTGTTCCGTTTGAAGTGATTTTGATTTAAATATAGGATGAGTTTTGTTGGAAACTTTAACAAAAACAAACGTATTCCCTACACACACACACACACACACACACACACACACACATATGAAACTGTTCCTATTACCCGCAGTGGTCGTCTAAAACCAGTTCCAGAGAGAGTAGGAAAACTATTTTACGCATGCGCATCGGGGCGTCCTTCTCTGATAACCCTGCTGGATATATAAGAACCATCGCAAAATCTTCAACCACTGTCCCCTGAAGGTACACGAAAGCTCCAGTTGTTCCTTCATTCTCTCTACTAAGAAAATATGGTGAGTTGATTGCAAGTTTACCAGCGTCACATGGAACAAAAATATTTTCAACACACACACACACGCACGTTTAATTAAGTGTTTGAAGTAAAGATTATATCATGATTCAGTATTTCAGGTTTGATTTTTGTGTCTACTTCTAGTACTTAACTGTTTGTCTGTTTGTCTTTTCTCTGCCTCTGTTTACTCTTCTCTGTCTTAATCTGTCCCCCTCGTATTCTATGGAGTGGTGGATGTATTGATCAGAGTTACAGCTTACAATGTACATGACTCAGAAAACGAAGGTTAATCTTGAGAACACACATTTTTTTTTAATGATTGTCCCCTCATCGGGACGGTGTCTGCGTCATGGAGGTCAGGCAAGTGTCGGTGAATGTGGAGGGTGGTGGGAGAGTGGAGGAGGTAATGGAGGAGAGGGTCATATTTATCTTCAAGGTAGTGGGCACAGGGGTCGGGGATAAAGTTTGCAATTTGTTTGAAGCAGTCATCCGAGCCACAGCCTGTGTTAATGAGTGACTGTGCGTGGACCACACCTGCGAGGGGGGATTAGGAACTTAAAATGTGTGGCATCTGTGTACCACGTTGCCGATCTGGAGCCTTGGGCACCAGATCCTCTAGACCCCTATAGGGGGAGCGTGGTGGGATACTTCGGTGTGGTGTTTGTCCTAGATGTGACCTGGGAAAAGCTGCGTGAATAAGGGAAGATCACGTGCGAGAGTGAGATTGCAAGGCGATTAAAAAGGTGACTAAATAATGCCCCGAACTAGGTATCTATAGACCATATAACTCTGCTAGGTTTAACGAGAGAGCGCTATATGTCACCAAGAAGCTGTCGTGAGCCAGGATCGAACTCGCACTGTACTACAGAGTCACCCAACCAACAGTTGGCAAGGTGAGCAGCGCAATCTGCTCCAAAGTCTTTCACATAAACCTTGGTGTGTCCTTTCGTTCCCAGCAATGTCAACGTGACCAGGTACTCAGTATACTGTGAAGATTCCACATTTAAGGATTAGTTGTATGGCTACTTATCTATTTATTTATTAATTGTTTATTTTCATTTTGCATTTCAATATATATTTTTTACAAGGAATGAATTACCTTGCATCTCATTCCGCGGGGGAGAATAAATCACCAAATCAACATATAAAAAAAAGTGTATTGCATCTTTTTACCACAAGTGTAGCTATATATCAAATTTGTATATATATATATATATTTTTTTTTCCCAAATATCTTCACTGATCATCGGTGCTTTGCCTTGATGCCTTTACAGGAAAACATGATGATTCAAATCCTACTAGTTTTTACATTACTTAAGAAGTGAACAAAGAAAACAAATAATAAATAAAAACAAAAAATCCATTAACATTTACATAATCCCATGTTTCCTCTGATGATGATGATGATGATGATGGTGATGGTGATACTGGTGATTGTTTCTCCCCGTGGTGGCAGCAGCGTCGTGGTGTGTGCCTGCTGGTGGTGGTGGTGGTGATGGTGGTGGTGAGTGTGTCTGGTAGTTCCAGGCCCTGCGTCGACTTCTGCAGTCCCCCTGGAGGACCCTTCGGCCAATACGTGTGTTGTGACGGTGAGTGGGCACTGTACTTGTGTTGTGACGGTGAGTGGGCACTGTACTTGTGTTGTGACGGTGAGTGGGCACTGTACTTGTGTTGTGACGGTGAGTGGGCACTGTACTTGTGTTGTGACGGTGAGTGGGCACTGTACTTGTGTTGTGACGGTGAGTGGGCACTGTACTTGTGTTGTGACGGTGAGTGGGCACTGTACTTGTGTTGTGACGGTGAGTGGGCACTAATAATGATAATAGTGATGACGATAATAATGATAATAATAATAATAATAATAGTAATAGTACTATTACTACTACTATTTGGGTTACTTACTCTATTATATCTAGTTATCTATTTATATATATATATATTTTATTTTTTTTACCTCCAGAGAAGAGAGGAACTTGTCCTTTCCGTTCCGAATGTCCTGAACACAACTTTGACACTCGACAGCAATACACGGTAAGGAGAAGTATAACTATTAATATTGATATAATAATAATAATAATAATAATAATAATAACAACACCAATAACAATCATAAAAATAATAAAAACCGTTGTTATAAACGGTTTAAAAAATACCCGTCGAAGTGAACCTATGAAAGACTAAAAAAACGGATGATGCTAGACTCTTCTATGTACAATAAGCTTGATTTTTTATCTTTCAGGAGTGTACCTATGACCCCGAGTGTCCTGGCCTTCAGAAGTGCTGCAAGGATGTATGCCTAGATAAGAAAGTGTGTAAACCTGCAGATAAATAGCAATATTACCAACACTGCTGTCGCCGCCACCACCACCACCACCACTAGCTCCATGGCTGGCTAGTGTGGATGCATTAATTATGAACATGTTTTTGTTGTCTATTATTCCCTGAATGTGTGTGTGTGTGTGTGTGTGTGTGTGTGTGTGTGTGTGTGTGTGTGTGTGTGTGTGTGTGTATCAGTCAAATATAGAGTTTAAAATTTAGATATATTTACTTTTCCCTTAAGTTTTTCCATCTACTGTTATGATTGTTTGATTGTTTACATTCTATTGTCATTCACCTATAGCTTAAAAGAACAACCGTGATCTACTATTTATTTAGTCCTCCATACTTTTTTTTACGTAAACCTCATACTTTTCGAGTTATTTCATAAAACGTGAATTCGAGAAAAAATGCCAAGGGGTGTATGTAGACCAAAGACAATTGCGTTGACAATTTCCAGAGGTTCAAATCTCATAAAAATTGCTCTATAGTGCTTCTACGGCATGAGAAACACGAATCTGGTCTCAATTTTAATATTAACCCATAAAGAGTATTATTATTGATTATACTATTGCGTCGATAGTCACCGCCGTCCGTCCTGGGCTGGCCTTGTTGACAGCCATGCGGGGAGAGACTTGGACCACGTTATGTTGTTTGAGAAAATGGTTTCCCCTAAAGCCTAAACAACCTAATGGTTATACCTTGGTTCATGTTAATATTGGTCATCATTCTAAATTCAAGACAACTGGCTCAATATAGCTTGTTATTGCCTATTTAAGATGTATATCTTTAATTTATATGATTTTTCATGTTTCTGTGACGGAAATACTTTTTATTTTTTTGCCCGGAAAATGTCGTTCAAATTTTTTCTGCCTCTATATACCTAATTATAGTGACCCTTATCTTAATGCAGCAGCAGTGGAGAAGGTCAGAGGAAGGCAATGTAAACCACAAGAGTATTCAAACAGACTCTGCCATCCTCGGCCCCTCTGTGGTTTAATGACGTCGATTACGTATATATATATATATATATATATATATATATATATATATATATATATATATATATATATATATATATACATATATATATATATATATATATATATATATATATATATATATATATATGTATATATATATATATATATATATATATATATATATATATATATACATATATATATATATATATATATATATATATATATATATATATATGTATATATATATATATATATATATATATATGTATATATATTAGAAAAAATGAAGAAAAAACTATACGAAGGATTGGAATGGTTAAAAAAAAAAAAAAAAAATTATGATATTTCAGCACAACTCTGTGTGATGGGTATATATCTCATGAAAAATATTCATTTACTAAAATAATGATGCCATTAAACAAAAAATATCAGCATCTAAACTGAAATCCTAATTGAACAAGGTGCTTTGTCTATTAATTGGTAATTTTTTAAGGAATATCTGATATCTTTTTCATCAACATTGGTGAAGTATTAAATCCACCATAATGATTTTAGTTTAAAAAAAAATATATATATATATATATATATATATATATATTTTTTTAGAAAGTTAAAAATGTTTAAAAGTTTCCGGTGAAATGACCTGAAATTTAGCTGAAAGTATTTAATTATTCCTATGTATTACATATTTTAACAAGGTCAAAATCGATCAGGGGAAAAAAAAATAAATAAAAAAAAATCCGAGAGTATAGGAAAAATAACGAAAATACACAATAGATTGAGATTAATTTTACAAATCCACGAGTGTCTGTGAGATGGTTAAACGTGTCGTAAGGCTTAGTTATGAACTGCTTTGAGCTGTAAGAGTCATTACAAGGATATACGTGGAAGTTAAGAAAATATGTGTTCCTTACGGGGTAGCAAGGAGTGTGTAGGAGTGAGTATACGTGGATTACTGACAGCTATCATATCCTCTTGATGAAGCTTGATAGTGTACTAAAAGTATTGTATTACAGTTTTTAATGAAAATAATTAACTACCATAGCCATTGGCACCGATGACAGTCAGTAGTGAAGGTTTTGATCGGCACGTCATGACCGAACGAGCAGTGAGATTTGAATTTTTTTTCTGCTTCTATATACCTAATTATAGTGACCCTTATCTTATGCAGCAACCGTGGAGAAGGTAATGTAAACCACAGGAGTATTCAAACAGATTCTGCAATCCTCGGCCACTCTGTGGTTAAATGACGTCGATTACGTATATAGTATATATATATATTAGAAATACTGAACAAACAAACTAGGATTGGAATGGGATATGGTTTTTAAAAAAAGTAAAAAAGATTTATGCTATTTCAGCACAACTCTTTGTTATATTTGATGGGTATCTATCTCATGAAAAATATATATTTACTAAAAAAATTATGCCATTAAACAAAAAATATTAGCATCTAAGACACACAAAGGAACAATAAACGACAATCAAACATCTGAAAAAAGTTAAAAAAAAAAAAATGTATAAAAAAAGAAAGGATATAAGCGTGAAAGTTTATTCAAGCAAGTCCAGAACACTCAAGTAAAATAAACAAACATGGAAAAAAAAACGACGCAATCAACATAATTATACAACAAAACGATACGAATGCAAATACATAAAATAAATGAACTATAACATTACCCAAAAAAAGAAAAAAGCATGTTATTCTTATTAGTACAAACAATTCCAAATTATTCGATTTCATTAATGTAATATCAGAGTTTTTCAAAAGTGACTCGTCATATAATTATACCTGACTGCCTCGTTCTTTCAGGAAAAATGATACTGTCAGGGGAAGTCCAAATTACTGCTGATAATAGATGTTAACGCTATTATAATGAGGGAAGGTTTAACTAACAGCTATTTGGACTCAGCCTAAAGGTACATTAGTCCGTCCTATTTATTGACAATGTAAAAAAAACTCACTCCTAAAATTAACTTAAAATTACGATAAAAAAGTGATGTTTGTGGCATATCAATTGTCAATTTAGATGTTCATTTGACGGTGGAAATATAGATTTCTTTCCGTAATGGATATTTTTATGGATAATTCAGCTCATCTTTTGTTATTCGAAATTGAATTAAATCTTATTTTAGTTCGTTAAATTTTCATTTTATTTTAATGTGGCTCACTGAAATTCATCATATTTTAAAAAGGTTATTTATATTTTTTTTCTTCCTCCAAACTATATATACATCATCCATTATATTTTTCGTATTATTCGTCTAATTTTTTTTTCTTTTTTCTCAAGACTTTTCTACAAGGTCTAATATTTTGATGGTTAAATAATTCCATTCTTTGGAAAGCTTACTTGAAACATTTTTTTTCTTTAACACGATAATAGGAACTTGACAGCAAACTTTCCATTTCTTTCTCATACATACAGTTTTGAGATGCATTTTCTGGCATAATTCCTTTAACTTTGTATGTTCGCAAGGTGAGCGTGTAGCAGATATTTACCGTAATTTTTATATACCTTAAAAACTTCATAATGTTTGTATACCTTAGAACTTCGTACTTAGAACTTTTTTTTGTTTTGTTTACGGCGTACAAATGTTTAAATAACCTTTATAGTGAGCCTGTCCTAAATGTACCAATTAATGTTCATATTTTCGAAAACTTTTCATTAATTCCTCCTCCTCCTCCTACTCTCCTACGTCATCATTCTTGTCCATCTCCATAACGACGCTGAGGAGATGCCTCGGAACGCGACCTGGAAATAGCAACTCTAATGAGAGAGAGAGAGAGAGAGAGAGAGAGAGAGAGAGAGAGAGAGAGAGAGAGAGAGAGAGAGAGAGAGAGAGAGAGAGAGAGAGAGAGAGAGAGAGAAGACAAAGTAAAACAAACAAAACATTAAACTAAAGCAAAGAAAGAATAAATACATAAAAAATTCCAAATTATAATTACATAAAACTTAAAAAAAAACAGAAGGAAACTAAAACTAAATAAACCAAACAAAATAAAGAAACAATAACAAATAAACGAGAGAGAGAGAGAGAGAGAGAGAGAGAGAGAGAGAGAGAGAGAGAGAGAGAGAGAGAGAGAGAGAGAGAGAGAGAGAGAGAGAGAGAGAGAACGAGAAAGAGAGACAGAGAGAACGAGAAAGAGAGAGAGCGCGCGAGAGAGAGAGAGAGAGACTGTTCTACCTTCTCACCTTTCAAACAGTGCCGGGTCGGTGTAGATGGGCTCTGAAGGGTCTGGAAAGCGTGAGGACGTGGCTGCCCCGTCCTCCCCCTGGGGTGCACAGGCCGTAGGACCGCTGGGGAAGTAACTGGAGGGAGGAAGGAGACACAGAAGGCTCAGTACGGGAATATATACACACAATAGGCTTTAAAAAAATATATATATATGTAGAAATAATAACCTAATTCAATATATAAAGTATCACTGCTTATCCTTATTGGCTGTCTGTCTATTCCACGTTAGCTCGGTAAAACTTCCTGTCTCGTTTCTGTCTAGTTCTCTGTCTGCCCTGCCTTCTTTTACCATCCCTGGATTGCTATTCTATTACTCCAACATGTCTATCTATTATCTGGTGACGTGTCCTACCCATGTCCACTTTTTTCTTTAAATCGTGGTCAAGATGTGTTCAACTTTGATCTGCTCCCTATTTCATGATGCTCTCTTCTTATTTCTCTGTATTACGCCATCATTCTCACCATTACTCTTAAGGTATTGAAGGTTTCGATCCAGAACTTATACAAGACTCCAGGTTTGAGATCCATATGTTAGTACTGATTAAATATACTGATTATGAACCTTTCTCTTTAGTGATATTGAGATTACTTTCCATAACATTGTGTTGTCTACCAAAATCACTCCCTCTCATCCCTATTTTTCGCTTGATTTATTTTCATGATCTGGACTTCAACTAATATTTTGTCGTAATGAAAATGAGGACATGCTTTTCATTCAATCATGTAAGTATTCCGAAACACACACACACATACATACATACATACACACAAGAATAGTATAAGATAAATGCATAAATGAATACCGTAAATAAATATATGAATGGATAAGTAATTAAGAGAAGTAACTATCACACACTAATTACGTGTCAAATTGGTGCTTAATTACGGTGAGGTGAGGTTTAAAAACGACCACTGTGTTACCTGTGGCGGAGCTGGCGTACAGGTGTGTGTGTGTGTGTGTGTGTGTGTGTGTGTGTGTGTGTGTGTGTGTGTGTGTGTGTGTGTGTGTGTGTGTGTGTGTGTGTGTGTGTGTGTTTTGACTTTAAGAAGAATGGAAAGCGCGCAAAGGAAGACGAAAAATGACATGTAGTAGTAATAATAGTAGTAGTAATAGTAATAGTAGTAATAGTAGTAGTAGTAGTAGTAGTAGTAGTAGTAGTAGTAGTAGTAACCATAAATCGACAGTAGTAGAAGCTATAACAATATTCATCAACTGCATTAGCGTGTAAGTGGTGTTTGGACGGCAGCTACGTGGTGGTGGTGGTGGTGGTGGTGGTGGTGGTGGTGGTGGTCACAGGACAGATACTAGCTTACACCTGCCTGGCTGGTTGGGTGAGGGTCCGTGCGTGACTGCCAGGGAAAGAAAACTTGCTACCTGGAGTCTGGTAAGGATTTCCAGCGTCAGCATCGGCGTTCTTCTCCTGCAGCTCATTACGTCCGCGTCTGAAATATTACGGTGTGGTGTTACGTAACTTGTGTCATTTGTTAGTTTATGGTGACAATAGACAATACTTGAAAAAGAGAAGGAATTGATCTGAAATAAAGTGCGAGACGTGATATAAGATTACTTTCTGGTCTGATTTGAGGTCTGGCGTTGCAAAGACCCTGAACAAACATCGCCTATCAAGTATTAATGGTTATATAAAAGACAAAACAAAACTTAGAAGAAGAAAAAAAATACAAAATGAAATGAAAAAAAAAATGTATTAAACAACGAAAAAAAAAGTGGAATAAAACAAAAACATAAATAACAAAATGGGAAAAAAAATAAATAAATAAATAATAAAAAAAAAAATCACCAGAACGAGGGAAGAAACCAACACTTATAAGAGAGGACCCACCTGAAGCAGAAGAAGAACAAGAACACAGACGCCACCAGACACACCACGGTGACTGCGAGGGCTGCCACCAGGGTGTAGTACTCTGCCGGGGCCACACACACCTCGTCCAACAGGGTCATGGCTGCTGTCTCCTCACCGATCTCATCACGGGTGAGATAAACCTGGAGGAGGAAAAGGAGGAAAAGTGGATGAATGAAGGATGTGGAATTCTCTCTCTCTCTCTAAAAAGATTGTCATTTGTTTTCTGTTCAACTCAACTCAACTCAACACAAATGATATAAACACTCTTCTCTTTGGTTTCTAATCCAATGCGGAAACTCACTTCATAAATGCCATGAATCTGTCCTTCCTCCTCCTCATCATCATCGTCATCCTCTTGTCCTTCTACACCTAAGGGCTCCTCGGCGTCCCTCCTCCTCCTACCCAAAGAAGGTATCTCCTGCCTGCCGCTACCCACGGAACAAAGGGCCTGCAGGATGGAGGGAAGGAGGGATTGTTAGTGAAGGAAGGAAGGAAGGCAAGGAAGGAACAGATGATGGTGATGTGAGTGAGGGAAGCAAGTAGGGAATAAAAGGGAGGTGGTGAATGATTGATAAGAATGGTGATGAAATGAAAACAACTATGATGATGATGATGAAAATTTTTATACCTTGCTTGTAAAGGGTATAATAATAATAATAAAGAAGAAGAAACGGAAAAACAAAACAAAACGATTAGAAAGAAAGAAGCAAATCATAATAATAATAAAAAACAATAAACACACACACACACACACACACATACCGGCTGACATCCTCTCCTACAGGTCCTGACAGTTGCCTCGAAGATCAGGTAGTTGGATTCAGGGATCTTGAAGGCGTCGAACCTGGCTTCAAGACCGTCTCCATCCCTAGCCTTACCAAGCGCCGGGAACACGTAGTTATCAAGAGGACACCTGCAGGCAAAGAAAGTCTCAAGTCAGTTATTATCATTATTTTTGTTTGATTTATTTATTGTAGTTTCTGTTTTCCTTCCTGTGTTTTCTATTTGCGATGTTGATAGAGCAAGAAAACTCTCTCTCTCTCTCTCATCCCTGGCTGTCGATCAAGTGAGTTATTATTATTATCATTATTTTTTCCTATTTATTTATCAGTTTCTGTTTTCATTCCTCCGTTTTCTCTTATCGACGTTAACAGAGAAGAAAGCACAGTCTGTCTATCTATTTCTGAAAGTTTTTATTTTCATTTCACTGTTTTCTCTTTTTGACATTGAAAGACCAACAAAAACAGTCTCTCTTACCCGCGGCTGTCAATGAGGTCGACCTTCCTGCCGGAGTAAGGATCCTTGGCCACCACATCAGTAGCGAAGATTTCCGAGATGAGGTTGAAGCCCCGTTGACTCTCTAGACGGAAGGTTAGCGGGTCCCCGACGGCAATGGTGGTGGTAGGGCGGTTGTTATACATGATCTGAAGCCTCACGCGGGACTGTAACTGGTTCTCTGCTGGCAGGTACTCAATAGGTGTGGGCGCCCCGGATCTGTGGGCGTGGGAAGAGTGGAAAGTAATGTTATGGTGTTAGTTAATGGGGATAAAGTAAGCATCAGACATCAGAGGTAAGACAGTGTTAAGAGTGTATTAAAGTGTATTACTCAGTTTTATTATGGAAATATTACGTTAGATTAAATTGTAAAGGGTATATGTAAACTTTCTTTCTTAATCATAATATATCACTGTAATCTAAGTAGAGTTACAAATAATATTCATTAGAGCGAGTATACCAACTATTACTCTTCTTCCTTTTCACTAATTCAACGTAGAGGGATACATAGATAGATAGGCAGGTCGTAAGTAGTAGTAGTAGTACCCACCCAGCACCGATGTATCCTGAGGTGACCACAGCCTCGCCGGGACCCACCACGGTACAGGTCAGGTTGTAACGTTTGTCCATAGAAGTTTGAACGTTATCAGCGAACTGGACCACGACAATGTTGGTGGTGGTTTCTCCGTACTGTAAAGAGGAGGAGGAGGAGGAGGAAGAGGAAGGACAAAAAAGGTTAAATGTTTTGTAATGCTCTCATATTCCTCATTCCTCATTTTCTCTCATTCTTAATACCACACCTTTTCTTACCCTTTCACTCTATCCTACACCCTTAAACTATCCTCATCTTCTTATACACCTTTTCCACGCCCTCACACACCCTTACCCTTATCGTTCCGCAGTCTGGCACGCCCCTGGCACCTGATATCTTAAGTACTGTGTTGGCACCTCCTGAACCACGCGTGAAGCACCGGTCGTAGTAGCCGTAGGTGTAGATTCTTCCCCTAAAAGGCTCCTCGGTTCTTAGGGTAAATTCCATGCCCTCTTCATAACATTGCTGGGTGACTGTGTGTTCGTATGTGTGTTGGCGTGAGGGAGGAAGGGCAGGGAAGGAATGAGAGTAGGTAGGTAGGGAGGGAGGATAGAGGGTTAAGGAGGGAGGAGAGAGGATCAGGAAGAAGAGAAAGGTACGGAGGAGGGAAAGAAGTGGGAAAGTAAGAAGAAAGGTAAGTAGGAAAAGGTGTGTGTGTACGTATGTGCGTGTGGAGAAAGAGAGAAAGAGAAAAAAGAAAATTAAAACCAGGAATAAGAATACAATTAATTATAAAGCAAAACATGCTTCAATAAAACTAGGTGCGTTGGAGAAACCCCCCCCCCAGATATATTGCATTAAAATTATGATTAACAAAAACAAAAGGGGGGTAAGGGGGACATGAAGATAGAAAAATACCATTACCTAGGATAAAAATCAGGTCAAAGCAAAGTCAAAATTTCAAAAAAGCAAAATTTCAACACAGTTTTGCCAATTTTTTATAGAAGGAAAGAAAAAAAATATATATACAAGACGAAAAAGTAAAAAAAAAAAAAAAGTTGATTTAAATGATAGGAGAGAATTACTGTATTTCATTGCATTAGATAGAAGCATATTTGCATGCCTATACACCATGCACCAGTAGAGGCAAGACTGTATCATGCAGCGCCTGTCACCCCGTGTACGAATGAATCAATGTAGACTTGACTGCATGCATTCAATGTAGAGTCAATTCATATGCAGCTAAATGTATCAAAAGTCTTGTAAGTTCACGAAAATACACGAGACGGATTACAGTTTTGTCTCTTGTAGAAGTTGAAGTTTTATTTTGAAGTTTGTGAATGCCAAGGTGACTGTCATTGTGATAGCATTCAAAACTAATAATAATAATAATAATAATAATAATAATAATAATAATAATAATAATAATAATAATAATAATAATAATAATAATAATAATAATAATAATAGCAATAATAATAATAATGATAATAACAATAATAAAACAACTATAATTTGAGTCAATATTAATTTCATGGCACTATACTAAAGTTTCAATGAATTTCAATATTTACGTTTATAATATCACATGATATTAAATGAAACGGTAATGTACTTTGTTGAATATCATGAACGATGATTTCAACTTGAAAAAAAAAAAAAAAACTTAGTTATATAGATATTCGATCATAATTCAAAACAGCTTCAAAAATATAATGTTCGTTCTTACAAACGGAAACAACTAATATATAATAAAATACTTAAATAAGAAACAATTAAAATCAATATTCCTTCTTACCAATGGAAAGTCAACAATATAAATAAATAAATAAATAAATAAAACTAAACAAAAAATATTTCCATCTACAGCTACACAAGAAATACAGTTAACTACCACCACCACTACCCTTCCCTTCCTTCTCATCACGCATGCGCAGAATCTTCCCAGCGTCATCACGCATGCGCAGGACCCGAGACTAACCGTCCAGGCAGTCGCCGCCGTCACCAGTCCGCTCATAATACTCATAGAGGGAGTTGGCGTCGTAGTGATCCGGGTCGTCCAAGCTTAATGAGTTGGAGTCTTTGTCCGAAAGCTCACAGTTGTCGGGGAAGAAAGATCTTTGGCGAGAGAAAGAGAAAGAAAGAAGGAAAGAAGAGAGAGAGAGAGAGAGAGAGAGAGAGAGAGAGAGAGAGAGAGAGAGAGAGAGAGAGAGAGAGAGAGAGAGAGAGAGAGAGAGAGAGAAAAAAAAATATACCAGATAGATAAAGACAAAAAGGTAGAAATAGTAATAGAAAAACAGAAATGAAAAAAATACGCAAAAAATTAACTCAACTGTTGTCACAAAAGATAAAAATAACAAATTAGTAAAAGCGTTGATTCGAACCGCATCGCATCTTTGAACCGCTGAGTCGAGGCTTCATTCTGAAAACGAAACATTGAGTGAAAAAAATTAAGTCCTCACAGAACATTACAAAATATTCTATGAGAACCCAGTACACCTTTGAAAATTATTATTACCATCATTATTTGTTGGTTTATTTATGAGTACAAATTATCAAACTAAGCAAAACATACAATTTAATCTCGTATATATAAAATTTCGCTTATTTGTAGTTATTTTTTCTAGATAATCCACTAATTATCAAAGAGTGTACTGATGGAGGGAGAGGAAGACTAAGGGAGTTACAGACCACTCTCCCAAACCTTACCTTCAACAGGTGTGTGGAGGTCGCTGGTGTCGCCTTGCACTTAACAAACGTCAGTCTTTATCGTCACCCAATCTACTGTCAACGAAACTGTCCTTAAACACCTTCAGTAAGTGATAGCGGAGCGTCAACATCGTTACTTCTCCACTGAAACTGTTATTCATCCACTTTTTGTTATGATTCTTTGGTATCTTGTTACTCCCTCACCTCTCACGCAGTCACCACCACCACCACCACCACCTTCACTACGAACAATCTTCTAATCACAAAGAAACTGACTTTTACATGTTACTTTAGGAGTGGCAATCCAGCTGTAACCTTCCATTTAGTCATTCCACTCATTCTTTGATTGCCTACGATGGATGTCAATTCTTTCATTTCTACCTGCATGTTGATTTAAACCCTTTTTTTCAGCTGTGATAATAATGTTTCCATGACTTCCAGCACGCCATCCACCAAGTCATTCCACTCATTCTTTTATTTCTTACGATGGTTCCAGGTATAAATCCTGTCGTTTCCAGCTGTATGTTGATTAAGAGCATCATTCCAGATGTAATAATAATGTTTTCAGATGCATATACATTCCAGCTTTGACATTATAGTCGTTTCCAGTTGTAAATACATTCTATAGTCCCTCCAGCTGTGATAGAACGATCTAATGCTAATACAGGTTTCAATTACACGGTCTAATCTCATTTCATCTGCATCATCATCCCGCCCGATATCAATTTCCGCTATAACTATTTTTAGACACATTCTAGTTAAGTTTGCGGTCTTTCAATCAGTATTTGGAGTTGTCATTACTATGTACGGGTTCATTCCAGTTTTTATGCCATATTCATATCTCGTTCTAGTTACCCTGCCTCATTCCAGATCATTCTATTGTTTAGCATCGTTCCAGTTAAGACCACATCGTTCCAGCTGCCAAACTACCCACCATTATTATTCCAGCGACTCATTTAGTATTGTTCCAGTTAAGAACACATTATTCCAGCTGCCAAACTACCCTCTAAAACCATCCAAGAGACTAAATCTACCATCCAGAGTAGTTCCAGTTAAGACAATTTCATTCCAGACGCAAAACTAAGCTCCAAAATAAACCCAACGACCCATTCGTTACACTTCCAGTCAAAACCACACCAGTCCTGCCCCCAAACTACCGTCCATTTTAATTCCAGCGACCAAACTACCGTCTAAAGTCATTCCAGTTGAGGCCAAACCACCTGGACAGCCTGCAGCACCACTTCTCGTCTTACCGTCCAGGCAGGAAGACCCGGAACCGCTGCCTCGCTCGTAGAAATCAGCCCCACCGTCGGTCTCGAAGTGTGACGGGTTGTTGAGGCGAAGAACGGTGTGTGTGGTCTCATCTGACAGCTCACAATTGTCCCTGATTGTACCGTACCTGTGGAAGGGCGTGCAAGTGTGCTGGTTTGAGGCCGTGACGCAGGGGAGGGAAGGACATGCTTGGAAGGGAGTATAAGAGAGAAACGTAGGAAGAGGAAGAAAGGGGGAAACTTGACTAGATGGGATGGAGGGAGGAAAGCGGAGATTTAAGAGGAAGGAAGAGATGGAAAAAGAGATTTAAGTAGAAGGGGAGAGAGAGAGAGAGAGAGAGAGAGAGAGAGAGAGAGAGAGAGAGAGAGAGAGAGAGAGAGAGAGAGAGAGAGAGAGAGAGAGAGAGAGAGAATGCATACTCATATAGCCATGCTGACTAAGAATCATGCTGACTCTACGACAAAAAACAAAACGTATACATATAAATTGTCTTTCACTAACTCGCTCAAAATCACAAGTTCATAAAAAAAATTTGAGGCACATGATAACTAGCTGACTTATGCTGATCTGACAAAGGCCATGCTGACTCTAAAGTTATGCTGACACTACAGAGGGATTATAATGGCTTCAGAGGGGCCCATGCTGAGTTCGTAAGGGCCATCCATGCTTATTTTAAGGGACCATGCTGAACTACAGGATAATTCTAACTGGCAAAGCTGAACTATGATGAACACAGCATAAAATTGACTTCTTTTTCCACCATGCTGATTCACGTTAATGCAGACTGGTTCTAGGTCATGCTTATAATGGGAACAGACACATGCTGACTTACTGAGCGTGTCATGATGGTGGAACGTAAGACTCAGCACCTACTCGGCATACTTTTACTTTCGATTCTGACTGTGGTACATAATCATATATGGAAAACAATGTTGACTGTAGTAGTAGTAGTAGTAGTAGTAGTAATTGGACAAATAGTATAAATAATAATAGTAATAATAAATATAATAACATATAACTGACATACCAGAATATATCCTTCCTTTACCCACACTTAACCTTCCTTACTCCACAAACATCCCTCTTGTGTCTAATGCTTTCTTCACAAGGTCCATCCATCCATTTCTTGGCCTCCCTCTCAACCTTACACACCTCACATCAGACGTATATATTTTTTAGCCAATCGTTCCTTATCCATTGTTTCCACCTGCCCAAGCCATCACAGTACTCCTTGCTCTGCTCGACTACCCAACTCTCTCAATAACGGTTCTCCTTCGCATTTCCTTATTTTTCACACACATGACTCCACACATACTCCATCTCCATTACATTGAATTTTATGTCTCTGCTAATCCAATGTTCCATGTTTCATCTCCATACAATGCAGTCGGCACTACTACTACTTCATACAACCTTCTCTTTGTATTCATTCGGAGCGATCTACATCGAAACATTCTACTTATTCCTTCCCATACATTTCCTGCTTCGTGCATTCTAGAACTCACCTCTACATCTATTCCTCAATCCACAGTAACTTACTTAAAACATTCAACCTCCACAAGCAACTCATTTTTCAACACTTCCTGTATCCTCCTCCTATCAACTATCGTCTCGTATTACTTTCCCCTTACTCTCAATTTCCTCCGTTTACACACCATCCAAACTCCTCTACCAGCTGCTTCAATCTCTCCTCTGAATGAACCACCAGTGAAGCATCATCCGTAACCATCAGTTGATTCAGATTCCACTCTAACACCAACATCCACCGGACTCAAACCTTTACCTAACATTCTCGCATTTACCTCCATTACAACTCCATCCAAAGAACTATTACACAACCACGGTGGCATCACACATCCTTGACGTAGCTCCACTCGAGTAGGAAAGCAATCACTCATGGTATCTCCCACTTTAACACATGCTCTACTACTTATATACAAACGCATTATTGATCAGAATCAGAATTTAATAATCTACCATCCATCCATCCCACGCAATCTGTCATACGCTTTCTTTAAATCCATGAATGTAAGGAATTAAACACCTCTTTACCCTACGCCAAATATTTCCACACACTTGTCTCACAGCAAACATCTGATTCACGCATAATAATAATAATAATAACAACAACAACAAAGGTAGGATGGTCTCACCTGTAATTAAAGCTGCGACAGGTGTAGGTTCGCAAGCTGATACACCTCCTCTTACACTCAATCAGGGTGTCCACCGTCTCGAAGTCCCGAATATACGGTGATCGAAGCCTCAATCGAGCCCCAACCGGTTCGAAAATTTCCGAATCACCACATCTTGAAGAACTACTCCCAATTCCACCACCAGCACTACCACCTCCAAATCCTCCTAATCCTACTCCACCTCCAAGACCTCCTCCTCCCAGACCTCCACCTCCAAGGCCTCCACCTCCCAGACCTCCACCTCCAAGGCCTCCACCTCCAAAACCTCCTCCTCCACCTCCAAAACCTCCTCCTCCACCTCCAAAACCACCTCCTCCTCCTCCTCCAAAACCACCACCACCACCACCTCCTCCTCCTCCTCCAAAGGCG